>BMAC01000466.1:855149-904696 GCA_014905375.1 Phtheirospermum japonicum
ATCAAGCGATAAATATAAAAAATATTTATGATAATTACACATTCTTATGTAAAATGAAAAGTTCAAATGACGTATTATCAATCTTGTGTTTTACATGTCTAATTTATTTATTAACTATTATAATTATTTTTTATTTTCATGTTTAGATCAATTTGTTAATAATTTTATTTATATACTGATAACAATTCAAAAGAAGTATTATAAACCCGTGCCTAATCTCTATTTATTAATTATTATTACATTAATTTGTATTTTAATATTTAGATTAAATTCTTTAATAATATTAGTTACATACTTTTAAAAACCAAACGGATGTCATAATCTCAACTCGTGTCGTATTGTACCGATGTCTAATCAATATTTAATAATAATAATTAATAATAATAATAATAATAATAATAATAATTATTATTATTATTATTATTATTATTATTATTATTATTATTATTATTATTATTATTATAAAATTTATGTTTCTATGTTAGATGAATCCATTACTAATATTTAGTTACATACTTAAATTTTTTCAAATAAATCTTAATTTACCTATATAGAATATTTAAAATTACAAAATTAAAATTATATTAACTTTTATTATAAACACTACTTATTTAATAATTTTCATAATAATTTTTTTAATTAAAATTATTTCTTATGTAATTTATCTTTTAATTAAAATAACTAACTTAGATCTTTTCTACTAATTATATATGACTTATTTGTATTTTTATATTAGGATAATAAAAGAAAATTATTGAATTAGATAAAATATAATAAAAAAATATTAAATTAGGCAAAATATAATAAAATAAAAAGATTAAATTAGGTGAGATAAAATAAAAGGAAATATTAAATTACGTAGATATTAGGCTCAGATGAAACCTAAGCAACCGAAATACCATAACTTTTTATTTGCCAAACGAAGCATGCGAAGTAGACACACACATATTATGTGAGATTTGAAAAAAGAGTAATATTCATTAAAAATACCAAAAGAATAATATTGAAATGGTACATACAAATCGTAACATTATTTGTTCTGTTTTAACAATAAATAATTCTTACACACAAATCAGAACATTACTTGTTCTAATTACAGTAAGATTGGTTTTCACACTTAAGAGTTTTTCAAATTTTTTTACCGTGAGTCACGAAATTAGTTGTGATATATCAAGAACATTATTTAAGGTCTTCAGCATTACATTTCTTCAACCTTCCTAACAGAGCAAATAAACAATTCGTAACACAAAACATGTACGATCGATAGCTTACTACTACCGACCAGAATAGGTCTTTAGCATTACATTTCTTCAACCTTCCTAATTTATCCCACCTTACCTCCGAAATCTAAGTTGTAAATTGCATTCTGCCTTTAGAGTAATACACTAATGGGGCATTTTAGGCTAATCAATAGTTCACAAATATAAATCACACTAATAGAGTGGTATGGATAATTACAAATAGATATGCATACCAAACAAAAAATAAAACGATGAAAACTTTGTCTATGTCGACCCCTTGTTTGAATATCATAATAAACAATATTTAAACACAATGAGAAAACCCATAACACAAAATAAGTAAATCCAAAATATAGAATAGAAATAAGGAAATAAATAACAATTATGACTAAACTCACAATAAAAACAACTCTCTTTTTATCCAAAATCCTTCCAAGAAAACATGGCATTCACTTATAATTTTCAACTCCCATAAAAAAAATTAAAATTAAAACACCTCCGTATAAGAAAGTCACTGCCTTTAACTTGACGGTGTTTCCCTCTTCCCACCCACACCTAGTGTTCGAAAAGGCGTCAAAAGGCGCAGGCGTGAGGCGCGGACAAAACGCCTCGCCTATGGGGTAGGCGTGAAAAAAGGCGGTCAACACAAAAGTTGACCGCCTAGGGGTGCCTAGGCGCACGCCTTTTCGATAATCGATTAATATATATATATTTTTCATTTTTAAATTGGGCCATAACAAATTATTTTATAAATTAATACCCCCAAACCCAAATTAAGAAATCATGTAAGGTTAATATTTCGACTATGTATATAAGTTATGTGTCTTACTTTATTTTTTGCTTAAATCTGACACTGTATTAAAGAAACATGAATATAAAATGGTGTTTAATTGTTACCGAATCGTATGAGCAAATAATTATTATTCACTACAAAAAAACTCAAAATTTTCGAGGAATTTTTCCCTCGGAATCAAGCAAAAATCCCTCGGTTTTGGTCAAACCGAGGGAAATTTCGAGGGAAAAATTCTCTCGAAAAAACCTTCCTCAGAAATCAGGTCCGAGGGAAATAAATCCCTCGGAATTACAAAACCGAGGGAATTCCGAGGGATTGTTTCCCTCGAAACCATTACCGGACAATCCCTCGGAAATCCGAGGGAAATTCGAGGGAAAATTTCCCTCGGAATACTTCAATTTCCGAAGGAATAAAATCCCTCGGAATTCCGAGGAATGGAGGGAAAATTTCCCTCGGAATACTTCAATTTCCGAAGGAATAAAATCCCTCGGAATTCCGAGGGATTTCCATTCCCTCGGAATTCCGAGGGATTTTATTCCCTCGTAATACTTCAATTTCCGAAGGAATAAAATCCCTCGGAATTCCGATGGATTTCCATTCCCTCGGAATTCCGAGGGATTTTATTCCCTCAGAAATCGAAAAAATCTGATGGAATATATTTTCCTCGGATTTTCGAGGGAGTCCCATTCCCTCGAATTTTTCAAAATTCCGATGGAACTTTCCCTCGATATTTTTAATTTTTTAATTTTTTTAATTAATTTTTAATTTTTTGTTTTAATTTTAATTCTTGTTTAATTATTAAAATTCCCCAAGAATTGAAAAAAGCAATTAAAGAAAAGTCAAATAAATAAATCAATTATAATAAAAAAAAATATTTGAAAATTTATGAATTACATGTGTTCGATCGAAACAGTAACAAAGTTTATTAGATAAATAAAAGTGTTCTATGGATGGGGAGGGGGAAACTGCTACTGCTGCTGATAGGGAGCGGGGAACTGCTGCTGGAAACGAGCGTACATCTCAGCCATCTGGGCGTTCGTCCGCGCCTGAAAATCCTCCTGCTGCCGGCGCTCCTCCGCACGCTCTCGCCTTTCCTCGGCTGCCTGCTGCTGTAACGCCTCAAGCCGCGCCCTCTGAGTCTCGAGCTGCGCCTCAAACTCTTTGATCTGTCTTCTATTAGCCTGGGATGAGGAGGAGGTGGAAGAGTCGCCCTTCAGTAAACACTTCGTAGCAGCCACTATCTTCCCATACGCGCCGGTGCCGTAAAGCCGTCCCTTCTTCAAATCGGCGACGTCGAGAAAAACCTGATCCTGGTCAACCTCGTTACTCTCCTCCTGGGAAGACGCACGCTCCTGCTCCTGGGTCAGATGTCTCTCGTACTCCTCCTGAAATACAACTCGTTATTAAAATTTTACGTTAAAATCAAAGAATAAGTTAAAAATAAAAAAGAGACTCACGTTAATATTAGCAGATCTCGTGTCGATCCACGCGCCGTCTTTCTTCTGGTGCGTACGTTTAAAAAGATCGTAGCACGTAGCCGGCGAACCCGTCTCCCGCTCCTGTATTCAAATAGAATTTTCGAATAATTAACATTAAAATTAAATAAATAAATAATATATTATTATATTATAAATAGMCGTTACTTACTATATCCAAGGCATAGTCGATGGTAGATCTAGCACCCCCCTTGTGCTTCGACATCCCAGTCTCCGGTCCAGCTGGCTCGCTCTTCTTATTCTTGCTGCACTGCTCGGATTTCTTCTTGTTCTCGGGCTTATCCCACTCAGTTTTCCAAGCCCTAGTTGAAATGGATGATATATAAGATACGATATAATTCATATTTATAAATAAAAAATTCTAATTTAATAAAAAAATACATAACAGAATCGTTTACCTATAGACCTCCTCGGTCAGGCACTCCGGCCGACCACCAGCATGGGAGGCAATATGCTGCCTATACTCGTTAAGCTTCTTCGTGTAAAGGTCCCCGATCATCGGAAAAAATACCTTCCGTATTTTTGCCTCACTATACTCCGCCGGATCCCAATAACAAACCTCCTGCAAAATAAAACAATAATTACAATTCAATTGAAACATATGATTGTGTTTTTACGGTAAATACTACTAATAAATTTGGACACAAAATAATAATTACCTTAAACATATCCCACCAAAACGTCTTAGTCTCCGTAGGGACCGTCTTATAGCACCACCCGTCGGGATGGAGATCCCTCTCAAAGATCAAATGGAGGATAGTGGACACCCTCCCCGATGTGCTGTGCAGCTTGTATTCAATTGTGTTTTTATTTTTTTCACTCGGTAAAAATTAATCATAATGATAATTATAATTTTAAAATCATTGATTTACTTACTTCGCTCCTGCAATATAAACCTGAGTCATACCCCTCTGCGGTGCTACTAACTGTCGTCGGGTCCGTGACGTACCCGCGTCGGACGGGGCCTGCGATGGTGTATGCGACGACGGCGTATGTGTCGGGGTATGCGTCGCTGGATGATCGCTACCGAAACCCATGTAGTCGGTCTCAAAATCAGATAAATGATGGGCCGACCCATATCTGATCGACCTGCGCTACTGGATCCTCGACGCAACGGCATCTGATAAATTTATTTGATAATAATACGAGTATTTCACAAAATACAGTACATATTAGAAATTTCGTTTCAAATTTTTCAATATGTTATTAATTCTAAAACAAATGATTCATATGCATCGCGTTACTTCGCCAAGGTTCCAAATAAGCAATTACCACYGTCACATTTTTCTGAAAATATTTTGAAAACGGTATTAAAATACCGTGACACCCTATCACGTTTTTAAAAATAAGATTTGAAAACCCGCTATTAGAGGGACAAAACCTCCCGGCCGGCGCCGTCACCCGCACGTCAACATCCGACGGTATACAACCAACAACACCAATGGCAATATTATATATAAACAAAATTAAACCCCGGCCGATCACCACGGCCTCCCATGCATGAACAATATATATACAAATTTTTTTTAAAACTCCGGCCGATCACCACGGCCTCCCATGCATGAACAATATATACACAATATAATGAGTGAATAATCTAATGATAAATCTAATGATAAATCCTAATACAAGATTACTTCTAGTTAGGTAGATTCTGAAGTAGACACGTTGTCTATAAAGAGCCACACAGCACTCGAATACAGGTCATCGCTTTCCTCGACCACCCTCACCATGTCTGCTCCAAATACGTTGTCTGAATTAAGTATATTTGGAGCCGACATGGGGAAGGCGTTTGAGGAGGACAATCTCTGTACGGGTGCTGTGTGCACTCTCTATAGACAAGTGTACTCCAGAACCCTAATTAATTGATTATTACTAAATTGAACACTAATTTTATAATTATTACTAAATTGAACCTTAATTTCTCAATTAATACTAAATTGGCAACTAATTGTGTAATTATTGCTAAATTGGATCCCTAATTAATCGATTATTCCTAAATTGGAATCTAATTAATCGATTATTCCTAAATTGAACCCTAATTTTGTAATTATTACTAAATTGAACCCTAATTGTGTAATAATTATTAAATTGACCCCTAATTAATCGATTATTCCTAAATTGGACTCTAATTGATTGATTATTACTAAATTGAACCTTAATTCTAAAATTAAATATAAAACATAAATTAAAACCACAAATTTATCTATAATTACAAATTAAACTGAAATAATATAAAAAAAATAAAAAAAATTGAAAAAAAAAATACTTTGAAGGCAGGGGCTGTGGACGGGCGGTCTCCGGGCTGCGACAGGCGGCTTCGTGCTGCAACGGGCGGCTTTGGGCGGTCGGTGACGGGCTGCGGACGACGAGTAATTAAACCCTAAATGAAAATTAAAACAAATAAAATACAAAAATAAAAAATAAATGAAAAGAACCCGACGGCGGCGGCGACTTCGGACGGCGGCAAGGCGTCGGACGGCGGAGTGACAGACGGCGGCGAGCTCTCGGACGACGGAGTGACGGACGACGACGAGCTCTCGGACGGCGGAGTGACAGACGGCGGCGAGCTCTCGGACGAAGGAGTGACGGACGGCGACGAGCTCTCGGACGGCGGAGTGACGGACGGCGGCGAGCTCTCTCCTGGCGGCGAGGTGAAGGACGGCTGCGACGGGCGGCGGCTCACGGCGGGTCGGACGGCGGCACCCCTTCTTTCTCTTCTTTCTCTTTCTTTCACTTTCTTTCTTTCTGAATTTTCTGAAACGCGTAAGAGTGACAGCGGGCGCGCCCGCTGCCTAATTAGGCCAACATTTCCGAGGGAAACGGGTCCCTCGGAAAATCGAGGGATTGAAACTCCCTCGGAATTTCCCTTTTTTTTTTTAATTCCTCCGAGGGATTTTGAATTCACTCGAAAATATGAAAAAAATAAAAAATTCCAAATAAATAGAAAAAAATAGGGTTTATTTCCGGGTCGCCGAGGCGCACCCCTCCCCGCCCCGGTCGTAATTTCTCGAGTTTTGTTTCTATTTTTTACTATTTTTTCCTATTTTTTCGGATTTTTCGGTTTTATTCATATAAAATCAAAAAAAAAATATAAACGCGTGCGGACGATCGACGCCCGACGCCCGTGGTACCACGACGCCGAGGCGCACCCCTCCCCACCACGGTCGTGAAATGATGGGATTCGTTTTTATTATTTAGTAATTTTTCTATTTTTTGGGTTTTTTTTCAATTTTCTTTAAATCGAAAAAAAATAGAAAACGCGCACTAAACGATCGACGTCCGACCCCCGTGGTTCCACAACGACGAGACGCACACCTTCTCCAATATCTGAAATCACGAAGTTACGTCGCTTCACGTTTCCAACCGAAGGAGTTCATCGATCAATCGTATCTTATTGTTGGTCGAACCCCACGACACATGAGGGCACGCACGTGCTCGTTGGTATTTTACGATCGAATTTAGGGTCAAAATCACCCCACGTGCCTATGATGATAGGATCGGTTTCATTTTTACGTGTCTAATAATAATAATTTAACCCTATATAGCTGCAATAATATTGAACCGAAAATGAAAGCATACAAACTTACGTTGAGGTGATTGGTGGAGAAGCAGTTTTGAGGAGAGAGAAGAGTCCAAACTTGTACAGACGGTGAGGAGAAGTATATAAAATTACCATGCCTATTTGTTAAATAACAAAATAGAAAAAATCCAAAAAAATAGTAAAAATAGAAACAAAACCCAAAAAATCACGACCGGAACGGGGAGGGGTGCGCCTAAGCGTCCCGAAAAATAAATCCTAATTTTTATTATTTTTTTCTATTTTTTACGATTTTAATTATTTTTAATTTTTTTAAAAAAATTAATTACATTTCCGAGGGAATACAATTTCCCTCGGAATATTCCGAGGGAATCCGTTATCCCTCGGAATAATTCCGAGGGAAATTGTATTCCCTCGGACATTTAATTAAGTTTTTTAAAAATAATAATAAATAAAATGGAGGGAATCAAATATCCCTCGGTTTTCCGAGGGACTACGTCCCTCGGAAATCCACCCGTCGGTCATCCCTCGGTTTTTCGTTCGGTAAATATGGTGGGAACATTTGGCGCCCTGATTTCCGAGGGATTTTTCGAGGGAACGTAATTCCCTCGGAAAAAAACCAAGAGATTTTTATTTCCCTCGGTTTTCCCTCAAAAATTTCCGAGGGAATTCCGTTCCCTCGGAAAATCACTCGAAAATTTACTGTTTTTTTGTAGTGATTGTGCTAAGTAAATGTAATAGTTAGTTAATTTTGTATGGATGATTATTATTGTGTGTGTGTATATATATATCCGATCACTATCTATTAGAATTTTGATTTATTCTCAAAGAGAAGAAGAAATAGATTCATCATTCTACTCCAATCGATTCAAGAACGCGCGAATGATTCAGGTATCTCGATTGAAATTCCCACCAATGGCATTTTCCGTAGAAATAGTATTCTTGCGTATTTTGATGATGCTCGATACAAAAGAAAAGAGTTCAGGGCATTACTAAAATACGGGACTAGAAATGCATTCAATCGTCTATATATATATATATATATAAAAACTAGAAAACCGCATTTTCAGGGCCTAGGCACGCCTATGCTTTCAAGTTTGAGACTTGGGCCCTGCTTGGTTGAGCTGATTTAAAACAGGCTGATAGCTGATAACTGATAGTTGGTAGCTGATAACTGATAGCTGGTAGCTAATTTTTCAATTAGTGCTTGGTAAATTAGTTGATTAAAGTAGCTGATTGAATGTTAATTTACCAATATAGACATGATTAAAAAATATAAAATATTATACATAAAAAAAGAAAAATATAAAGAATAAAAGAAATAAAATTATAATAATTAATGAAAACTTCCCAAAAGATTATTTA
This sequence comes from Phtheirospermum japonicum, assembly GCA_014905375.1. Lineage (NCBI taxonomy): Eukaryota > Viridiplantae > Streptophyta > Magnoliopsida > Lamiales > Orobanchaceae > Phtheirospermum > Phtheirospermum japonicum. Next base: position 863,586 of record BMAC01000466.1, read on the forward strand.
AAAAAAAAAGACAAATACTTGAAAAATAATTAAAAAAATAATTATAATAATAAATAAAACTTTAATTATGACTAATAAAAATATTTTCGTAAAATATAAAGTAATATATTAGTTTATAAGTAATATATTTCTTATAATATAAAAGGATAAAAAATGATTTTACTAAATAATGTAGGAGCTTATTAGAAAAAACTACGATTTGTAACTTTTTTTGAACAGGAGCTTATTAGGCAGAATAAGCTATCAGGAGCTTATTTTTTGTTCTTACCAAGCAGCCTAAAAGAGCTTATTGTGATGGAATAAGCTATAAGCACTTTCAATAAGCTCAACCAAGTAGGACCTTGGCCTCGCAGCCTTGCCACGCCTTACGCCTTTTCGAACCTTGCTCACACCTAATATTTGAAAGTGTGGGTGTCGCTGCTAAAATAAACAAAAGAAGAAATAAGAAATGGATAAAACATATAGGAAATAAAATTACGAATAATCCACAAAAAAATATTCTATTGTAAATATTATTTTATTCTCTACATACTCAGATATTCTTATAACAAAAAAAAGAAAAAGAAAAGAAAAGAAAGGCAAAACACCTTATACCCACTTGAGTCCGCACCAAAATCTTTCGATATTAAACTCCTAAAAGGTTCCATGTGTAACACATAACTTTGCTGCAACATTTTGTTTGCTATTCTTATTACTACCCATTATCTCTTTTTCTTTTTTGTTTTTGTACTTGTTTTCTCTATTTATAGAAACCCTTATACCAATGTTATTTTCCTATTTGGCAAGATATTTAAAAATAAATGGACATATACAGAAAAAAAAAAAAGATTCATTGTTAAATGACAGAATCTTCGTATTTTATTTTTAAAATAAATATATTTTGTTGAACTACAAATATATTTATCTGTGTCATTAACAAAGTTCTGCCGCAAATGAAGTAGCAAGACAAAAACTACAAAAGCACAATTAGGAACAATGAAAAGAACCAAGCAGCTTCACAATCTACTTTTTCCATTCACATTTCACAAAACAATAAAAGAAAAAAAAATCAAGAAAGAAATATATTTTACCATATTAAACAATTGATATTCTTCCATTGCTAAAGCGCTAGTGGGCTGATGAAAAACAAATACTTCGATAAGAATAACCAACTATTACTCATCCTGTCTTGCACTAGTTAGAGAACTTGACAGTTTCTAAGTAAATCTTATTACTCAGATAAAAGTACAGTTGCCTCAGATAAAACCATTCATATGTCAAGCATGTTCAACCCGTGAGACATCAATGAGAAATATTTGGCCACTCACATACATCATCACTTTTACTGCTCAATGCATCTCATTGATTTTATTTCAGGGAACACATATTATCTACGCAATGAGAAGAAAATTAGACATAGGTGATGTGAATCTTCAACTTACCACATCTCCGGTCCCGTAATTAAATATGCAGAACTAACTGGTATCATTCATTCCAAGTTTGTTTCGTATATACACAGGCACTTTAATTCAATTTGTATCTCCATGTAGATACTCGAAATCTTTAAAATAATAGTTTCACCGCTAATAAAGCATTTCAGTCCCTCCCCGCGCTCAGTCTTCCAGTTCGGCCTTACTTTGAACCCATTGATCTAAATCCAGATACGAATAGAAATAAATCCAGAGAATACAAAATTGGACAAAATGATTTATTTTACAGCACTACAATGCTACAGCGTGGTTTTCAAAAGTTGAGTAACATACACACCTTCAATTTTCTAGGTGCGGTATTCTTGAGGTTATGCATACACCGAAATCCCTCACAATACAATTAAGCGTGAAATGTTCACGAAATCGTACGTTTCACGATATGAATTTTATCTATATTGGACAATACTTCTACTGTTGATTCTCAATAAATAAATAACAAAATTCCTCAAGAAATGATTTCTTTAAGCAAATTGCTATTCCTATAAACAAAACAAAAAACTATTAAGTAAGCTGAATAGTTGCAGAAAAATTCAGAACTTACTTAGTCAAGCTGGTTCTAAAATCAACATGCGTCACATCCTCGGAAAATATTCAGAACAGACCCGACAAAACTGGCAACACAAGTGGCAGTGCTGCTTTCAAAAATATTCAATAAAGGAGAAATCAAACATTAGGTGAACTATAAACAAATACCATCCAACAAATAATCTTTTCAAAACCACCGAGGGGTCAAAAACTGAACACTTCAATTAAAAAACCATCCAAGGGTCAGAAATTGAATAATTCAAATAAATTGTGTTAACAGATCAAACAGCAAAACTAAATCTTCACATTGAAATTCAACAACAAACAAACGAACCACTTATCCATATCCATTTTCCCCCCAAATTTAATAATAAAATTGGGAAAAATTAAATACTTGGTGATAAAATATTCAGAAATTAATCGAGTGGGTTCAAAATCAGTAAGATTTGGTGGCACAAAGGTGGACGCTAGAGTTTTTCTTGGAGAAATTAGTCGAGTAGGTTCACATAACCATTCTGTTTTCATACAGAATTAATCGGAATGGACTCTTGATATTTCTCTCATTTTTCCATCTTTTTCCTCTGTAATTGTGTTGTTACTGCGTCTTGAATGTAAACAGACGTTTTGCTTCACACTCTCTCTCAACTGACGTGTAAAAAGCCATTAACAACTTTGCAAATTAATAAAGTGAATTTAAAAATAATATTTCAAGGGGCATTTTAGTCTAAGCAAAATTTGACAGAAATTTTCATACTTTTAAGTTAGTTATTATAGATTATAGATTATAGATATAGATTATAGATTAGATAGATTATAGATATAGATTATAGATTATAGATATAGATTATAGATTAGATAGATTATAGATATAGATTATAGATTATATAATAGAATTGTTATATAGGCGTACCATTTTTGTAGCTTAGGAAGCTTTATGTCACGGCCTGTGACTTCGGACTCGATGCGGAAAGTCCTATGTGCACAATCACAATGCGCAAGCTTGGCGCGGAGCGCCAAGCTGATATTGGGACGAGTCTGAGGTTCACGGTGGTGAGCTAATCACGGGACACCTTGTCTAGGATGGCGAGAGACTTGAAGACGGGACTGTCGAGAAGGCTGAGACAGACTATGAACATCAGGACGCTGGTGCCAGATAGACTCAGCCATCAAGCAAGCTAACTGAGAGTGATATGTCTACGTTGAACAAAGGCGCCTGACCTGTGCGAGGATCAAAAAGGCAACATCGATCCCGACACACTAAGAAGGATCAGGCAAGTGGGATGAATGGTGCAAGAGTGCATAGCTCGCACCACGACACTGCGACGATGGGCCAGGCCCATGGAAGGGGGTAGCGAGCAAGCAGAAGGTACAGTCGTGAGGCCCAAGTTGAAACCCCAAGTGACTTGAACTCTAGATTACTTAGGAGATAAGAATAGAATCATGGGAATTCTTATTTCCTTATGTAATGGTTACCTAAATCAGAGATTTACAGTGAATAGGGATTTTCTAGGTATGGTAGGGGCGTGACTTGAGGAAGAGGGAAAAAAAATCTAGCCACACTGTTTAGTATAAATAGGGGTCACCCCCTCGTTGTATTATATATCCTTTGGGCGTTTAAATATATGGGAGAAAATGGTTGTCCCGCCAAAACATGTTGTCCTTTTATTTTCCTTTTGTTATTATCCCCATATTCCTCATGCGTCCTTCCTTCCCCTTATTCGGTTCGCTTCTGTGCTCGCGTAAGGGCGAGAAGAAAGGCTTGTCGTCTGGCCAATGCCGCACTCTAATCAAAATGGGGACTGCTCATGTCGGCCATGCACGGGTGCTTCCGCCGGGCCCAAGCCCGCCCACGTGACAATTGGTATCAGAGTTGTTTTTTCAACAAGTTATGATTCCTCCATGACAATTGGCATCCGAGTTGGCTTTTTGACTAGTTCTGATGGTGGTGCCGAGATAGGTGGTGTACGTAGATCCAATAGTTCTGTCCACTACAACGAAAGACGTGAAGATGTTGAAGGTACGATGGCAAGGATAATCTTGACCACTCATGGAGGGTGAATCTGGTGAACGCCCATGTTCATCGATGCGGCGGGTTGTCGTAGCATGCGAAAACAATGATTGAAGAGGCAACACAGTCAAATTTGGATGCGGCGAGTTCGAAGGATGGAGACAATGCATCCCCCATGCGAGCGTTAGATGATTTGGGTATTCAAACCATGAATATCCATGAATGGGTGGATTGCCCGATGTCATGCGAGATTTGAAGCCAAATAGGTGTTCTAGTGAGCATCGAAGATCGAATTCGTATCATGGAGATTGCTACCAAGGGATTGGTGACGGATGAGCATGACGGATCATATGTATGAGTCCTTGACTAGATTTCAAGGAAAATTCTGCATCAGTTGTGGAGCTTCTTGTTGAAGATGGAGGCGCGAGTCAGAAACCTGGAGATTTGCGGGATCGATTCATCAAAATCCAGGTTGATGAGGGCGACACGATAAAGGTACGCCAGTTCCATAGCCGTCACTGTACAAATAGTCGAGGGATTTCCAAGGAGTGATTAGGTTCTTGTAGATGTCGTTGGAATCAATAACGACGACACCATGCTATGAACTGTCTCGTACTTCATGATAAGTGATGCGTTGCTATGGTGGGAAGGGCGCAAGATGGTGTGGGGCATTACCTCAATAGACTCTTCGGCAAACTTCGAGATGGGGTTTTGAAGATGACTTAGTTCTGAGGGTGTTAGGTTCGAGAAGATTAAGTCCTCAGGACCTTGGATCAAGGAGGGTAAGCTGTAGGTACGGGACGTGCCAGATGTCGAACTACAAAAGTCATGGTAGACAGAGCTTGAAGTAACGAGCGTGATGAACCTGATTCGTGGAAATGACGAAAGGTTTGTTGGGGGAGTCGAACGCAAGGGGGCGCGAAGTGTGGAGAGAGCCGTTGTGCGTGTGGGGCCCTATACCACATGGATGTAAACTATCCACTATTTGATAACCTTGGGAGAGATCCACAAGTTTCTAGGGAGCATTACTACTGGAGGTGTTGTGATCATGGATAGGCAGAGTGACACAATTACAATTGTCACCTTAATAGGAACAAGTCAAGTGTTGATGCTGGAGAACGCAAGTGTAACAAGTGACTTTTCTATAAACATAAACTTAGATTTTTACATAAACAAATTTAAAAAAAGGCATGAGTTTTCAGAATCATAATAATCAGTTAATTTGAGCAGAAACGTAATCAAATCTTAAACATTTATTGAGATGAAAGAGATTCACTAAATAAATCAAAATAGTACTGATGGTGAACTTTTAAAAAGAAAACATGACTCAATATTTATTTTAATTCCAATTTCAATAAAATACTAAACCATTGATAGAAAGAAAATAACTTTAGACTCTAAAATTTCAATATAAATAAATTTTTGTATATATCGCCTCGTACCGCATCCAAATTCCTCAACCTGAAAATATTGATAAATATGGGTGTGAGATCTCAAATCGCTAAGTGAGTATTCGTTTGTCAATATTATATTCATATTAATTATAAATGAATGATTACAACACTTTTTCATAAATGTTGGCCAACCATAGATTTTAGCTCGAAAGCTACTATAGCATAACTGTAAAACTGTATCATAACTCTAAACTATGAAATGTTTCATTGAGACATAAATAATTTATATAATTGCATAACATAGACAAAAATTGAGTTTTGAAGAATTTAGAAATCCCCACCTTTCAATGTAATTTCTTGAAAATGCGAATGTAGGTGCTAGTACTCGAGAAATCTAGACTTCGAAATTCTCGTTTACTACATTAAAAACAACTTAACTCATGGCATTAAAGAGAAAAAAAAAAGGGTTTAAAAATAGAATTAAAAACAGTGGATAACAAATTGAATCAGTCAACTCAAGATGATAAGTTAACTGGACTATTTTGAGAGGTTCTTAAAAGCTAGAGGGGCAAAAGTGAAATAAACAAAAAGGTCTTTGGGCTATATCGAGACATTATAAAAATGGTTGGGATAAAAGTGTAATTTTAAGCAAATCCAAAATCTTTAAATCCCCAATTCGCAACCCTCATTTCCATTCCAATTACAATCTGATTTGATAGCCCCCTTATTTCTCCTCCACCAAGTCCTGTCACTCTCACCCTCCACCACCACTGCCATCCCTTTTTCCACACACAAACGATGGAATCGGAGCAGAAATAGCGAGGTGGGGCGGCGAAGAGCACCAATTGACCTGAGGTGGCGGCAACTCATCCGATTCAGCGTGGGGGTAGGTGTTGGTTGTCGAGGTTTTTTCATGGTTTGGGTTGACTCAGTTCGTTTCAAGCCGTGGTTTTTTTTACGGTGAACTTGGATTAGGCTAACTCCGATAGACTGTCTATCAAACTCCCCAAATCTCATTTCCTAAACTAATTCTTTCTATTATTTTCAAATTCTCTATTCCACTTTATTTTATCAGATTCTCTACTTATATCAGCTCCCTGTTTTAGGGACTCTTTATTCTAATTTTACTCCACAAGATTCTCTATTAATAAACTCTTTATCATATATTTATATCAAGTTAAATATTTTTTTAATTTTGAGTTTGTATTATTCAACTTATGCTATTTATAATAATAATAATAATAATAATAATAATATAGTACTTTAATAATTCATTCTTGTGTTTTTAAATTTATAATAAGATTTTATTATAATAAAATAAATGTTAACATATAAAATAATTAAAATTTTATTATTAATCACTTTATTATTTAGAATTTTTACTTTTTTACGCATTTTATTAAAATTAAAAAAGTAAACTAATAGAAAAAATATTTTTGTGATAGGGTCTGTCCCCGGTCAGAAATATAGTGAAATCGCCTTTCCCTTATTAATTCGCATTTTTATTAAAACTTTGCATTTTTATTTTTTTTTCTCTTTTTTATATTTTTATTTATTTTGTTGTGTTTCGCATTTTTTTTCTCTTTTCTTGTATTTATGTTTTCTTTTATAATATATCTTATTTTTAATCACCTTATTGTTATTTTTTTTTAATTATTTTGAAGTAATCATAAATTAATACTATAATAAAAAAATCAAGAGAGTGTGTGTGTGTGTGTGTAATATCACATTATCAAAAAATTAAGATCTTAGAGTCGGATAAAAGGTCGGATAAATGGCCGGAATGCTATTCAAAAGGGTAAATGGTCGGATAAATGGTCGAAATCTTTCTTTTGTATTTTTATGTTTTCTTGTATTTTTATTTCTTTTGTTGTGTATTGCATTTTTATTTTTTCCCTCTTTTCTTATATTTATGTTTTCTTTTATAATATATTGTATTTTTAATCACCTTATTGTTTTAGTTTTTTCAATTATTTTGAAGTAATCATAAATTAATATTGTAATTAAAAATCAATAATATATATATATATAATATCACATTATATACATTCTATAGTACCATATTCTTCTCTCTCTTTTTTTTCATAGATATGGAGCCATTTTAATAAAAGAAAAGAAAGAAATTGTAGGGTAGGGAGTTGAAGTGGAAAAAAAGGGAGCTCCCTATTTTAGGGAGGATCCTTAAGAAGTTTGTTGGATCAATATTCATAGTTTTGTCTCCCTATAATGACTAAGGAGTCATTATAGGGAGGCTGTTGGAGTGAGTCTTATATACGTGGTTCGATCGAACTGAATCGGGTCAATTAAGTTGCAATTTGAGTTGAATGTGGGTTTCGATTCAGCTGTAGGTATTCGGGCTTGGATTTCAACGGAAGAGACTATGGCTCGATTCTTTCTCAGAGTTCCTGGGTGGCGGAGCCCGTGGCTGATTTAACAATGTAAGGCCAATGGTTGCGGGGGCTTTGGGCTGACTGGATTCAAGGTTCACAAATTTCTGGGCTTAGTTTCGAACTCGTGCCCGTGATGGTTCACTATTTCGAAAACTTGATTGAATCGTACTCCTTTGGATTGATGGTTTCTCCAAGTTGAGTTTTGGGGCCGAACTGGTTTCAGTGTGGCCGCGGGATCGGATGATATGGGGTTCTTGTCGGACTGACAATTGGGTTCGGTTGCTGTTATGGATGGCAGTGGCTAGGTTGTAGTTGAGATGGCCAAAGCAACCGGCATAAAGTAGGGCAGGCTTTGTTTTCTATTGGAGGTTCAGGACCGGGCTTGCTGTGGTTTTGGGTTGAGTCGGGTTGAGTTTCTGTGGATATGACTCAGGCTTTACGATGGTGGTTTAATTGGAGTTTGGGCTATGCATTTTTTTTGTTCAATCTGTGGGTATCTCCGTTCAAAAAGAGGTGGCATAGAACTGGGTAGAAGGTGGTTCAGTCGTCTTTGTGGTGGCGATAGATGGTGTCTTGAAGAGTTGGTTTAACTTGGAATCAGCGACAACTAGGCTACATGCAAATTCACGTCGGTGGATTGGGCTCGATTCTTTGTTATGGATTTTCAGCCCGAGGAAAGATTCCACTGCCTCTAGTTTAATTTGGTTTCACAATTGGGTGTTCGATTTTTAGGTGTTGGTTTTGGCGATTCAACTTTTTTGTTGTGGCTGGTTTTGATTGATCGATTGACAAGGCAATAGGGTTTCAAGGTTTCTATAAGAAACGATGGATTTCAAGAAAAAAAATAGATGGAAAAGAAAATTTAGTTTTTTTACCTTGATGGTTGTAGAAGACTTTAGGATGTCTCAGACTTTACGATTACTAGCTTATCGGTGGAAATAAAACTCTCTTGACTATTGATATGTATTTATAAGTTAGAAATTTGTAGCCAGGCATGTATTAAGTTAAATCTTGTATATTTGTAAAAGATTTGTACAAACGCATATTGATGTATTCTTGAAGCAAAAAAAAAAAAAAAAAGCTATATGGGCTTAAAGATTTAAGTCAAAAAAAGGGAAAAGAAAAGATAAAAGTCACACTTGATCCAACATGAATTTTGGGCTTAAAGAATATTAATAAGAAATGAGAGATTTTCTAATTGGGCTTAAATAGAATTCATAATGTTTAAGATGGCTTGTTAAATATGTTATAATAAATGGGGCATTGCAATGTACACTTCTTAAATAAATTTCGTTCTCGAGATTTGAATAGGCGTACTATCAATATGTTATTGCATGTCATATAATCGAGCTCTACCTCCTGATCCTTTCTTCTCCGACCCTTTAATATTGTCGTATACTGGACAATCTCCAGGCACATGTCCTTTTGTTTGCATTGAAAACATGCATCTCCTCCTGCTAAACACTCTTCACAATAACTCTTCCCACAATTCCCACAGAGTGCTATATTAGGTTGATCTCTCTGATTATTTTCATCAGTCTTTCCTTACTTGACTTGATTTTTATTTTTGATCCGATTCAAATCTTCATCTTTCAGTTTCGTTGGATTCTTCATTTGTTTTCAATCTATATCTTGGCAAGTAGATATTTCTTGTGCGCGCTTAACCGTTTCACCGTACGATAAATCCCCATACTTTTGAGAATTTATCTTATTACCGGTCTCATTTCATTTAATAACCTTTGAGCCTTGTTCAAGTCAGTATCCACCAAGTAGGTTGCAAACCTACTTAGTTCGATAAACATCCCCTCATATCTATAGCAGACATACCCTCTTACCTTAGTCCCATAATTCACGTTCTTCCTGTTCATGGTAAACCATTGGGGTCGTATTGACCTCTCAATATATCTTTGAACTCATTCAAAGTTAGAGCCTCGCGCTCTTGTTCAGTCCTAGTTCACTAGTAACCTTCACACCAGCGGTCTTCTCCTTCAATTAATTGACACTCAACGCAAATCATTCGTTAGTAAATGATGCAATCAAGTAGTTCGAAAGTTTATTACAAAGACCGGACCAATCCTCAACATAAATAACTTCTTCCTTCTCGATAAAAGCTGGTGATGAGTGGCGGTGGAACTGCTCCAATATTTGAGCCCGATTATTCATAGGCACAAACACATCATTCAAATTATGCCCAGTATGATTCATATTATTAGCTTGGTTTGCTTCATTAGCCCGGTTCGCAAAATTGGATTGGTCATAATGTGTTCATGTATATAGAAATCCTTTCACATGCCATAGTATTTACAATTTGAAATATTTAATGTATTTTGTACTTGCTATTGGAAACATGTAATTGACTCTTTTGATATGCAAATATGAAAACTTCCACACATGTACCTTGTTGGAGTTGGCTCGGTATGGCGAAGGTTATATGACACTTAATATTCATGTTGGCATTTATGGTAAGCGACCTCATTTCTTGGAAGGAGCATTCCTTCTAAGAGGTGGACAAGCTGGTTTATAGAGTAGCGACCTTAAGTATGAGGGAGAGATCTCATATAGGGTGGCGACCTCTTATGATTTTATTAGCTCGACATTATCTGGTAGCTCAGTAATGGGTTTTTTAAATATTAGGCCCGGATGGGCTAATGTGGATGGTATTGTGGGCCCCCGGATTATATCGAAAGAATCACAGGCCCAGGCCTATTCTGGTAATTTTAGCGAGAGATCTATTATTTATGGGAATTTAGCATACAGGAGAAATCCTAAATCTAAGTCGGTCACGATATTTATGGAATTGTAGTGGGATAAGGTAACCCTAACTTGGGGAACACTTCTCTTGTCTATATAAAGGGGTTCACGCCTCGGTTTTATTCTAAGTTGTTTTAATCACGATTTGGGTGCTCAAAATATCTCTTGCACTATTTGACTTAAGCATCGGAAGACCTTCGCCGGTGCCGTCTACCGCCTTGGCTGAAGGTGTTGTTTTGCAGGATCGATCAGGTCGCCAGGAGGTTCTTGAAGATCAATCAGGTCGCTGTGACGTAATTGGAAAGTATTACAAGTTTCTGGTCTCTTATTTGAGGTTAGTACCCCTATTCTTGATAACTAATCTTTTTGGTTTTATCAAGTGGCGCCGTCTGTGGGAAAGAGGGACATCGAGTCCTTGGGAAAAAGATGAGAGAATTAACAAACACAATATGAAGAAAAGAAACATGCAACCTAATATCCTGGATCGAGTAAATCAAAGAAGAAAAACAAGACAGTGGAAGTCAATAAAGGAAAGCAAGTGAAAGACGGACCAACAACCCCCCAGGGAGAGCCAGCGATCCAGGATCTGGCGGGCACACCACCAGCTTCACCAAAATAACAAAAAGGGAAAGGACCTGAAGGAGATCAACGGGTGAAATCCCCGGAGGTTATCGCGCAGAAAACTGTCAACATAGGGACAAAAGAATGGAAAGAGTTATCCAAAGATAAGCCTTGTCAAATCAATAGTGGATTCTTGGAAGGGCTTATGGATTTTATACCTCCAGAAAAATAGGAGGATCTGAACAAATACCTGGCGGGCGAGTTGGGTACAGTAAAGGAGAAAATTGATAGATCGGATGATGGGCGTGAGGAAAAATCGGTAACAAGAAAGTCAAGTAGGGGATCTCACGGGAAGAATGGATGCCTGAGCAAGTGGAAATACATGGATCTTTTTAGTTCAACCTCGTCTTCAGGGTCCCACACTCACAAATATAAATACAAGAGAGGGAGGAAGTTGAAAGTAGGGCAGAGACATTATAAACATCGAGGTCGGTGGTATAGCAAGCATGCTAGTGAAAGTGGAACGGAGACCTCGAGCACGGATGGTGAATCCATTGAAAAATCTCAAAAAGTCGAGGCCAGTATCATGAGGAGAAAGGAGAGAATGAAGTCGGACTGGGGATAAAACATTGAGAGATATGCAGGAAGCATTGTTAGCCTTGCAAAAGTAGGTGGCGGGAGAGAAACTAAACGAGGAGAAAGGACATCCTTTTTCAGATGATATATTACGGGCTGTGCTACCTAAAGGGTATAAAACGTTGGAGTTCAGTATCGTGGGGAGACGGATCCAGTAGAGCACGTACATCTTTTTGAGAATGAGATGATTTTACACGGATACACGGATGCTGTGGCATGCTAGGCCTTGTATCTACCTTGAGGGGAATCGCCTAAAGCTGATTTCATCAATTGGCAAAAGGAAAAATTACCAGCTTTCGGGTGCTGCGAGCGGCCTTTTTAAATCAATTCTCCAGCGTGAAGCAAAATACAAAAACTGCACAGTCGCTCTTTACAATGGTGCAGCAACCAGATGAAAGTTTGAAACAGTATATCAACAGGTTCACTAGCGCTACGCTGGAGGTACCCACTGCTACAAATGAAATGAAGGTAGGGGAATTATATCAGGGATTGCAGAGAGAAGATTTACGAAAATCTTTGGTTAAGAAAGTGGCGCAGACATACGATGAGGTTTTAGAAAGGTGCAATAAGTATATACAGGTAGAAGAAGCTGAGGAGGAGCATCGTTTACGATTTCGTGTGGAGATCGCAGAGACTGGAGGTAGTATACCAAAGAGGAAAGTCAGAAGGGAGCCCAGAATGGTAGTACGCGGGCTCCTACCCCGAGTCCCGGGGTGAGAGTAAAACCTGAATGGAATTGGAGGGACAAGGATTTTACACCATTGATCTATCCTCGGGCTAAGGTGTTCACTATCATGGAGCGTCTGATACCTAATGATATAAAGTGGCCTGAAACTCGCACACAGCTCCCTACTAATCCCAAGTCAGATTTTTTTGTATGTTTCATAATAACTATGGCCATTCCACGAAGAAGTGCAGACATCTTAAGGAAGAGATCGAGAGGCTTATAAAAGCCGGGCATTTGAAGGAAGTCATATACAAATATAGAGAGCCGAGGTAACCAAGGTAACCATTACCCCCACCACCGCCAAGAGATCCACCTCAAAACTAGGTTGAGAGGCAGCCACAGCAAGGAAACCAAAGACAGGATGGGCCAAGAAGGAATAAGGGAAGAATAAACATGATTTCGGGAGGACCAACAGATTGTGATATTAATAACGCACGAAAGAAAAACGTCAAGTCAGCCCGGCCTGGAACATGGGAGGTCACTAGTAGAAGTAGGCGACCACAAAGAACAGGACCAATTATTTCTTTTGGTTCTGACGAACGATGTGGGCTGCGGGAGGATCATAATGATTCTTTGGTAATTGAGGCCGAGGTGGCAGGGTATGAAGTCGGGAGAATTTTTGTGGATAATGGGAGTTTCGTTAATATAATATACACGGATTTCCTGGAGCAAATGAAACTGAAGCAAGGGTGCGACCTGTCAATACTCCCATATACGCGTTCAATGGAGCACAGGTGGTTACGGAAGGAGAGTTTACACTCTCGGTGGTGTCAGGAAGAGGCGAGTTACAGGCAAATAAAAATTTGAGGTTTTTGATAGTTCATGGGAGGTCGGCGTATAATGCAATATTAGAGAGACCTGCTCTTAACATATTTTAGGGGGTAACATCTACGTTTCATATGAGTATCAAATACCTGGTCGGAGATAAAGTAGTGGAGGTCATCTCCGAGCAGCAGGTTGCCAGGTCGTGTTACCAGATGACATTTAGAAAAGACCTGGGTGAGAACAAGCGACAGAGAGGTGAAGAAGTGCTGGAGGGTATACCCAATTCAAAGAAGATGAAAGAACAAGAGAATTCTATTCGGCCACATGAAGAGTTGATGGAGATTTCATTAGAGGAAGGTCGCCCAAGTACACTACTAAAATTAGAACCTTGATGACAGAATCATTGAAAGAAGAGCTGATAAAATTATTGAGGGAATATCGGGATGTTTTCGCCTTTGGGGATGGAGAACTAACAGGGGTATCCCCGGATGTCGCGCAACATCATCTAAATGCAGATCCAGAGGCAAGATCAGTTAAGCAAAAGAGAAGGCATTTTGGGCATGAGTTGGACAAAATAATCGAGGAGGAGGTGCAGAAACTATTGAAGGCAAGCCACATTCGGGAAATCTAATTTCCAGAATACTTATCTAATGTTGTTATGGTACCTAAATCGGGACAGAAGTGCAGGATGTGTGTCGATTTTCGCGACCTAAATAAAGCATGCCCATAGGATCATTATCCTCTGCCGCGAATAGACCAGCTGGTGGATTCAACCTCGGGGTGCGAACTATTAAGTATGATGGACGCTTCATAGGGGTATCACCAAATACCATTGGTGAAGGAGGATCAACCCAAGGTGAGCTTTCTTACCTCAACGGGAACGTACTGTTTTGTGTCTATGCCTTTTGGTCTGAAAAATGCAGGGGCAACCTATCAAAGATTGGTGGATAGAATGTTCAAGGACCTGTTGAGGTCCACTATGGAGGTGTATGTCGATGACATGATGGTGAAGAGCAGGAAAGAAGAAACCCATGTGGAGGACTTGAGAAAGACTTTTGTTATAATTATGCAATACGGGATGAAGCTCAATCCAAAGAAGTGTGCGTTTGGCGTGCGATCTGGAAAATCTTTGGGATATATGGTAATGGAGAGAGGTATGGAGGTTAACCCTAGGAAAGTGCGGGCTTTTTTAGAGATGCCACATCCTCGAACAGTGCGCGATGTACAGGTGCTGACGGGTCAGATTGCAGGTCTTAATCGATTTATTTCCAGGTCGACAGAGAAAGGTGTCCCCTTTTTCAGGGCACTCAGGAAAGGGTCCAAGTTCGAATGGACCAAGCAAGCAGCGGATGCATTTGACAAACTAAAAGAATACTTAGTGGAGATACCACTGTTGACTAAGCCAATGCCGGGGGAAGACCTAATCTTGTATATATCAGTCGGAGATGTCGTAGTAAGTTCAGTGCTCATCAGGGAAGCAGCAGGTGTTCAAAAACCTATTTATTACATTAGCAAGATCCTGCGAGGCGCTGAGTTGAATTATTCCGATCTAGAGAAGGGGGGTTTTATATTAATTTGTACAGCAAGGAAATTACGACCATATTTTTTTAGCCACAAGGTGAAGGTACGTACTAACCTGACCCTCAAGCAGGTTCTGAGGAATCCAAACGTGTCCGAAAGGCTGGTGAAGTGGGTCATGGAATTGAGTGATTAAGACGTGGTATATGAACCTAGGGCGTCTATCAAAGCACAAGTGTTGGCGGATTTACTACAGGAGATGGTGCGCCCACTTGAACCGGGTGATGAAATAAAGGCATGATTATTGCATACTGATGGATCAACTATAGTATCGGGAGCTGGGTTGGGGATTGTGTTAACCAGCCCGGAAGGGGAAAATTTAGAATTTGCAATAAAACTGGGATACAAGGCGTCTAATAATGAAGCCGAGTATGAGGCGGTGTTGCAGGGTTTGTAAATGGCAGGCAATCTGGGAGCAAGGAAGGTATGGGCATATACAGACTACCAAACTGTAGCCCGTCAGTTCGATGGGTCTTTTGAGGCAAAAGAAGAACGTATGGTTGTGTACTTGAAGAAATTACGAGAGGAATTGGTGCGCTTTGAGGAATTTAAACTGGAGCATTTTTCGTGAACTGATAATACTCGGGCTGATCAGCTCGCTCGGATTGCAGGTGGACCTGTGATACTAGGAAAATTACGCTAATGGAATTAAGAAATAATAGTGTGGATAAAGGAATAGAAGTAATGGAGCTAAAAATCAAAGATGATTGGCGTACACCTATCTGGGAGGTTCTCGTTAAAGCAAAGGAAGGCAAAGTACAGTTGTCAGCCAAGGAAGCTAAGATAGCGGCTCGGTTTTGTGTTATAAATGAAGAATTGTACAAGAGGTCGCGTTTTGGACCTTTTTTGAAATGCTTCGACAAAGAGTAGGGATTGGAGATGTTAAATGAAATACATGAGGGGTACTGTGGGGGTAAAATATAGAATTCATCCATTAACTTTTTGGACTTGGTAAAAATGGTCCACTAAATAAAGGGGTGATAAATTTAGTCCACCAATTAAATATTTATCATACTTTTAGTCCAATTTTAATTTGTGGACTAAATTTGCAACGAAAATTTGGACTAAATATGCGATAAAAATTTAATTGGTGGACTAAATTTGCAACTCACCGAATGTCAATTGGTCAAAATCCCCAAAATTAGACTAAATGTGCGACATAAACTTAATTGGTGGACTAAATTTACCACCGCTGTATTTATTGGACTATTTTTTCCAAGTCCCAAAAGTCAATGGACGAATCCTATATTTTAGCCGTACTGTGGTGATCATGCAAAAAGAAGAGCGCTAGTTGGGATAACGCTGCGAGCTAGTTTCTTTTGGCCAGGAATGAAAGGAATGACTGGCGACCTAGTTAGAACTTGTAAAAAGTGTCAGATGCATGCTCCGGTCATTCATATACCGGCTGAAGACATGATGGTTATCAGCTCGTCTTGTCCTTTTGCACAGTGGGTAATTGATGTTGTGGGGCATTTTCCAAAAACACCAGGCAATAAACAAAACCTGGTGATGGCAGTTGATTATTTTACGAAATGGGTGGAAGCCGAGGCGGTCATGGTCATAAGCGAGTAGGACATAATGGATTTCATTTTTAATATCATTTTTTGCAGGTTTGGCATCCCACGAGTATTGGTTTCGGATAATGGAACCTAGTTCAATGGGCAGAAAATTCAAGATTGGTGCAAAGAGATGGGGATGAAGCAACGTTTAGCTTCTATGACGCATCCTCAGGCTAATGGACAAGTTGAGGTTACTAATCGTATTATTGTGCAAGGAATTAAGCTGCGGCTGGAAAAAGCAGGAGGGCTTTGGGAGGAAGATCTCATGTCAGTCTTATGGGCTTACCGAATGACTCCCCGAACCTCTACGGAGGAGTCGCCATTTAGCTTGGTTTATGGGATGAAAGCTGTTATTCCAGCCGAAATAGTGGATGGTTCACAACGCTTATCAATGTTTAATGTGGAGGAGAATGAAATCCTGGCAAGAGGAGCAATTGAAACGATCGATGAAATACGAGATAAGGCTGTGGCCCGGGTAGAACATTATAAACAAAAGATTCAGGCTGCTTTCAATAAATGCGTAAAGCGTCGATATTTTAAGGTTGGTGACATAGTATGGAGGCGAGCTGATGCACTACATAATACTAGGAAGCTGGATCCGAATTGGATTGGGCTGTTCAAAGTGATTGTTTTGCATGTAATTGTTGTGTTTTTATCATTTTTTTAAGTAGGGCTTTATATTGGTTTTAACGGTTTTTGCGTCGTTTAATTATATTTTTTAGGTTATTTTTCTTATTTTATTTATTTTCGTGTTTCTCGTTAATTTTATATTTTAATGGATTAATTGGTTCAATTACCTTGAGGTTTGGTGTAATTCTTGGGTTTTGATTATTAAGATTCTCTTTTGATAGGTGGCTTAATGATTTTTAAATCAATATAAGGCATGGAGACCAAAATTCAAGCCCAACCATGCCTATTTGCATGCCCAAATAAGTGCCAAGAGCAAGCTTCAAAGAGGCTAACATTCTTGAATGGTGGCCTAGACAAGCCTAGCCTTGCCTAATCTCACGCCTAAGGCAGCACCCAAGGCTTGCCAAGAGGCAAGCCAATGCAAGCCATCTCCCACGCCTAAGGCAGCGCCCAAGGCATGCCAAGAGGAGCCAAAAGCCTACTTCGGAGCCTACATTCTTGCCTAAAGTGGCGCCCCACTCCAGCCCCTTGGCAGCACTCCAGCGCCTAGCTCCTTGCCCACTCTTGCCTAAATGAGAGCCTACTCCAGTGCCCCAATCCAGCCCCAGCAAGCCTACTTCGGAGCCTACATTCTTGCCTAAAATAGTGCCCCACTCCAGCCCCAGCAAGCCTACTTCGGAGCCTACATTCTTGCCTAATGCAGTGCCCACTCAAGCCTCCAGCAAGCCTAATGCAACGCTCATTCTCGCCTAATGTAGCACCCAGGCTTGCCCAAAATGGCACCACACTCCAAGCCTATATGCCAGCCTACTTCAACGCATAATACAAGACAAGGATGCCCAGGACCCATCAAGGACGCCCGACCCATCACCCACACCCAGGTTCGCCCAGACCGAGCCACCTTGAGCCAAATCAAGCCAAAATGTCCAAAAAAGCCCAATTTGGCTCATTTAACTCCATTTGAACCCAATTAAAACTAGTATAAATAGAATACTACTCTCATCTTGTAAAAAAAAAAACACACCTCCTTTCAACCCAGGCTTGGGCTTTGGATTATTTTCTCTCTCTAGATTTAATTTCAATCAAGCTTTTGGATTTTCTCTTTAATTCTAGTAAGCTTTCTTTCAATTTCAGTCTTTGTTCTTCATTTTTTTTATACATTTTGCCTTAGGTATTAGAATTTGTGCTTGATCTTGTGAATCATCCATGGAATCTAGTTGAGTGACCCAACTAGATAATAGATTGAAGCCTAGATCGTATAATTTCACGTAATTTCATATGTTTCATGCATTTTTCTTCATTTCATGCCTTTTGTCTTAGCACCTTGAATTCATGTTAGATCTTAAGAATTGGCTATGAAATCTAGATGAGTGACACGTCTAGATCATAGATCGGGTCTTGGATCGTCTTGATTTTGAGTTTTACACATGCTTTATTTTAAATCGTATTTTCATGCCTTGTTTCATGCTTAAATCCTAGATCTACTCTTTGTTTCTTGTTATTTTTCAAAAAGTTTTAAACTTTCTCGTTATTTTCATTTCTTTATCCATTCATGCTTTCAATTTTTGCTTATTTGCATTATTTGAGTTTTTATGCATTGTTGTACCTTGTGCTTGCATGCTTGTACTTGGTGAAATATTACTTGTTCTTGCTAAATTTTCAATTTTGCTTGCATTTTCATTGAAGGCATACTACCGAGGCATCCGACCAAATTGCAATTTCAACTTCTAGAATAGTTTAATTAGTTTACTTGTTTACTTGTTTATTTTTATTTTCCTTTTATTTTCCAAGCTTGAAACACATTGATCCTCTCAATCGAATTGAATTCCGATAATACCAAGCCAATAGTACCTTTAATTTTCAAAACCACTAAAAGTTACACTTCAAAATGGCGTCGTTGTTGGGGATCGAACCCGGGTCACCCGCGTGACAGGCGGGAATACTCACCACTATACTACAACGACTCGGCTTGGTTAAGGCTTTCGATTTGATTGTTGTTTCTTTGTGTTTTTAGCTTTCTTTGTTATTTGACGTTTTTTGTTAAGTATGTTAGGTACTTATAGCTTTGGTGGATACATTCCCAACATGGGAGGGCATGGTGAAACCATGTTGGGAATGGAATGATGTATAATGGCATTGGCAACGTGGGAGGGCATGGTGCAAACCACGTTGCCAATGGTGGTTTCAACTATGGGCAACCCGGCATGGGAGGGCATGGTGAAAACCATGTCGGGTTTGATAGCTTCTCGGGCGTGAATGGTTCCTTGGGTGGTTATGTAGCCTCCAAATTCCTATCCGAACGTGCAAGCTCCATATTCTTATCTGAACGTGCAAGCTCCAAATTCCTATCCAAACTTGCAAGCCCCGACTTCTGGCCCGTATGGCTATGACGCTCCACAATATTATCTGAATACGCTAAGCCTGACTTCCGAACCCGTATGGAGCCCCCCCCCCCCCCCCCCGCCCAATTTATAATGTTCATCCTATCCTGAATATGTATCCGAGTGGAAATGTGGGTGGTGGAAATCTGAATCCCGGCTCGTATGGAGACTCTCGTACTTCCAACTCCAATCAAGCCCCGATTGGTACCACCACTAATGCCCAAGATCTCGATGCTTATGCGTACTTTGGAGGTTTGATCTCCGATGCACCCCCCATCCGTACTATGGGGGATTTTAACCGACCCTTTTTGGGGACGTTTCATCCTCCCGAGCCCAAATATTCTCCACCGACGTATTCTAGGGCAAGCAAGGCTTTATCCTCTTATGATCTTGAGGCTTATGAGTTGTTTGGAGGTCAGAGATCCAATATAGAAAGTGGCCCCCCCATCCGCACTATGGGGGGGTGTTAACAGACCTTTTGTGGGATGTGCATAGTGTGGAACGTGTGGTCATGATACCGAGTCTTGCCTTTCCCTTCCCTCGTTCAACTTGTCGATGCCTCATTCGGAGGATGTGTATGGGGGTCATGGATATCAAGCGGGACCCGCTTGTGCTGTGCCTTCTTTTTCTCCACCGCCGTCTCATAATCCTCTTGTTACTCCTCACGTGGGCCCAGTTATCCCAGTGAATGATCCTACCCCACCCTCCGATCTTACCCTCATGCTCGCTATGCAATCTTTTCCCGTAGCGTAGAACTCACTCGATACTATCCTCGATAAGTGTGGGGTAGTTGATAATAAGGTCATCTCGTCGTCGGAGGAGGAGGTGTTTTCAATTCCGAGTGTTCTTACTCCTCTTGATTCCACCCCCGTGAACCTCACTTTGCTTTCTCTTTCCAAAAATTCTATTATCGATCGAATATATATGGACATGATCGAAGGTATAGTCGAGCGAGCTTATATGGAGGTAATGACCAATGAGGAGGTGGTTGGCCCGAACGTCGATATTGATGAATGTTGTGAAGATGAGCCCCTTTTTCTACATGATAAGTCCGTTGTACCTCCATGTGACCCCGATTTGTGTGGAGATGATTCTCAATGTGTCATTGAGGGCAACGACGAATTTTTAGAGGGGGAGGTGGAGGTTAACGATGCTAAGATTGAAGAGCTTGACGAGTACCATGAAGGGATCGGTGATTTGTTCGAGCTAATGTATACTTATTTGGAGGAAGAGGAGAACAAACCGATTACCATCTTGGAAAATTCAAACCGAGGTGAAGAGGAGAGGATGGTTGAAGGGTTTAAAATTCTTAAGGATGCTATTGATTGGAGAACCGGAGTGGTTGAGAGAGTTAACCTTTTGAATTCGAGTTTTGATGAAATGGTGAGAGCCGGGACTTGGAGATTATTGTGGGAAGGCTTGATGTTTGTACTTTCAAAAAGCGAGTGGATGAAGCCCATTGACTTGATGCCCAAGACGAGCGGCTTGTTAGTTCTTGAGGATGAAAAAGTAGGGTTGTTGGCCACGAGGGCTTCAACGGGTTAGAGGATGTTGATCGAGTTTAAGAAGTCTCATGAGGCCACAAAGAAAGATTATTTCCCTCCCCCGTTTATCGACCACATGATGGACAAGCTAGCCAACCAATATTCCTTTTGCTTTTTCGATGAGTCGTCGGGGCACTTCAAAACCACCATCCCACCCGAGGACCTAGCCGAGACGATCTTCATTTTCCCATTTGGAACGTTTGCTTTTTGGCGGATCTTATATGAGCTATTCAATGCGCCAAGGACGTTCGAAATAGTGGATCCTCCCGACAAGGAAGAGATTATTTTGGTGGACCCTCCCGTTATCTTTCCACCTTGATAAAAAAGGGAGTACGTCGAGCTAATGACGTAAAACAAGCATTTCTTGGGAGGCAACCCAAGTTTTTCTCGTTTATTTCTTTTATCTTCTTTCTTTCCTTCTTTCTTCTTAAAATGAAAATCCAAAAAAACATTTAAAATTTGAAAAACAAAAAAATATATGTTGTTCGTGTACATATTTTCTTGAGTTTTTAATTTCGTGTGACTTTCTTGTATAGTGTGTTGTTTTCCGACTTTAACCTTGGGCAATTGGATAAGTGAGTAGCGTTCATGAAGCCGGGAGATCCTAGCCATGCTCGATTTTTGCTTGGATTGCTTAAATGCCTAGGTGGACCCCACCGAGCTCGACCAAAACTCGCTTAGTTAAGGAAATTTCTATTACCCCTCCTTTTACTTGGTTTTCATTAAAATGCGGGTAATGCATGGTTTAAGTGTGGGGTGGGTAGGTGGTTAGGGTCCCGGTTTTTGTCAAGCATGATTTATCTTTCTTAACTCGAGCTTCGGCGAAGTTACGCATGCTTGGCGAAGTGACGCTTACTATTTGTGCTTTTATATGGTTGAGTCAATTTTTGTGTCTTTTGTGTGTGTATTACATGTTTAAGAAATCTCCACATGCTTGGAAGTTTAAATAGTTTACTTGTCGGGTTTTTACATGTTTATGGCCTCTTATGCAAGGAGTTAAATTTTTGTGTTTCGTTCAAAACCCGCCTATATATATAATCAATATTTTCTCCTGAAAAGATTGCAAAGCTCTAAAATCTCCTTTTATTTTGCTCCCGAATTCGGTGCAAACTAGTGAGTAGCCTTGTGTGATTTATCGGCTTGCTTGAATTTTTATGAAAATTGCATTGAGGAGGTTTGATTTTGCTCGTACATGATTGAATTCGAAAATGACCTCGAGGCACATATATCACCCTTGTTCCAGCCATATCCATATATTTAAGCTACTTTAAAAATTCCAAACGAGCCCCCTTGAGCCTATGTCCCATTTCTTGTTAACCGAGCTCAATTTTAGCTCTTATATCTTCATAATTTATGAGGTGATAGTGTATGTTGTTAGTGGACGAGAAATGTGAGGGAAATCGATTGTGGGTTTCGGGTTTTGAGTTGTTTATACAAAAAAAAAGAGAAAAAAAAGGGAGAAGAAAAAATAATACTACAACACAAATCACGAAGGTGATAAAGCGTGTGTTCATGAGTAAAGCCTAATTTAAAGGCTAAGTTTAGTGAAAAGAAGAAAATTCAAAAAGTTTCTAAGTGTTGTGAAATAAAGTCAGGAAAGCGTGTAAAAATACGAACGAGTTTCGAATGAAGGTTTGGAAAATTGTGAAAGGTGAAGCGATTATAAGGTTCGGGTTTTAGAAATTAGGATTTTGTGTGTTATTGATCACGTTTGATCGTGTGTTAGCCACCATATCCAAATATCCCACACCTTACCAAAGAGCCAACATTACAACCCATAAAAAGACCTCTTTTGATTATTGTTTGGTCATGTACTATGAGCAATTTTGAGCGTCCAATTTGTGAAATCTTGACAAAGGTGCATATATTGTCCGACTTGAGCGTAAACATGTTCTATATACACTTGAGCAAATTGAGCGAACACCCTCAAAATTCCATTTGAGAGGAAGTCATCGATTTGGCTTGCATTTGAGAAAGAGTAATACGAGCAATGCTTGACGATAGCGAGTCTATATTGATACTTCCATCATATTAATAAGAATAAGCACAAGGATTTTTCTTTTTGCACAATGTTCATTGCGTGTGCACTCTCGATTATTTTCGTTGTTCGAGGACAAACAAACCGATAAGTGTGGGGTAGCTGTTTTGCATGTAATTTTTGTGTTTTTCTCGTGTTTTTAAGTAGGGCTTTATATTGGTTTTAACGGTTTTTGCGTCGTTTAATTATGTTTTTTAGGTTATTTAGCTTGTTTTATTGATTTTCATGTTTCTTGTTAATCTTATATTTTAATGGGTTAATTGATTCAATTACCTCAAGGTTTGGTGTAGTTCTTGGGTTTTGATAATTAAAACTCTCTTTTGATAGGTGGCTTAATGATTTTTAAATCAATCTAAGGTATGGAGACCAAAATTCAAGCCCAACCTTGCCTATTTGCATGCCAAAGTTAGTGCCAAGACCAAGCTTCAAAGAGGCTAACATTCTGGAATGGAGGCCTAGACAAGCCTAGCCTTGCCTAATCTCACGCCTAAGGCAGCACCCAAGGCTTGCCAAGAGGCAAGCTAATGCAAGCCTTCTCCCACGCCTAAGGCAACGCCCAAGGCTTGCCAAGAGGAACCAAAAGCCTACTTCGGAGCCTACATTCTTGCCTAAAGTGGCGCCCCACTCCAGCCCCAGCAAGCCTACTTCGGATCTTACATTCTTGCCTAAAATGGCGCCCCACTCCAGCCCCAACAATCCTACTTCGGAGCTTACATTCTTGCCTAATGCAGCGCCCACTCAAGCCTCCAGCAAGCCTGATGCAACGCCCATTCTCGCCTAATGTAGCACCCAGGCTTGCCCAAAATGGCACCACACTCCAAGCCTACATGCCAGCCTACTTCAACGCCTAATGGAAGCCAAGGACGCACAGGACCCATCACCTACACCCAGGCTCACCCAGACCGAGCCATCTTGAGCCAAGACCGAGCCACTTTGAGCCATGGTCGAGCCACCTTGAGTCAAATCAAGACAAAATGTCCAAAAAATGCCCAATTTGGCTCATTTAACTACAATTAAACCCAATTAAAACTAGTATAAATAGAATACAACTCTCATTTTGTAAAAAAAAAAAAAAAACCACATCCCAACACAAGCTTGGGTTTGGGATTATTTTCTCTCTCTAGATTTAATTTCATGTCTTGCCTTGGGTTTGTAAGCTCAAGAAGGATTCAAGTACTCCCTATGATTTTTAATTCCTTGGAATTTCAATCAAGCTTTTGGATTCTCTCTTTAATTCTAGTAAGCTTTTTTTCAATTTCATGCTTTGTTCTTCATTTGTTTTATACTTTTGCCTTAGTTATTAGAATTTGTGCTTGATCTTGTGAATCATCCATGGAATCTAGTTGAGTGACACAACTAGATCATAGATTGAGGCCTAGATCATTTAATTTCACGTAATTTCATATGTTTCATACATTTTTCTTCATTTCATGCCTTTTGTCTTAGCACCTTGAATTCATGTTAGATCTTAAGAATTGGCTATGAAATCTAGATGAGTGACACGTCTAGATCATAGATCGGGTCTTGGATCGTCTTGATTTTGAGTTTTACACATGCTTTATTTTAAATTGTATTTTCATGCCTTGTTTCATGCTTAAAACCTAGATCTACTCTTTGTTTCTTGTTATTTTTCAAAAAGTTTTAAACTTTCTCGTTATTTTCATTTCTTTATCCATTCATGCTTTCAATTTTTGCTTATTTGCATTATTTGAGTTTTTATGCAATTGTTGTACCTTGTGCTTGCATGCTTGTACTTGGTGAAACATTGTTTGTTCTTGCTAAATTTTCGATTTTGCTTGTATTTCCATTGAAGGCATATGACCAACTTGCAATTTTAATTTCTAGAATAGTTTAACCAGTTTACTTGTTTATTTTCATTTTTCTTTATTTTCCAAGCTTGAAACGCATTGATCCTCTCAATCGAATTGAATTCCGATAATACCAAGCCAATAGAACCTTTAATTTTCAAAACCACTAAAAACTACACTTCAGTGATCAAGGTGTTGCGTGGAGGAGCATACATACTCGAAAATTCTCAAGGAAAAGCTCTACCTAGAAGTTGGAATGTTTGTCATCTGAAGAAATATTACGCCTGAATGGCGGGTCTATGATGTGGACATGTGTTGATAAACCGATGCTTGTATAGGTCGGCTGCTAATTTATATACCCTCAGGGGCGGAGTTTGATTTGTCGATGCACCCTTATGGGCGGATAGTTATTTTAGTACCCTTCGGAGCGGATAGCTTTTGTTATGATACCCTTAGGGGTGGATATTTAATTATTACCCTCAGGGGCGGATATTTATTATTGTAGCCTTCGGGGAGGATACCTTCTGGTGATATTTTAATAATTAATGGAAGTTTGGAGATTACCCTATGGATTTTTACAGTTTTTATGAATGGATGGGTAATGTAACTTTAAGTATGTTTGATCTACATGCTTGAGGTCTCACTTTCGGGAGGGATATGTTTGACTTACATATACTTCTCGGATTATTGTGCTTTTGTGTGTGTCTGTGCTAATTTGTGCGAAAGAACGTATTTGATTCATATGTTCTTTTATGTGAGTTCGGTTTAGCTTCTCTTGACTGTTTTATACAACTTATGATTTCCTGGGTTTTTGTGGTTTTCGATATGAACATGTTTGATTTACATGTTCTAAACGACCTATATTGAGTTTTTGGTTTTACTCATGAAGGTTTGAATTGCAGGTTACGATTATCCTACTTGGAAAATTATGTGGAGATTTGTTATGGCAGGTTGATATATGATAAGCATAAAAATAGAATTGTTCATGCATAAACAGAACTGTTCATACATAGCCATGCAGAAAAATTATAAGTTTGAATTAAATTGTCAAGCATTACTGCTGCCTGGCACAAATTCTTCGAGAGGTGTATCTATCTCGACAACAACCTTAGCTCCTAGCGCAGCTCTGCCCTTGCAGGACAACAACCACTAGGCATCCTTCGGCTTCTTTATGTCACCTTTCCAGAAGGAAAAAGGTGGAAGGTCGTCTATGAGGGCCTTCACGTTTGGCTCGAAGGAGACACCTGTAGTTGCGAGCTGGGTTTTGATCTTGTCTGCAACCTTTTGGACCCATTCCCTGCTGCCTCATGCCATCTTGCCGAAATATATGCACGAGTTCTTATAAGCCATCAACAGCTCCTCCCGATAGGCATCCATGAACATCCTGCCTACCTCGCTCATCAGGAAGGTGCGGCGACCTTCAATAACACCCCACTCGTGGGTCAATTGATTTTGCTCCTCTTTAGCCCGCACAGTCTCCTCGAGATTCTGAGTTTGCTCCCTGAGTTCTTTGGTCACGCGAGCTGTTTCATCCTTTAGATTGTCCACCTGGCTCTTCAAAAGGTGTATTTCCTCTTTGTGAGCCTTTAACTAGTGATTATCCCCATCCAGCTCTCCTTGGGTCAAGGATAGTTGTCGGGTTTGCTGTTCTGACTGGGCTGTTAGTTTGTCGCACGTTTTTTGAAGGTCGCTCTCAGTGGACCGGGTCAGTAGTTGGTTGGACAATGTGGAGAGCAAGGGATCCAACTGTATTACAAAATAATATATGTGTTTGCAGAGATTATGTTAAGAAAAGGGGGTTTAAGTATGTTAAGTTACCTAGTTGGATATACGCTCACCGAGAAGGGACTTAATCTTCTCCGCGTTGTCACATTGCGCTAGACTTTTTTCCAAATCTGGAGGGCTAGAGGTAGCAACGTCATGAGTCTTGCGGAGGCGATAGTGTTTTGGAACAGGAGGAAGGATGGATGCGAGTGTCCGAGTTGACCGCTTCCCCTTGAATGATCTCCTAGTCAGTTTTTCCTCTTCCAGGTCGTCCGCCATCTCTGGGCCACCCTCAGTCCCAATGCATGATTCAGTACCTCATCTACATTGATTATAGAAGGTGGGGGTGCTGATGTGATAGCGGGGTGCGGATCAGCCTGTACAGTGGTTCTCTCGGAGCTCGACGAAACACAGCTGTTGATAAAGTTATTTGCGTACGAAAACATATAGATTAATTAAGTATTGTTGTTATGAATGAGATTGAGGAGAGAGTTGAAAACTAAAGGACACCTACCAAACTCTGGTGGGGTCAGCGCCTGGTCGGGAACGATAGGTCGAGAATCAATACCCATGTAAGAAAAGATTTTGGACCAGCTAATGAGTCGCACCACGTCAAATGGGCGCTTACTCCATTCTGCGAGCTGGTCAGAATATTTCTTATACAAAATAGGAAAAGACTTGGGGCTGGGAAGATCAAATTGCTTTGGCGTATGGAATTGGAGCTCGCTAGAAAAAGGCCAGGCTTCAGTGTTGTGAATGAAAAGGAAGTTTCATCGCCATTCAGGCACTTTTGACATGGGGTTTACTAAAAAGCGAGACTTTCCAGACCGAGCAGAGAGGTAAAATGATTTTTTCTGTATTTTATTTGAAAACAGAAATGGAAAAATCATGGGTCAGACAAGGTATTATAGTATTTACATAAACTAACATATCCCGCCATAAATTTCATGGAATTGGGGGACATTTTCAAAAGAGGGACTTTGAACATATTGGCTGTGTTGATGTAAAACTGATGAGGTGGAAATCTGAACCCCGGCCTAAGTAGTTCATCGAAAAATGTAATATGGTCTACGAGAGGTTTTAAGGGGTCTGATTGGAGAATGTTGGGCAAAACCATTTTGGCGGTTTCGGGGAGGTTGAGTGATTTTTTGAACGCTTCGAGTGTTTCTTGCTCAGGTAGTATCAAGTAGTTATGTTTAATTACCCTGGTCACATGGGGTAAGGGAAGTAGGTCGGGGACATCCGGGAGGGTACTACAGTTACTGGATTTTCTAAAAAATGTTCACAGTGTGATGTGGAAAGATTGATGGGTTTACTCAGGGGAATGCCTTCAGGTATGTTATCAATAGTTAAGGAGGCTAGAGAAGGATCTTTGGGAATGTTCTCAATTAAGGCCTTGGCCTCGTCATAAGCCCTAGTTTGGGCTTTAAGCTCGGGCCAACTAACGTCACCTTTTGGTTTGTCATATAGGCCTGGATCTGGTGAAGGGGCTTGTCTTCGTCTTCTTTTTAAGATATAAGGGTTTTCGATGGGATCGGAGTCAGGAGAAAGGTTTGGGTTTTGAGAATGGGGGTTGGAGGATGCTGGATTCATCGTCGAAAAAAAAAAAGAGAAAGTGAGGGGGGAAAATGCGAAGATACTCAGAAGATGCAATAATTATCGAACTAAATTGAAATTAATTGATGTATGAAAAGATGCATGGGACTTACCCATTTTCGCTGCAGTTGATTTTTGGAGACGAATGTTGATACGCTATGAAAGTTTGCTGAACTTTGTGAGGATGAAAGCTTTTTTGCAGAGTAACAATGGTGTTTTTTACTTGTGTTTTGATAAAAGTGACGAACGGGTGGAAATGAGAGGGTTTTTTGTGTTTTGGGCGGCGTGAAAAGCTGAAGTGACAGAAAGAAGCGGGAAGTTGGTAGGGTTTTTTAGGAAAGTTATGGGCCTTTAGTTTCTGGCCCAGTGCGTTTAATATATTACAAGAAAATGGGGAGATAACACGTGTTCGACATGCTATCAGGATACATTTAATGAATCTTTAAAGAGACGTGATGGATAGGGGAAGGCGTGTTTTGACTTTTTGAACATTTATGATTGTATTTTCTTGGATTATTGTGCCTGCGTACGACTATAGTTCGGGATTGGATGGTTTTTGTGATTACAGGTCGATGGATATTTCAGGTCGTTCAACAAGAAATATGGGGACTTATAAGCAATCTTCTGGGAGGAGCATTCTTTCTGGGGCTGAGCGAGCTGATTTTTTGGAGGTCGCGATTTCGTGTGGCAAGCTCTTATAGGATGAACAGTGCTATAGCTCGGTATTGCAAGCTGGGTTATGGTATAATGTCTTGGTAAGCTAAGAGGGTGATTTATTAAAATTTTATGATTTATGATTAAGTTTTTATTGTGGTTGTTGCATTCTTTTTACCTTTTTACATATTCTACCTGATTTTGTACCTCAAACAGCCAAAATATGGGGGGCTAGCTGATACGACACTAAATATTCATGTTGGTATGTATGGTAAGCGACCTCATTTCTTGGAAGGAGCATTCCTTCTAAGAGGTGGGCAAGCTGATTTATAGAGTAGCGACCTGAAGTATGAGGGAGAGCTCTCATATAGGGTGGCGACCTCTTATGGTTTTATTAGCTCGGCGTTATCTGGTAGCTCAGTAATGAGTTTTGTAAATATTAGGCCCGAATGGGCTAATATGGATGGTATTGTGGGGTCCCAGTGAATTATATCGAAAGAATCACAGGCCCAGGCCTATTCTGGTAACTTTAGCGAGAGATATATTATTTATGGGAACTTAGCATACAGGAGAAATACTAAATCTAAGTCGGTCATGGTATTTATGGAATTATAGTGGGAGAAGGTAACCCTAGTTTGGGGAACACTTCTCTTGTCTATATAAAGGGGTTCAAGCCTCACTTTTATTCTAAGTTGTTTTTATCACGATTTGGGCACTCAAAATATCTCTCGCACTATCTAACTTAAGCATCGGAAGAACTTTGTCGAGGCTGTCCACTGCCTTGGCTGAAGGTGTTGTTTTACAGAATCGATCAGGTCGTCAGGAGGTTCTTGGAGATCAATCAGGTCGCTGTGACGTAATTAGAAAGTGTTTCATCTTTCTGATCTCTTATTTGAGGTTAGTACCCCTATTCTTGGTAACCAATCCTTTTGGTATTATATGCTTGTTGCCATAGTGTTACTCTTGTACTAAAATATGACCCTTAAATTATTGCCATAAAAGAATTTTGTAACAAAGTTTGACTGTTAAACTTTTGACTAGCTCATTAAAATAATTTTGTTCTTTCTTTTAAAAAGACAAAAGAGGATATTTAGTGAGTCATACAAAATCGTAGACCTACTCTAATACCAACTTATAACGACCCACTTATATATACACATACACACACACACACACACACACACATATATATATATATATATATATTTGATTTTCACATAAACAAATTCTAAAAAGGGCATGAGTTTTCAAGAATCACAATAATCAATTATTGTTGGGAATTTATTTTTGGAAATAATTCCTATTTTGTTATTTACCTTTCTTTGGCACAAAATGAATTAGGGAACTAGATTTAGGATTTTATTTGTTTCCTAGTTTATATATAGGACTTTATTTAGTTTCCGAGATTGTGTTTAAGATTTGTTTTACTTGTTTACCAAGTTTAGGATTCTAGGATTATCTATTTAAGACAAGAGAATACTAAAGTTTGGACACAATTACGCACGGAATCAAGGACGCACGGAATTTGTGAGAAGACGGAAGTAAGCGATGCACAGCAAAGAAAGAACACGAGCGATTATTTGGAGCCACTGTTCGAGATTAAGGCCTTCGAAGTTGCGTGACCAACAGAGGAGATCTTTCATCTAGGCGATAAATATTTAGTATCATATTTTTGATACTTTAGTTTTCGTATATTACTTCATATTTTTATATTGATTGTGAACAAGAAAGTAATATAGTTTTCGGGTTTGTACACCCAAGTTCACAAGTACTTTTACTTGTGAACTGAATTCATTTTGCTGTGTTCTTAAGTTTTATTTCCGCTGCATATTTTTAGTTTAACTCTGGTTGATAATGGTATTCAGTGTTGGTTAACATTGAAAGCAACATCAATACTTATTTTCAAAACCATAGACCTTCAAATTTTACAATTGGTATCAAAGCAGGTTACTTAAACTTTAAGTACTGATCCTTATTTGTTTAGGTGCTATGGATGCTCAAGGCAACCTAAGGCCTACGATCCTTAATGGGGATAACTACTCCCTTTGGAAATAGAGAATGCGGTGGCACTTAAAGAGCATCAACGAATGTGCATGGAGAACCATTCTCGTTGCATGGGAAAAGACACATGTCACTGATGGTGAGGGTGATACCATCGACAAGAAAGAGGTAGATTGGACTGCTGACGAAGTAGCTGCTGCAAACTGGAATCCCAAATGCATCAGCACCCTGTGCGGGTATGTAGACGCAAGCTACTACAGAGTCATCAAGAATTGCGACTTAACAAAGGATGCATGGGATGCAATCCAAAGGGTGTGTGAAGGGACTGAAAGCATTAAGAGATCAAGATTGAGAATGCTGACTTCCACCTTCGAGGCAATGAGGATGGATGAAAAGGAGTCAATCATGGACTAAGCCATGAGACTCTCAGATATTACAAACGAGTGCAGAGAGCTTGGTGAATCAATTACAAACACACGTCTTATGGGAAAAATACTGAGATCCATCTCTAAAAAATCCAATATGAAGGTGGTTGCCATAGAAGAATCCAAAGATATTGATAACATAGAGTTTAATGCCTTAGTTGGCTTTCTCAAGCAATATGAGATGGAACACCATAGTTCCAAATCTAAGAGAAGAATGTTGCTCTCTCCTCCGATGCTAGCTTTGACAATGATGAAGACGGTGAGGAATTTGACATGAATGGGATTCTAAAAAAGATGGAATCCACTACTCTTGAGGAAGACGAATTATCCTATGTGACCCAACGATTTAATAATTTCATTAAGAAGAAGAACAACTTTGGAGGATCAAACTCAAAGACCAAGCCACCGATGTTTGCACCAAAGTTCACTGGACGCACTCTTCCTAGATCTCAGTCCTCACCGTCAATATCCAATGCATCCAGCTCCCCGAAACCACTCAGTGAGGTACAATTCCATGAATGTAAGGGGTTGGGACACTACAAGAATGAGTGTGCTAACACTCTCAGGAAAAAGAGCATGGTTGCCACAGACTTCACTGAGGATGTCAACGATTCCGACTCACCTGAACCTGTTCCATCCCTGTTTACTAATGTTGTGTGGGACGACGATGTCCATGTTGGTAACCTCGAAACCAAAATCGTGTGCCTGAATGCAGAGACTATTGATTATCTTGAAGAGTACGAGTAGTTAAGTATTGTGCATAAGCAATTGTTTGTCAGTTGGGGAAAACAGGTACTCGAGGCCAAGGATTTCATGAAAGAGGTGGACAAATGATTAGCGCATATTTGTCCATATTTTTATTAGTATTCTAGTTCATTTTTCTTATTCTTTTGGGTATAAGTTGGGTAGATTAAGCTTAATTTTGTATTTTTATACTTTCGACTTGTTTTTACCGTATTATGATCTAAATTGATGCAAATAGGTGATTATTCTCTGTTTTTCATCTTATAGCTAAGTAGTCGGAAGATTTTAGCACGCAAAGGATGAAGTATGTTGATCGAGAGACAAAGATCGAGCTTTCCGGTGAAGGAGTAGCAAGAGTTTGAAGCTGCCGATTATCTATAACGGTTTTCCATCTGGAACCGTTATAGTAGCACTGCCGACACAAGCTGTCGGGCGCTGCCGATGCTGCCTACCGAGCCATTCCCACACTGCCGACGCTGGATACCGAGAGTCGCCCGCATCGACCGACGCTTTCCGGCACTAATCGACGCACCTGGCCGACGCAGCTCTCTGTGAGCGTCGACCCATTGAGAGTCGACTGACGCGCACCAGCCTGCCCATCAATGCTGCCGACCACTGCGCACCACACCTTCCGAGCCGACCCGCGCGCCCTGCCTAGAGTCGACGCTGAGAGATATTAGAATCGACCGACACACCCGTCGATGCCAATGACCACGAACTCTCTGTCGCATCGATCCTAAGAGCGTTGACCGACGTACCCGTCGACGCTAACGGCCCAGAAACGCGTTCTTAGGGTTTCTTACTGCCCAAGACTTCCCACAACTATAAATACCTTATGTATCTTGGATTTTTACCACACATTATCATATTCCTAGGGTTTTAAGGCCTCTTAGGGGCTGACAACCCCAACGAGAGCCTGTCGATTTCTTAGTTTCTCTTTAAATTTCTTAGTTTTAAATTCTTAGATTTTAGATTAGAATAGATAGTTTTGATAATTTAGATTCAAGGCTTCGCTTGGAAATCTGCAACTTTCTTCGTTAACTAGTAAGTATTTATTTCCTACACTATTTAATTTAGTTGCATGATTTTCATTAGATTAATTAATAATTATTGTTTCCATGACGAATTGTTCTTTTGATTGCTTTGAGATTGAGATGTTAACTGTGTTTATGATTGTTGACTAGATCTAATGGATCTAGAGCCTAGATTCATTGTGAACCATCAATTGGGTTTTCCCAAGAGGTCGTGGAGATGAATCAAAGCTCTAGAACCTTAGTTTTCTTAAATCGTTTTAAGGTCTTTTAATTATTTTGCTCTTAATTTACATAAACTCTAGATTTAATTAATTTAATTTCTAGATTTAATTTTATTGCTCTTAGTTTAATTAATCTTTAGTTCTTATAAATCTCAAACAAAACCCCCTTGTCCGCATGTTTAGATTAGTTTAATTTTTATTTTCTTATTCGTTAAATCAAACACAAAATGAACTTCCAAATCTAGTCTTCCTCGAGAGATCGACTCGGTTCAACTTACCAACCTACATGCGAACTCGTACTCTTGCGAGCGAGCTTTTGAATAATTGACAAATATTTATAAAGTAGGAACACAAAAGTTTGAATCAACAAACTAACCAAGGAAAAGAGTGATCAACTTGACATAATTGTCCGACTAGAATCGTTGCTCACCAAGAAGGATGCTGAGCTAGAAAAGGTGAAAACCGAGCTGAAGAGGGTTCAAGGAACCATCACAAATCTGAACAAGGGAAGGCAAAGCTCGAAGAAATCTTGGAGATGAGTTTCCCAGAAACCTCAAAGTATGGAATTGGATATAAACTGAATTAGCCAACACAAGCATCAAGCCAAGAACAAAAATTGACTAAACAGAACAAGAAGAGAAGGAGACAATTCGTGTGCCATCATTGTGGTAAACCAGGTCACATACGACCTTTTTGCTAGAAGATTATTGGCGAGAGAAGATATTTTTAGAGAACAAAGGTGGCTGCTAAATCCCATGTTGGTCCCCATGTTACCAACATCAATACCAACACCAGATTCAAACAAGTGTGGGTTAAGAAAAATAATATCAAGTGCAATATGATCCACACCTCCCTGAAATCCCATGTCCCTGGAGCCTGGTACTTTGATAGTGGATGCTCGAAACATATGACTGGATCAGAAGAATTACTTTCCAACATTATCAGTTTTCGAGGTGGAAAAATGAAATATGGTGGAGGCACAAATGGCCAAATAGTTGGTCAAGGAACTCTCTATGTTCTCGGCGTTGTAACCCTAGAAAATGTGTTGCTGGTAGAAGGACTTACTGCGAATTTGATAAGCATAAGTCAACTTTGCGACGGAAGTACCGTGAAAAGTGTGAAGTCTATGAGGAGAATGGACCGTGTATTCTCACTGGTCAAAGGACTTCAGAACTGCTACCAAATCCAAAGTCATGCCTTTTGTAAATTGTCTCAATTAAGTGATGCTGAAGTGTGGCATCAAAAGCTTGGGCATGTCAACTACAAGATGATGGAAAGGTTGGCCAAAGAAGAAGCTGTGAATGGGCTTCCTAAACTCAACACCAAGATCATCCCTGTTTGCGAGGCATGTCAGAAAGGAAAGCAGTTCAGGGTGCCACATCTAGTATTGCAAAGTCCCACCACATCATCTTGCTTCGAACTCCTTCATATGGACCTTATGGGACCACTTGAAGTCGAGAGCCTTGGTGAGAAGAGGTACGTCTTAGTCATTGTAGATGATTTTTCTCGTTATACTTGGGTAGAGTTTTTAAAATAAAAATCTGAAACTTTTGAAGCATTTAAAAAACTTGCAAAAAGGCTGTGTGTGAGATTTGGTGTGAACATTGGTAGGATTATGACTGATCATGAAAAGAGTTTGAAGATGCATTATTTTCAAAATACTGTTCTACGGAAGGCATAAGTCATGAGTTTTCTTCACCAATAACTCCCCCAACAAAATGGCATAGTTGAACGAAAAAATAGGTCTCTAGCTGAGATGACTAGAACTATGCTCATTTCTAATGGCATTGCAAAACGTTTTTGGGCTGAAGCTATGAATACCGCATGTCATATAATAGAAAAGGTTTATTTTAGACCGGGGTCATGTGCAACACCCTATGAATTGCTTTTGGGTAAAAAACCGAACTTGAGCTATTTTCATATTTTTGGATGTATTTGCTATTTGCTCAATGATAGAAATCATCTAGCTAAAATGGACTCAAAAAGTGACAAATGCATCTTCATGGGTTATTCCCAAAATAGTCATGCATATAGGTTGTTTAATCTTAGAACACGTAGCATGTTTGAGTCAGTCAATGTCAAGTTCGATGATTTGACAAGTGGAGTTAAGCCTACCGAGGATAATGATCTGGTCTATGATCAAAATCCTCAAGATAATGTCACACTTCCTGTAGATCATAGTGCAGGTATTGAAAACAGAGATGCATGTGCTGAAACCAGAAAATTGAGTGATGCTGGTACCAATGTTGATTCTGGGAATCCAACATCAGAACCAACATCAACTCAAGCTGCCGCAGAATAAGATTCTGAATCAGGATAGGAAGATCAAGTTGAACCCATTGATCTTCATCAGAGGGATATCCCATCTAGAATTCAGAGAAACCACCCCACGGGCCAAATCATCGGAGACTTGGATAAAAGGAATACAAGAAGGCGATAGATAAATTTTAAAGAAATGGTTCAGTACGTCTGTTTGTCTACTAACTGCTCCAAAATTCGTGAGTCTTTGTATTTGTCTAAAACAGATCCCAAGCATGTGGAGGATGCACTCAAGGATGAATTTTGGATAAATGCAATGCAAGAGGATCTTGATCAATTTCCCAAAAATGATGTTTGGGATTTAGTTCCTCGACCAGAGAACTCTCACGTGACTGGAACAAAGTGGATCTTCAAGAATAAAACCGATGAGGCAGGTAACATTGTGAGGAACAAAGATCGACTGGTTGCACAAGGGTATACACAAATTGAAGGAACCAACTTTGATGAGACATTTGCCCCTGTTGCTCGCATTGAGTCGGTAAGACTTTTACTTGATGTTACTTGTCATATGAAGATATCATTATATCAAATGGACATAATGAGTGCTTTTTTAAATGGAGTCTTAAGTGAGGAAGTGTACGTTGAGCAACCTAAAGGATTTGTAGATCCCCAAAAACCAAACTTTGTTTTAAAACTAAAGAAAGATTTATATTGTTTAAAACAAGCTCCTAGAGCTTGGTATGAGAGGTTGACTCAACACTTGCTCTTTTTGAACTTTAAACGAGGAGAAGTTGACAAAACCTTGTTTCTTCTTAGATCCAATAAGCACATCTTAATTGTCCAGATTTACGTAGATGATATTATTTTTGGATCCACTAACGAGCAGATGGTAAAGGAGTTTATCACTCGAATGTCCGACATATTTGAGATGAGCATGGAAGGTAATCTCTCGTACTTTCTTGGTCTACAAATCAAAAGGGTTGATGATGGTATTTTCCTTTCTCTGACCAAATATGCTAAGAACTTAGTTAAAAGATTTGGGTTAGAAAGTGAAGCGCATTAGAAAACTCCTTTAGGTAAAACTGTAAAACTGTCGAGAGACGATGTTGGTAGAGGTGTTGATAACACCATGTACAGAAGCATGATAGGAAGTCTGTTGTATTTGACAGCAAGTAGACCTGATATTATGTATAGTGTGTGTTTGTGTGCTAGATATCAATCTAATCCAAAAGAGTCGCACTTAAAAGTCGTTAAAAGAATCATAAGGTACATTGTTGGTACAACAGAATTAGGTGTGTGGTATACTAAATACACTGGTACTGAACTTGTGGGTTATACTGATTCGGACTGGGCTGGGGATGTGGTAGATAGGAAGAGTACTACAGGGGGCTGTTTTTTCTTGGGTAATAACCTAATCTCTTGGTATATTTGTATTTCTCTTTCTACAGCTGAAGCCGAGTATATTGCAGCTGGAAGTGATTGTACATAATTGTTGTGGATGAACTAAATGATAGAAGACTATGGTCTGCACAGTAGTATTTTGACTGTGCTTTGTGACAATCCCAGCGCCATTGACATTTCGAAAAATCCAGTCCAGCACTCTCGAATCAAACACATTGACAAAAGGTACCACTTTATTCGAGACTTGGTTGAGAGGAAGATAGTTAGCCTTGAGCATATAGGGACAGACAATCAGCTTGCTGACATCTTCACAAAGGCATTAGATTTCGAGACCTTCTCTCGTTTGAGAAGAGATATCGGTATGTGCATTGTCTGAGCCAATGTCGGTTTGTGATGTTGTGACACACCATATCAACACCAGTCACAACATCTGTATAATTTTGCATGTATTTTTATTTTTCTTTTCATACATAATCCGAATGCATTGAGTCTGGTTGAAAGTGCGATAAGGTCTTATGTTGCAATAAAAGTGATGACAAAAAGACTAACCTCTTCAATTAGGTGATTGTGGAGCTTTCCCGCAGAAATTGGTTATCTCCCAGGTCCAAAAACTAGAGGTGTTAACAGCAATTGCTGAAGATAAGTTATTTCTCTTCAAAACTTTAAAAAGATGAAGTAAATTTGGATACAAATTGATCCAATCTTTAAATTTCACCTTCTTGAGCGATTTTGACGTAGTCATTAACTTGGGTTAAGGGGTAAGTTTCCACTAACTTCGCCTGAGGCAATGTTGGTTATAATGTTATCAGTAATAAAAAGCAACACTGATCGAGTCACTAAAATTGTAATATGAATTATTTTAACCTTTTTAGGTCATGAACTTTAGGTATCCAATAGGACACTCATACTTTGGAAGATGCCTTCTTGCTGTGCGTACTGTTGCTTGTGTTTTTTGTCTATCTTGAATCCTCTTAATTGCGTTTTGAATTTAGTTAACTAAGTGTTTTAGTGGAGTTGTACTCGGACGGCTGGACAGGTAATAACGAGCTTCATTTGGAGAGTGATAATTCATATTGCAAAAGATTAATTCTACTGTGCTGATGGTTCAATTAATCCAGCTTTCTACTTCGGTTGATTTTATAGGAGAGTAGTGCTATTTTAGTTTTTACTGAGATAACAGTTGAAGTGGGTGTGATCACGTATCCTACATTAAGGGGTAGTGGTTTTATTTTAGAAAAGAAAGAAAATCAGGTTTCAGGCCCCAAATCCGCTGGAAGGTAAATTAGGGGTATTTCCTTATTTCTTTTTACTTCTCTCTCTCCTCTGGCAACGGTCACTTTTTGAAAAAGATAAATACTTGATCTTCTTACCATTTGCCCACTTCTCCATAAACCCTCTGCAATTCCACTCTCACGCTCTCACAAACTGTCCCTTCTATTTCGTTCTTTTTTGTTGTTTTTGTGAAATTTGCAGGATGTCGAACCCATCCTCTTCATCATCTGTGCCTGAGTTACCTGTCGGCGTGTGCCGCTCCGGCGAACAGGCTCCTGCGCCCTATCCGAAAATTGGTGGCCTGGACATTCACACCGAAGTCGGTGGTGGTTCTTCTTCCATCCCAACATCACTGCCTCCCTCGCTGCCGCGTGATTCTCATGATGTTGTGCCGGCTCCTGCACCACTTGAAGCCGCCCCTGAAGCACGGATATTTCCAAGGCAGCCCGGCAACGAGATCGATATGTACAATCCACCAAATTCGGCATTTGTTGTTGAAATGTTTGGATGGGTGGGGAGAACTACCCTGAAAGACCCCAGAGGTTGCGCAATATACCTCCCGGCGTGGTGCTGCCTGCAGTACCAAAGAGCCAAGCAGGACCGCACCGCAATGTGGCAATTGAGCACATGACTACGATGACTATGTCCCTACTTCTCCGATGGAAGGATCGGTGCCTCCTTTTGTTTCAGCTCCAAGTCTGACGGCGAAGAAGACACCTCGCTGGAAGCAGACCGTGAGGTTGGCTGACAAGAAATCTACCCCGGTGGCCATCAAGGTTTCTCCAGGTTCCACTGAAACTGAATACTCCTCACCCCCTTATACTATTTTAGATTTTATCTCCGGAGAGGTCACTAGTTCATCCAGACCGACTACTGCTAATCATCCTTCGTCTCCTGTTTGTGCCGATCAACCCGAGTTTGATCATGACTTATTTGAGTATTCCCCTGATTCATCTTTTTATGTGCCCCTTTGTGACATAATGTCTGCTCTCAAGAAATATATGAAGTAAAACAGGGCAGCGAAGAAGGCTAATATCGCCGCAAGCCCGGTCTGCTTCGACCTCCAGCTCTGCCTCTGTTGTTGCTGCTTCTCCTGCTCCTGCTTCGGCTCCATCTAACACCTTTGATCACTCCGATTCCTCCATTGGAACTCCCTCATGTGCCGTTGAACATGAAGATATGGTGCCATTTTCCGGCAGGTTTTTGACTACCGAGGACGAGGAGTTGTTTGCTGAATACCAGACCCGACATATGATCAATGAGCGCCGATTCCCGTTGAGTTGTTTGAGAAGCAAGACTTGATTGCTTATTTTCAGCATAAAGGTATGTATTCCACGGTCTCGACTGCCATGCCTTTTGTCCGTGAAATCATTATGGAACTCTTTGCCAATTTGTTGCCATCTATTGTTGATTTAAATTCTGTGAATTATGGAAATGTTTATGTGCGTGGAAAAATGTTTAGTTTTACCCCAGATTTAATTGATGAGTTGTTTGGAACTGAGCCGTATCGGGGTGATTCGACTGTGGACGACATGAATGAAGTTATCTCATTCTTGTCTGAAGGTTTGGTTCATGCATGGTTTGAACAATTACCGAGTACTCGTCTTTCTTCCCTTTATTCTGTTTTGCACAAGGTCGCTATTTGTAACTGGGTTCCCTCCAAGAACACTACTTGTGTTACGCGGCCTCAGACCCAGTTTCTGTATAAGCTCAGGAGAGGAATCAAGTTTAGCTTTGGGCAGCATGTGTTTGACATTGTCACTAAGTTCGCCACCACCAAGTCCGCGGCCTCCTTGTGTTTTACCTCTTTGATCTTTAGCTTACTGGAAAATCAGGGTTTAACGCTTCATCCAGATGATGTACTCACTGGTGAGGCTGATTGGTTTGCTTTGAGGGGCTAACATATTACAGGTGCACGGGTTATTGATCTTCCTTGGCAGGCGCCTTTCCGAGCCAATGTTACTAATGGTGTTGGGACCGGCATTCCCAACATTGGTCCAACATGGTCCACATATCTGCGCAGGTTCTTCGTGCGCATGTTGCTTAGATTTATACGCAAATGACCCAGTTGCAGGCACTTCGTAGTTCGATCTTGGAGGCCCTTTTGCCTTCTGGTCAAAAAGGGGGAGATGATGGCGACACGGATAAGGATGATGCTGGTGAGGATGTTGTTGCTGCCGAGGCCTTGGCGAGTCTTGCTCGAGAGAAACGTAAAAAAGGATTCGTTCTCGCAATAAGGCCTTGAAGAAGATGAACAGGAAGTAGTTGAAAATGCGAAAGGATCGAGGTGAAGGAACTCAACATCCCCTCGTCGTTAAAAGAGGGCCCGAAGTCAATAAGCTCCTTATGTTTTGTTTTGATGAGTAGAAGTGAACAATGTTGATTTGTAATGTTGGGTTGATGTTTTAATAACATTGGGTATTTTTTTTAGGGGGAGTTAGTAATTTTTGTTTGAACTTATTTTTGCGTCGTATTATTTTTTCCAGAAAAGCAAAAGGGGGAGATTGTTGGGAATTTATAAATCGAACTTTTTCGCGTTTAAAATAATGAAAAGCTCATCCGCAAGAGAACGGAGATATTGTAGGCGATAAGTTGACTCGAGTCGAATCACAAGGAAGACTAATCGGAAACTATTCCGGTGTTCGATTTTACGTACGTAGAAACGGAAATTAAAAACTAAACTAGACTAAATTAAACACGCGATCAAATAAAGTATGGGGTTTTTCTAACATCTACGAGCAATAAAATTAAAAGTCTTTTAAAACGATTAATAAAAGCGAGGGTTCTAGTGCGTTCGGAATCGCCTCCACGATCGGGGTTGTCAATCCCGATGGTTCTAAACGACCCAAAGCACACTAGAACAATAAATCTAGCTAACAAGCATGATCGTAATCAAATCATAAATTCAACGCAAGCATGATCACAATTGATAATAAAAGAAATACAAAACTAAATTAACATAATCATTCATCTAAT
>BMAC01000467.1:27228-42207 GCA_014905375.1 Phtheirospermum japonicum
TCGGGTTTTCGAACAGAGTGGCCATAGTTTGGTCTTCTATCACCGGTGATAATAAGGGAGGCAACGGGACGTCGGACGTGTCTCGCCTAATTGCGGCTCGTGCGTCTCGTCGCAACCTCTCGGGGTTCGGCAAGAATGGAGTCAACTCCTGTCTGAGCGATCGCCTACCTTGCATACACAACAACAACAAAAGATTACGCGTATCGAATGTAAAACAATTAACTAACTAATATTTACAATAACAATAAGAGTAATTAAGAAAGCCATTGGCCTTAATCCATCCCCGGCAACGGCGCCAAATTTTTGATCGACGAATTCTCGACGCGCTATTTTGAGAATCCGTCTCCGCAAGAGTACGGAGCCGGTTTGTAGGCGGCGAGTTCTTCCCGAGTCGTGTCTCTCGAGGATGGATGTTATCGGCTTATCGGTTTCTTATTTGCTCTTATTGTCGATTGAGATTAAACTAATCTAAACTAGGAAAGCAGTAGTCATTGATTTGGTTTGAGTTTTTTATAACTAAACTTAAATTGAAATAGGAGTTTTGAAAGCATTAAAATACGAAAAGGAAATTAAAGCTTATTTAAAAAACGATTAATCTAAACTAGTTAACTAAGAAAGCTTATAATTTAAATTAAGGAAAATGGAGGGAAAATTAAAGTCTTGCTTATTTGAAAAAGTCAACAATATTAATTTAGCAACAATTCAAGGTTTAAATAGGGAAGATCTTATAAAACTTCTAAAAACTTGGGAAATTGATCTAACCAACTAAACAACTTAAAAGCATAAGTTCAAAAGCTAGAAAGCTATAAAATGAAAATGGAAGTTTTGATAATCA
The DNA here is from genome assembly GCA_014905375.1 of Phtheirospermum japonicum. Taxonomy (NCBI): domain Eukaryota; kingdom Viridiplantae; phylum Streptophyta; class Magnoliopsida; order Lamiales; family Orobanchaceae; genus Phtheirospermum; species Phtheirospermum japonicum. The sequence goes on from BMAC01000467.1 coordinate 28,064, forward strand.
AAATAGCAACTAAACTATGATCCAAGCATCAACACAAGATTAAAAGAAATAACATGAAAATAAAACTATATTATAGAAAGATATTACCAAATGTATGATCCCACAAAAGCTTCAAATGGAAATGGAAACTTGAAGGATTCTTCACAAAAGAAATGCCAAACCCAAAGCTTGAACAACTAGTTAATAAAGATCTAACACTTAACTAAACTAGAGCTAATAAACTAACTAATTACTAGAATTTAAATTGATCAAAAGAGAAAAGGAAATATTTGGTTCTGTGTTGGAGGAGCTTCTTGGGAGGAAAAGTCCTCGGCTGCAAGTTGCTGCTGAATGAAATGACGTCTAGTGTTTTATACTTCACAAAGGGGCAAATTTGTCCAAAAGCAGTAAAAAATCTGCTTTTTAGTCGATCGACTGGCAGTCGATCGGTGAAGTCGCCTGTCGATCGACTGCGATGTCAAAACGGCCAGAAGCGCTGCACCGACTCGATTTCTCGTTCTTTCTACGTCCGCCAGTTTATCGAGCCTTGTCCGTTGCGCTTCCTTGCTTGTTCGTCCATTCCCGAGTCAAGTGAAAACGATCCCAAACGAGCGCGGGCCCCGCTTGGACATCCTACGGCCAAGAGAAAAACGAAAGAGGGAAAAACTACGAATACTAATAATAAAACGTACAAAAATCAAGAAAACCTAGAAATAACAAAAAACGGCCAACTCGACTCCTAAAACACCTAAAAGCAAGGAAAACACACGCAACGTGATACAAAAACTGTAAGAAAAATATGTACAAAAACGTGCAAATCAGTAGTCAAGCCTACAGTGGTGACTAATGTGCTCTTAGATAATATGATAAGATCCAAGAAGCCAGAAGTTGATCTTGCCTACTCCATAATAAATATGAAGGATTAGGTAGAGTGGATTCAATGGATGAGCTAGGTATAAAGGGATCTAGAGGATTGGTAGAGCCATTGATATAGTGCTCTAATCCGTACCCTCTGATAGCTGCAAGGATTTGCTGTCTCCAGATGAGATGGTTTGACTCATTCAATTTTACACTAATTAATTGAGATTGAAGGGAAACTGGCTGTTGAATTTATGTTGCTGCATTTAAAACAACAGTATGTGGTTCAGATGCCATGTTTCAAAAGAAAAAAAAAAGGATTAAAAGAGGGATCCGGATCAGAGCTTAATAGCTCTGATACCATAAAAGGAAATGAGTAGTAAATAACACAGCAAAAGCTGAAACCTTTTGGCTTGATAGCAACATATTGTTTGACAGGGAAATGGACTTCATTAATGCATAGAAATACAAGGCTCACCCATTCTATATATAGGGTGGCTCTTGAAAAATACCTAGGTAAGCAAAATACACATGTCACCATATAACAGGTGGAGCTAAACCCTACATGACTAACGGCACCACTACTACGAAACAGGGTTTTCACGTTGGTTTTTTTTCACTTTTATCGGTTTTGGAACCGACATCTAAACGGCCGAATTGAAAAGTCACACCGGTTTACGTCGGTTTTGGAAAACCGATGTGGATTATGTGACTTTTCACGTTGGTTCTCAGCCGACGTGGATTCCGTGACTTTTCCCGTCAGTTTTTGGTTAAAATGGACGTGGATTCTGTGACCGACGTGGATTCTGTGACTTTTCACATCAGGTGAAAACCGATGTTAAACATTTGACATTGGTTTCTGGTTATATGTTTTTTTTTTGAAAGGTACCCATGTGGCAATTTGATCATAATTTTGTGCACAAATCCCAGATTTCACTCCCTATAATTTATTTCAAATGTTATGATACAGGCATGTTCAAAACTCTTGTATAATCTATGCACATACTTAGAGACATAAATTAGATGTTAACCATTCACATAAATTGCCACTGAATTCCAGATGGCAGTAAAAAAAGATACATACTAAGTTTTCCATTCGTCACAAGACTATATTAAATAGGATTTCAAATGTGCAACACAATAAAAATTTAACATTCATCATCTGATATTATTAGGATAAAAGTGCAGAATCTAAGGTTCACTGTCAAAAATATACATATTCACAATTCAAAATATCTCCTCTAACGAATTATAGTTGTCCGCAATCTTTGAATATCTCCAGTCCAACTGCTTTTGTGGCGGTGCATGCGATTGAGATGTATAAGGAACATTATACTGATGACTATGTGGTGTAGCATAAGGATGCGATTGTCTCCTGGGGATAGAGCTCTATTGTTTCCAATTAAGGCAATTTATGATTTATGTACCAAACTCTCCAAAACAAACAACAGAACTTTGTTTTCTCTGCAACATGAAGAGTATCAGCAAAATCACGATGAAAAATAGGAATATGAGGAGCATTATACTGATGACTATGTGGTGCGGCATAAGGATGCGACTGTCTCCTGGGGCTAGAGCTCTATTGTTTCCGATTAAGGTAATCTATAATTTTTCTACCAAACCCTCCAAAACAAACAACACGACTTTTTTTTCTCTACAACACGAAGCGTATCAGAAAAGTCACGACGAAAAATAGGAATCCAATTTTTTCCGATAACCAAAATCTCTTCACAAAAATATTGAGAGAGAATGTAGGATACCTATTCCTATATAGCAAAGGAAAAGTAAATTCGATAACGTGTGAATCACAGAGAAAGACGACTTCCTAAGTCCTAACAACAAATGAACTCTCAAGCGGTGCGTCGACTCACATAACTTGACGACTAATTTTGTTTTTTATTTTTGTTTTCAGATAATTATTTGAAATAAAAATCAACATTTTCTCAAATACAACCATTTATAACCATATACGATCCAAACAAGGTGAAATGATAATGAGTTAGAAATGGTTTACCGAGAGAGAAAGGGCTGATGTCGACATCAAGAGGAAATATCAACATCAATCTGACTTTYCAAGGCACTGTCGGAAGAAAGAAGTAGATTGTTTCTGCAAAACGAGTAATAGTAAGCTTGGAGGAAAAAAAGAACTCTAAGCAGTTTCCAGACTACAATTTCTTTTTTCACTAATTTCATAATACATGACATCAATTTACATACTTGATACCTAAAGAAGAAGGTTAATAACAGAGTTCTTATGTGAGCACCATCAACATCAGCATCTCTTAATATTATGATCTTGTGATATCGGAGCGAATCTTACAAAAATCCTCACCCAGAAAATAATGGAAATTAAATAAATTGATAAATAACAGAATTCAAAACATAGAAGAATATATACATACACACACACACACACACTAAAGTTTAAAGAGCGACACCTTCACTCCAAGTCCCAGGCCGAGGATAAGATTTTGAATCTCTTCATTTTTGTATATTGCAGCTTCGTCATTTCTCTCGATGTTAAGGATTTTACCCCTTAGAGGAAGCACAGCCTGTATGATGACATCAGCATATTGTTTCAGAAAAACAAATCATGATTAATATTTTAATCAACCGTCTGTAATTCTTGAACTAAAGTGTCACCTAAAATCGGCGATCACAGCCTTGTTTAGCACTACCACCAGCTGAGTCTCCCTTGATAATGAATATCTCTGAAATTTTTTGGAAATGAATAAATTCTCGTCACTGTGCTTACAAGGTTCCAGAAAAAAAAAGTATTTGCATCACATTATTTTATATATGAACTAAAATTTCTTCTCCATCGTAGTTTATAAAAGTTAATTGTGTAGTCCTCATAACAAGAATAAAATCAGCTCATACCAGATTCTGCAGGATTAGTATTTGAACAATCAGCAAGCTTTCTAGGAAGTGATGATGATTTAAAAACACTCTTTTGTCTCACCAATTCCCTTGCCCTCTTTGCCGCTAGGGCAACCTTAAAAATTAAAACTTAAATGCTGAAAGTCAATTAATTAATAAATTAATAATAACAACATTTTAAAAAAAACAAGTAATACTAAAAATGATGTTAATTCACCTAAGCAAGCCAATTAAACTAACAACAGCTTAAGATAGATGCACTACACAATATAACAGATACCTTGAGAGCATTGAAGGACTTGGAAAACAAGAAACATTTTTTAATTCTACAGCTCTCAGGATCTCGGCGGCCACTAAAACGCCCACAAATGCGAACGGACGATCGTCAAGAGAGGCGCCGCCGCCTTCCGCCACCGCTACCCGAGCCTGGCCTTGCTCCCTCTGCATGGATCATCTTTTAACAGCTCCTTTGGGATCCAAGTTCACTCCAACATGATTCATAAGCCGAGTTTTAGGGTTGGTGGAGCGGCACCGATGTACGGGAAGCCGGCGGTTGGGTGAATCCTGGTGGAGAATCGCCTTATGTGGTCGTCGTCCGTCGGAAGAGCGGCTAGGTTTGACGTCGGCTGGAGGATTTCGCCGGCGGTGGAAGGGTTGAGATGGGATGGTAGTAATCAAGATGAATAGGTAAAAGAACATAATATAAATTATCAAAGGTCTTTCATTTGGGAATCCTACGACTCCAGTTTCCGTACTGCATGCACGTAAAATAAAATCAGATTAAGTCTCAGTAAGTTTAAATGTAAGAAATGCACATTTCTTTTTCCTGATTGGGTCTCTCAAGTTGCCCCAAAAAGTGAGGTAAAATACACACACCATGTTCACTGTAAATGCTCACTAAGAGAAAGCAATTTAATTTTAAGAGAAAAAAAATGACAAAATTCATTTTAGATGCTTCAAGAAACATTACATTTGATCTAAGCTCTCTCTCTGTCTCTCACACACACACACAAACACAAGAGAATTCTCTCATGATAATATTTCATTGAGTGTTCAAATGTGATTAAGCCCCCTCAGAAACAAGAAATAAAGGCAAAAAGTACTAAATAAAAGCCCATTTCTGCATGACCACACAATAAAGTTTGAAACTTTATTTGAAAAAAAAAAGTGTGATGATATTATTCTGAGATCTGTAATTGGCTTTTTTGGTTAAACCTGTGTTTAAAAGTATATGCACATGATGGCTCTTTGTACATTTAGCTTTACTGGGAATTATGTTAGCAATGGCTTATTGGGTTCAGATACTCAAAGGCAAAAAAGTTTATGCTATCAGTCCCCTTTTGGCAAGAATAATCAGGCAATTATATTTGTCTAATTTTTTTTTCACATCATGAATATTTCGAGCAATGATATATATATATATATATATATATATATATATATATGCCTAATTTCATATCTATGTTTTCTATATGAATTGGGGCTTTTGAAAAACAATACAATCGCTTACAACGTTGAATGCTAAGAACGTTGAGATCGGCTTACATTTCTTATTTTTGTGTTATCAAACAAGAGAAAAAGCTTTGTTAAAAACAAGAAATAGGTAAAGAACCATGAATATAAATATGCCAGGAAAATTACGAAACGGATCAAGAATATTGTCAAAAGAGATTTCTGGAATTTATCTTCTTCATTGGTCTAGTGATCAGGTATTAAGAACTAGTAGTCTTCGTTTAAGCAAACACATGATATTTTCATCATCGTGAAGCCAAAATGGATACTTGATATATTAGAAATTCAAGACCAACAACAATTCATGAAAGAAAAGGGCTGAAGTAAATGAGACATCATACCGTAGCGAGTTCACTTCTAATATTATATGGTCTTCTTTGACATTTTTGTGTACATCCCTTAGAAAAGTTGCTTCAACCTACAATAAATAAATAATGAAATTAGGATTTTGACAACCATTCCAATAACTAAGCATCATCATGATTAAACTCGAACCTCTTTCTCAAAGTGGGAAGATTCATTTCTGACATCTTCATCAGAATCATTATTACCAGAATCAGGTTCTAACTCTCCTGAAGGTGGAAGAATATAGCCTTCTTCATTTGATATCTCCAGTTCATCAATTGCATTTTCTGAAATTTCAGCAAGACGTTCGGCAGTTATCGGTGCACCTGAATGCCTCCATTCTTCTTCATACCCTCCTTCACTAATTGACCAAATGTAACCAAATCCACCGTTACAAATCTGATCAATGATTTCCTGATTAAAAAGTATACATCACAATCCTCTAAAACAAGTCAAGACACGAGTAGATTTGAATCAAAATCAATATAAATTAGAATGAGTAACATTAAGACATTCACACCATGCTTTTGGGGGAAAACAAATAGCATTTGAAGGAATTTTCTGCTACTGTACTTTCCTTAACGGATGCAGATTGAAGAACAATAAGATTCATTCTTCAAACCTTGACAACTATATCTAGTAAGAGATTAATGTGAACAGATTCATAGCGGCTTTTAAATAGTATACTTGAAACTAGTCGGCTTTAAGAAAATATATTTTGGTTTCATGTAAATTATAATGTGAAGAATCTCAATAAATTTAGTTTTGTTAAAAGAGTTTTTCTAAATAATCCATTAGAAAAGCTTCAACTAAAGATTTTTCAATTAGTAATAACTAATGACTAGGAAAAATTACCACAGAAATACTCAAACTATTTCAAATAAAAATTTTCAATAGGATAATTTGAATCCAATCTTACTACTAAAAATATTTTTTTTTACAAAAATAAAAATAAAAGATACCTCTAAGAAAGGTGCATTTTCTAGATCATCGAGCCTTCTTAAAGGCCCGTCATCAACTGTAAATCTATTTCTCCAGAAAGTAATGTTGCGATTCACAATCTTAGGCGACTGAGGGGTTAATGCCATGTTCCCATAAAGTAGCCTTGCAGTTCCAGCAAAGCTTCTTGAGCTTGAAGAAGGCACACCATGTTCTGCAGACGCTTCTACGGCTCTTGCTCGTCTCGCTTGATTAAATATCTCATCCACATCATTATTTGCCTTTGATGGATCTTGAACAAGCATCCCGCTGTAAACATAGAGTATCATGAGCCATTGCGACGTTCAAATGGAATTCGTAAAACAACATTAAGATAAATATTTGGACTCTAAATCAAGTTTTCATGACCTATATCAAATAGATTTCAATAATGAAGATTTTGTCATTGTTCTAAGCCCTAACCTTAACTCAAACAACCATTCCGAATCCAAGATCAATCTCATAAATCTAAATATATAATAAAATCAGAATTTGTCCTACATACATAACCAATCAATTGAATCTGAGAAAGTATAAAATTATACCTCTTCTCCCCGTCGGTGTAGTACTCCTGAGGATCAAAATGAGTATCGCTATCAGAATCATCCTCGTGCTTAGGGTTTCTATTCAGATCCGCCAAAGTCCTAATTCCACCACCTTGGCTGCCGCCGTCGCCGCGTCTTCGTCCACCAGAAGTCGAGCCCCTAGCTTTAGGTTTAGCGGCGGAGCGGAGACCGTAAGAGCGGGAGGCAGGCAGCGGCGAAGGGGATCGAGATGAAGAGGGAGAAGCAGAAAACTTAGAAGATGAATACTAAGGTTGAGGCTGCGCCGCCGGAGAAGATGGATCATCTGCGGTGAGGTTAGCGTTATCGAGGAAGGTGGAGACGGCGGCGGCGAGATCGAAGATGAGGCTGAGTGTGGTTTTTGAGCCAACTCTAGTCAAAAAGCTGAAATGAGAAATGATAGACGGGGGGGGGGGGGGGGGGGGGGGGGTTCTATTTTTTGAGTTCTGTTGCCCACTTATATTAATTAATTATTATATATTGATTGTCTTTTATCATTTCTTTAATATAACATTTTACGTAAACCGACGTAAATTATTTTAAATCCCGTCAGTTTTTAAATGAACCGACGTGGAATTCTACTTATCACGTCGGTTTATTTAAAAACCGACGTAAAAAATATTTAACGTCGGTTATTAAAAATCCGACGTTAAATGACGGACGTGAAATCTCTTTTTTGTAGTAGTGCACACAGCTAACAGAGTAAGCTTGACAGCTAATAAGACAAGACAAATAAAATGACAGGTAGTGTAGCTCTGGTGTGCTCCTTTGCATGGGACTGCATGGACATGCAGCTGGTCAAGGCATGATCAAGCCTTTCCTTTTACACTGGTAACTCATGGGCTGGCGAAGAAAGTATCAAAATGCTTTCTTCTTTTACAAACGTGGGTAAATCGATTTACCCAAAATTTGATGTTCGATGACGATACGTTTCGTAACTAAAAGTCTAATTTTTCGTCACTGAAGAGAAACGGTGATGAAAATTGAGCGTCACAGCGGTTGTCATAGTATTGTTGTCACCATTGGTGAAAGTGACAATTTTTTCAAGCGCGTCACTAAATGTTCGGTTTTGATGACGCTGATGTGAATTATCATCATAGATGATACTATTTGGTGACGCAGAATTCGTCACGTAAGTGATTGAAAAATCGTAATCAAACAATCGGTTTTGTCACCGTATGTTACCATTTTCAATGACGAACACCTAATTTTTTATCAAAACCTTTGACTTTTCGTGGCAAACATAACTACGGTGACAATTTTTATTGGGTTATAATGGCGCTCATATTTTCATAATATGTATTAAACATTTGCCAAATATAATGTAATTCGTCACAATAGATTTGTTTTATAGTGACGCAATATTAACCGTCACTGAACATCTATATTAATGACAAACCAATGTGTCACCATTTACTTTGAAAGGTGACGAAATATTTTTTCACGAAAAAACTAGAAATATATGACGAATATTATAATCATCACAAAAGATATATGTTCGATGATGATTTAATGGGTACATATGGTGACAAACCAATCATCATAAATGATTTAGTTTAAGTGACAAGTTCAAAGTATTATGTGATGAAACCAATCACATTTCACCTATACACATGGTGAATACCGAAGGTGGTTATTTCAAAGAACAGTTATTGAAAATGGTACGTGCGTTGGGTGTGTCTTTTCTATTTATTTCAGATGTTAGTGCGCTCATCGAGGATAAATGAATCGTAAAGGACTTGGTTTGCAGGCTGAAGTGCAACCCACTATGGAATCAAATACAAAATTTGGCGACGTGAAGGGAGTTGATGAGGCGAAAGTTGAGCTGGAAGAAATTGTTCACTACCTTGGTGATCCTAAGTGATTCACACGTCTTGGCGACAAGCTTCTGAAAGGCGTTCTGCTAGTGGGCCCCCCTGGAACAGGGAAAACAATGTTGGCAAGTGCCATAGCAGGCGAAGCGAGTGTGCCATTTTTCTCCTGCAGTGGCAGTGAATTCGAAGAGATGTTTGTTGTCTGTAAAGCTTGAAGGTCTATGGTTTGAAAATAAGTATCAGTTTGTGATGTTGCTTTCAATGTTAACCGACACTGAAACCAACATCAACCAGATTTTAACTAAAAATATGCAGCAGAAATATAAACTCAAGAACACAGCAAATTAAATTCAGTTCACAAGTAAAAGTACTTGTGAACTTGGGTGTGCAAACCCGAAAACTATATTACTTTCTTGTTCACGATCAATACATAAAAATAAGAAGTAATATACGAAAATTAAAGTATCAAAAATATGATACTAAATACTTGTCGCCTAGATGAAAAGATCTTCTCCGTTGGTCACGCAACTTCAAAAAACTTGTTGATTTCGAACAGTGGCTCCAATTAGTCGCTGGTGTTCTTTCCTTGTTGTGCGTCGCTTGCTTGCGTCTTCTCAAAAATCAGTGCGTCTCTCAGGTTGTGTCCAAGTCTTAGTATTCTCTTGTCTTAAATAGACAATTCTAGAATTCTAAACTTGGTACACAAGTAAAATAAATCCTAAACACAATCTGTGAAACTAAATAAAGTCCTATACATAAACTAGGAAACAAAATCTGGAGTCCTAATTTATTTTGTGCCCAAGAAAGGCAAACAACTAAAATTAGAATTATTGTAACATCCATAATCCAATGCATTTTATTTTATTTATTTATTGTCATGAAATAAATTTTTATTTATAGAATAATTACATTTAATTGTATTATAATTATTCTTAATCTTTTAAAGTACTAATGGGCTTATTCAGTTTTAAAAATTTAAGATGTCTAATGGATCGTTTATTTTGGATTTTAGAAACGAGCCCAGCAACAAACTGAGCCCACTGAACTCCTACCCTAACCTTCCTAAATTAAGTTCATCTTTGGTTTATAAACCAAATTCCTTTTTCTTTCACCAGCCACTCTCATAATCTTTTCTTTCTCTGCAATTCAGCCGCAAGCAAACAGCTGCAAGCAAAACAGGTAAAGTCTTTCTTTTATTATTCTTTTTAAAATTTTTATCTAAAACCAAATATCCGGCAACCATCGCAACTGATCGGTTGCCGATTTCTAATCAACCCTGCCAAATTCTCAAGGTCGCCACTGTTAAGCCTCGACGACCTGATCGTTAGTCGCCGATTCCAACCACAAAACACCAGCCAACCTCCTGCCAATATCACCAATCGCCAACTCCGACGACTCCCTGCCGAGCCCCATCACCACGACCCAACAATCCCCACGTATTCAACATCATCGTCACCACCAGCCAACCCACCGAACAACCTCGGCATCAATCCAAACACAACCCAACAAATCACCCCAGGCCAGCGAAACCACAAACCCAACCAGCCCGACTCAGCCGTTTCCTTTCGCCATCGTCCGTTTCGTCCACCAACCACAAAATCCCAACCCCCAACCGTCGGCCGACCACCATACTCTACGCAATCGTCGCCCAAGCCAACCACGGCAAAACCGACACCACCACAGCCCACAACCCCACGCCTGCCACCAGCCACGGCCGCCCGTTCAACACAACACCAGGCGCACCTCGTTTCACTGCCGACCGCCACCCTGCGAACCACATCGACTGCCGAATCAACCCAACAGCCCTCCAACGCCAAACCTCAACCACCAACGCATTCTTAGCCGAACCACGGCCCGACTTCCGGATCGCCGAGCCCCGCTCAACCGCCAACTACGGACCCCGAGAACCAGCCCAGGCTCAAAAGGCCCGAGGTCCAGCCCGACTTGGCTGCGACGAATCACGCCTGCCACAGCGGCACCAAGCCAAGCCACCCCTGCCGTTTTAGCCGACACCACAGACCCAACCTTCCGTCTTCGCAGTCACACCCGAGGCCCGGACAACCTCGACGACAAATCATCCGAGTCCCCCACGTTGGACCACTACCGAACCCGAATGACAACCGGCCCGAATTCGTCGTCAAACCCTAACCCAGGTCGAACCCAACCAAAACAAACCCAACGAGCCACGATCGTCTGTACACGCCACCATCCCTGTTCCAACCCCTCCAGACGTCCGCCGTTTTTCCAACCCGGGCCCGAAGACGATGGAGCGTCGCCTCAGCCGCCTTGCACCCTTTCGCCGAGTCGTCGCCTGATTTGCCGAACGCCTCACCCGCCGGCTTCGAACTAGAGAAAGAGGGAGGACGGAGAAGGAATTCGCTCGGGCCCAGAGAGAGGCCCTGAGCGCCGCCGCCGAATAGCCGACGTTTCCCGCCGTGCTGCGCCGTGCATCGACTGCCGTCCGATCGCCATGTGCAACACCGGCCGATTTCAGTTTTTGGGAGAAAGGGGGAAAGGGCAAAGAGACGGGAGGGGAGAAATTAGGAAATTAGGGCTGATTTCCCCTTTTAATTCCAACCCTTTTTCCAGAAATTGCCAATTGACCCCCAGACATTCTGCCATACTTCGATTGAATCCCCAAATTCCCAAAACATGATTAAAAACTACATTCCAGCCCATTTATTTGTTTTTATTATCACTATTGTTATTATTATTATTATTATTTATTATTATTATTATTATTATTATTATTATTATTATTAATACTATTATTATTATTATTAATATTATTATTATTATCATTTATATTATTATTATTATTGTTATAAAAATTTTAAAGATGAAAATACTAATGATATCTATATATTCTAATTGATTAGGTGACGAGCATTAAGGGGACTTAGGATTCAATACGTGCATTCACTCGACTTTCCACGACATTTTACGAGGTAGGGACCACTGACTTGCTTATGTTAAATTTTATGTACTCAAATTTATGTGCTATGTGTATCATGCGATTCTATATTTCCAAAAACTAATATAGCCGTAGACCAAAAGTGTCTGTGACCGGGGAAAAGGGTCATTGGGTTTATCCCAGCGTGCTATAACCACGAATTAAAACCAGAGACCAAATGTGTCTGTGACCGGGGAAAAGGGTCATCGGGTATATCCCGGCGCGTTTTAGCTGCAGTCAACTTATTTTCTACGATAAAACTATGAATTCTATGATCGATTGTACTATTTGTGAGTTGTATGATTTTGCATTGGTTAAGTCAGTGTAACTATTGAGTACGTTGAGCTCATCCCAAATCAACGACGTGTTTTTCAGGTACAAATGAAGATATCGAATGAAAGGGAAACGAGGAGAGGAATGAAAACTCTTGTTATTGGATTTTTATGGTTTAATCTTGTTTTACATTTTATCCACTGTTGAAAACTTGGTTATTTGCATTATGATTATTTCCGCTGCGAATTTCTTGAACGTTTTGAAATACGTGAATCTTTATGTTAAAATCGTGAAAATTAGACATTTATTGTGACGCCAAGATTTCTCCATTTAATTATTTAAAAATATAAAACCTTTTTCGACTAAAGTGAAATTGGGGCGTTACAAAGGTGGTATCAGAGCCAAGGTTTTGATTGGTTCTGTAGACTCGTTTCATTTTTTTTTAAAAATCAAAAAGTTTATAAAATAAATATTTGGGTTACTTAAATAATCTTCATTCCTCCTCGTCGAACGTTCATCGATATCCTCAAGGTACAAAAGTTCATTGCAATTGTTTAATCATTAATTTAAATTTCATATTATTCTATGACTGCTTTGTATTGGGTATGGATGTTTATACTATGGATGTGAATGTGTTGTATTGGAATTGTTGTTGATGCTATTGGTATGATGAAACTCCAAGGCATGGAGGCTTTCAAGAATTATGGTTTTTCGGAGGTAGATACGGTAGGGTCTTACTTGTTGACCAAGCACCGTTTGTGGCTCTTGGCCAAAGCGGATGGGAGTGCCACCACTGGCCTCGAGGCAGCTCAGCACACGGTGGAGCGACTACCGACGCAATGGAAACTCCGAGGGGACCATTTTTGTACTCGACTTGCGAGGATTCAGTTTCCCGGTCCTTATGTCTTAGTCGACTACGAGGATTTCATCCACCATTTAGTAGGAGAGTGGTTGTCTACTTTTCCATTGGAGGAGGTGCCCAAGGAGACGAGAACCACGAAGGGAGAAGCCTCGGCGGTTGTCGCAGAGGAAGAAGAGGAGGACCCCGAGGAGAACCCCGAAGAGAATCCCGAGGAGGAACCTGAAGAAGATTCCGAAGAGGATGATATTGAGAGTGGTGAACCAGCGGCAGAGGAAATCCCCAAGGAAAACCGTGAAGGGGTTCCTAAAGGGAAAGAGAAAGGAGAGTATGAAGTAGCGTGCTACAGTTGTTATACACTGGGGCATACCACTCCTCGTTGTCCGAGACTTAAGCCACCCAGTGACGACCCCTCGAGGGAAGAAGGCTCTTCGAGGAAGAGAAAAGGCAATCGTCATTATAGATTGATGGCCTTTTGCCTTGTTTTGCACTTGACTTTGAGTACCTTATATTTACTATTCCTCGTACGTTGATTTCGTGTTTTGGACTCTATTTTGGACATTGTTTTGGTTTGGTTTGATTACTACTTTCTTTTTGGGTTTGTACGAAGATGATATTACTACTATCAAGGGAATGGTTGATGTTCTGCTAATTTTTCTTCGCTGAATTCTAGTTTGTGTTTTTCTGTGGTGTGTGGTGGTTACAAGTTACAAATCTTACGACGTATATTAAGCGAGATATATCGTAATTAACCAAGTAAACACTTTGATGATATATTAGGTTATGGCGTCAAACCGAGGAAGAAGAAACGGAAACAGGGTTAATGAAGAAAACCCACCCCACTTCGACCAAACAACTGTTGAGGCTATGGACACGGTTTTCACTAACTTTTTCCAACGCCTTCAAGATAACGGTTTGGGGAATGGAGGTAACAACTCGAGGGCAGTGGATCAATTCCGTCAGTATCGACCACCAACCTTCAACGGGAGAGATGGACCTGATGCAGTGGAAGAGTGGTTCCGGTCGCTCGAAAGAATCTTTCGAATGATAGCGTGCGACGACGTGCAGAAGGTCACGGTTGCCACTTTTCAGCTAACTGAGGATGCTGACCACTCGGGAAGGTTATTGGA
>BMAC01000467.1:68047-81635 GCA_014905375.1 Phtheirospermum japonicum
TGATTTGGGAAAATGACGTTAAGGCACAAATAAAACCCTATTCCGGCCCATATTCATAAATTATTAGCCACTATAAATTCCGAATGAGCCAATCATAGCCAAATAATCCATGCCTTTAGCCAATGAGTGATTTTATCGAGTCGACCCCTACTACCCATTAAAAGCGTGGGGTAGGAGTTAGTAATTTTTATTGGTTATTAGTGTTTTGGAGTTCTTATAAGGGATTTATGAATTTTTTGTAATAAAGGATCACCATCCTTCAATAAAAAAAAAAAAAAGAAAGACCCCATAAAACAGAATTAGAAGGGGATATAAAAGAAAAGAGAAAAAGAAAATAAGAAGGATTGTGAATTGTGTTAGCCATTGCCTACGCGTTAACGAATGCTTGTGTCTATTATTTATTTTATTTTATGAGCCTATTGTTTAGAAGGCATGAGTTGTGTAAGAAGCGAGTTATGAGCTTCAATTGTGATTATGTGGTTTGAGCTTCAAGCCGGTTTAGAGTAAAGAGTTGAGAAATAGCCTATGTTAAAGGCTACGATATGAGTGTTTAGTGAGGTTTTTACTTTTGAACGAGGTGAAGCATATTAGAATAGGTTTGGTGATTTATTGATCATGTTAGATCGTGAGTTAGCCACACGACTTATATTCCATACCCGTCCAAAAAGCCTTACTTTACAACCCGAAAAGAACTTTTCTGATTCTTTGTTCGACAACACACTTAATTTGCGATTGAAAAGAGATTGATTTTCAGGTCTTGTTTATTGTGCTTCCATTTGTATGATTTGAGCGTATACACGTCCTATGCAGAAAGTACTCGAGTGCTTGAGTGTTCACCCCTTTATATATTTCCTTTTTGTGAGGATGCATGAATTCGATTTTAGAGCGACAATGTAATATGGGTGGAGTGTTTGAAGTTGCATTGCGTTTACCTATATTTTCAAAATCATTTAAGTCGCATAGCACGACTCATTGTTTGGACTGATTTTCATTTCTTGCTATACTTTGAATTTATCGTTCGTTCGAGGACGAACAAACCAATTAAGAGTGGGGTAGTTGATTAGCACATATTGGTCCTTATTTTTAGTAGGTTTATAGCTTGTTTTTCTTATTGTTTCTGGTATAAGTTGGGTAGTATAAGCTCTATTTCATATATTTGTACTCTCAGCTTATTTTACCGCGTTTTGACATAGATTGATGCAAATAAGTGATTATTTGTGATTTTTCACTTTACAGCTAAGTAACTGGACGAGTTCGGCGCATAATTAGATGAAGTTGATATTCACGAAATGGAGAACGAGCTTTCCGGTGAACAAGTAGCAAATAGATAAGAAAGACACGGAGGCAGACGCGCAGCCGCGTTGACTGATGCGACCGTCGACGCTCCGTCGACGCGAGTCATGACCTGCGTCAGACGACGCAGCGTCGACGCTACTTGCAGAAGCATCGATGTCGACGCAACGTCGACGCTACTTGCTGAAGCGTCGATGTCGATGCATCTATGTCGACGCAACGTCGACACTACTTGCTGAAGCGTCGATGTCAACGCATATATGTCGACGCAACGTCGACGCTACTTGTTGAAGCGTCGATGTCGACACACACCATGGACGCACCCGCCCAGCCGACGCGCGCGCCAGGCAGCACCGACGCCGAGCACCGTCACGCGTCAGTCGATGCACCGTCGACGCTCCGTCGACGCGACGGCCCAGAATCGGGAATTTTAGGGTTTCTTATGCTCCAAGTCAAGGGAAATCTATTTAAACCCTTCCAAGTCTGTCCCAAAAGACACACACCTACCTATATACACTGAATTCTTGATCGTGAGGTTCGAGAACAATACCATACACACCTTAATCACAACAAGTGATCAAGATTGAAGATTCGAGGATCGTCAAGCTCCAACCGTCCGTTCGCTATCCGTTCTTTGACCAAGATCATTCACCCCTCCAGAGTAGCTGGAGAATTTACTACGCTTTCTAGTTTAATAAGTACTCTAAACCTTTTATTCGCTTTCTTAGTTTAATTTATGCAATTAAGTAGTAGTTTCTAATATTTGTTCTTAAGTTATTTGATGTTTCAAACCTTAGATATTTTTGGTATTGAATTCGTAATCTTTAGTTTAATTAATGCTTAGTTATTATTCATGCTTGGATTAGTTTACTTCGTTTACATTTCGTTCTAGATAATTGATGTTCGTTTATGCTGGTTAATCTTATTTAAAGTCCTTAGAATAATTTCTCTAGTTTATAAGTTCAAATAGCTGAATTCAATTTCCTAGTTTTAATTATAGTTCTTGCGTTTTAAATTCTTAGATAATCAAACAATCAAAATTCCCCACCCCCACCCCCCACCCCCCCAAATGTATGTGAATTTAAGTTGAACAATTTGTTTGAGAATTCCGATTGTATATTCCTCGAGAGACGACTCGAGTCAAGTTGCCAAACTACGCGCGACCTCGTTCTCTTGCGGGCAAGCTATTGATCTTTTGACAAATTTTCATAAGTAGGCAACACAAAAGCTTGAATCAACCATTTCCGAAATGGAATGATGTATAATGGCCTTGGCAACGTGGGAGGGCATGGTGCAAACCTCGTTGCCAATGGTGGCCTTGGCAACGTGGTTTTGATAGTTTCTCGGGCGTGAATGGTTCCTTGGGTGGTTATGGAGCTCCAAATTCCTATCCAAACGTGCAAGCTTTAAATTCCTATCCGAACTTGAAAGCCCCGACTTTCGGCCAGTATGGCTATGATGCTCCACAATATTATCCGAATACGCCGATCCCGAATTCCGGCCCGTATGGAGCCCCACCCCGTTATAATTTCAATCCTATGCCAAATATGACTCCGAGTGGAAATGTGAATGGTGGATATCCGAGTCTCGGCCTATATGGCGATTCTCATACTCTCAATTTCAATCATGCCCCAAGTGGTGCCACTACTAATGCCCAAGTTCTCGATGCTTATGATTACTTTGGAGGTTTGATCTCCGATGCACCCCCCGTCCGCACTATGGGAGACTTTAATTTACTCTTTGTGGGAGGGTTACTGTTGAAGAGCCAAAATCTCCTCCACCAACACATGTTCATAAGGTGTTTCCACCCTTATCATCTAAGAAATTCGAGTTGATTACAAAAATAGCGATGTTGAAGGCTCAAATCACTCAAATATCTAGCCCGGTCCCGACTCCTCCTTGTGTGGGACCCAGTTGTACTACTCCATCTTTTTCTCCACCGTCGACTCACAATCCTCTTGTTCCTTATCACGTGGGCCCACTTGTCTGAATTAATGATCCCATCCCACCCTCCGATCTGGATTTCTTGTTCTTGAGTCGACATTTGCCAAGTCTACCTTCACGTACTCTTCCGATAACGTTCCATGATAAGTGTGGCATAGTTGATTCGGTTGTCTCACTGATGGAGGAGGCCGCAGTTTCGATTCCAATTATTTTTACTCCTCTTGACCCCTTACCTTTTACTTCAAGACAATCTTGCGAAGAGTGGGTGTATATGGACTTCATCAAGGCCACGGTCGAACGAGTTTGTTTAGCAGATAAGAGCATTGAGGAAGATATTGTCCGGGATGTCGATATTGAGGGATGTTGTGAGGATGAGCCCCTTGTTCTTAATGATGAGCCCGTTGTGCCTCTATGTGGCCTCGATTTGTGTGTAGATCATTCTTGAAGGGTCGTTGGCGACAACGACGACTTTTTAGAGGGGGAGGTGGGGATTATTGATGATAAGCTTGGAAAAATTGATGATTATCTTGAGGATGAAGAGGGGAGCATGTCAATTACCATCCTTTCAAATTCGCATCGAGAGGAAAAGGAGGAGAGGATGGTTGAAGGGTTTACAATTCTTAAGGGTGCTATTGATTGGATACCGGGAGTGATTGAAGGAGTTAGTTCTTTGAATTTGAGTCTTGAAGATATGGAGAGAGCCGGTATGTGGAGGTTTTTATTAGAGGGCTTGATGTTCATGATGTCCAAAAGCGAGTGGGTGAAGCCTATTGATTTGGTGACAAAGACGGGCGGCTTGTTAATTCTTGAGGATGAAAAAGGAGGGTTGTTGGCCACGAGGGCTTCAATGGGTTGGAGGACATTGATCGATTTAAGAATTTAATGTGTCTACCAAGAGAGATCATTTCCCTCCTCCGTTTATCGATCGATGGTTGGAAGATTTAACCAGGCAATATTCCTTTTATTTTCTTGATGAGTCATCGAGTCACTTCAAAACCACCATCCCACCCGAGGACCTATCCCAGAAGAGTTTCGATTGCTCGCTTAGAACATTTGCTTTTTGGAGGATCTTATATGAGCTATGCAATGCGCTAAGGACGTTCCACAGAGTAGACCCTCCCGACAAGGGGGAGATTATTTTGGTGGATCCTCTCGTGATCTTTCCATCTTGACCAAAAGGGAGTGCGTCGACCTAACGACGTAAAACAAGCGCTTCTTGGGAGGCAACCCAAACTCTTCTCATTTATTTCTTTTATTTTCTTTCTTTCTTATTAAAATGAAAATCTAAAAACATTTTAAAAATTGAAAAACAAAAAAATATGTTTTTGAGATTCGTGTACATATTTTCTTGAGTTTTTAATTTCGTGTGACATTCTTGTATAGTGTGTTGTTTTTCGACTTCAACCTTGGGCGATTGGATAAGTGAGTAGCATTCATGGAATCGGGAGAATCTAGCCATGCTCATTTTTCACATAGAATGCTTAACGTGTAAGTGGACCCCACCGAGCTCGACCCAAACTTGCTCGGTTAACGAAGTTTCTATTCACCCTCCTTTTACTTGGTTTTCATTAAAATGCGGGTATTGCATGGTTTAAGTGTGGGTGGGTAGGTGGTTAGGATCCGGGTCTTTATCAAGTATGATTTGTTGTTCTTAACTCGAGCCTTGGAGAAGTGACGCATTCTTGGCGAAGTGACGCTTACTATTTGCGCATTTTATGGTTGAGTCAATTTTTATGTCTTTTGTGTCTTTATTACATTTTTGAACAACTCCATACGCTTGGAAGTTTGAATAGTTTACTTGTTGGGTTTTTACATGTTTATAGCCTCTTGTGTGAGGGGTTGAGTTTTTGTGCTTCGTCCAAACCCGCCTATATATATATAATCAACATTTTCTCGTGAAAACATTGCAACGCTCTAAAAGCTTTTTGGATTTTGCTCCCAAATTTGGTGCAAGCTAGTGAGTAGCCTTGTGTGATTTATCGGCTTGCTTACATTTTTATGGAAATTGCATTGAGGAGGTTTGATTTTGCTCGTACATGATTGAATTTGAAAATGACCTCGAGGCACATATATCACCCTTGTTCCGGCCATATCCATATATTTAAGCTACTTTAAAAGTCCCAAACGAGCCCCCTTGAGCCTATGCCTCGTTTCTTGTTAGCCGAGCTCGATTTTAGCTCTTATATCTTCATAAACTTTGAGGTAAGAGTTTATAATTAGTTGACAAGAAATGTGAGGGAAATCGATTATGGGTTTCAGGTTTTGAGTTGCTTATACAAAAAAAAAGAATAATACTCCAACACAAATCACGAAAAGTGATAAAGCTTGCGTTCAAATGAAAAGCCTAATTCAAAAAGTGCTATGTTTAGTAAAAAGAACCAAATTCAAAAATCTTCTGAGTGTTGTGAAATAAAGTCGGAAAAGCATGTGAGAATACGAATGGGTTTCGAATGAGAGTTTGGTGAATTGGAACAGGTGAAGCGATTATAAGCTTTGGGTTTTATAAATGAGGATTTTGTGTGTTATTGATCGCGTTTGATCGTGTGTTAGCCACTATATCCAAATGTTCCATACCTTACCAAAGAGCCAACATTACAACCCATCATAAAGACCTCTTTCGATTCTTATTTGGTCATGTACTATGAGCAATCTTGAGCGTCCAATTTGTGAAATCATGACAAAGGTGCATGTATTGACCGACTTGAGCATAAACAAGTCCTATATACACTTGAGCGTATTGAGCGAACACTCTCAATATTCCCTTGGAGAGGAAGTCATCGATTTGGCTTGCATTTGAGAAAGAGTAATGCGAGGAATGCTTGGCGATAGCGAGTCTATGTTAATACTATCCTCATATAAATAAAGATAAGCAAAAGAATTTTTATTTTTACACAATGTTCATTGCATGTACACTCTCGATTCTTTTCGTTGTTCGAGGACAAATAAACCGATAAGTGTGGGGTAGTTGTTTTGCATGTAATTGTTGTGTTTTTCTCGTATTTTTAATTAGGGTTTTATATTATTTTTAGTGGTTCTTGAGTCGTTTAACTTTGTTTTCTAGGTTATTTTTCTTATTTTAGGGTTTTTGTGTTTTTCTTTTTATTTTATGTTTAAATGGGTTAATTGGTTTAAATTGATTTAAGATTGGTGAAATTCTTGGGTTTTTATGTTGAGAACTCTCATTTAATAGGTGGTTTAATGATGTGAATTCAAGCTAAGACATGGAGGCCAAAACTCAAGCCATGGCTTTCTAAAAGTTGTGCCAAGAGGGAGCTTCAAAGTTCCAAACATTATGGAATTGCTGCCATCTCCCTGCCATCCTCTGCGCCAAGTGCTGCTCCAGCGCCCATGGCAGCGCCCACCTGCCATCTAGCCTTTCATCCTCAGCGCCCAGCAGCATGGCAGAGCCTAAGGCTCACTCCTTCTTGCCTTCTCCACGCCATCTCCACCTTAAGCACATGGCAGCGCACAAGGCTCACTCCTTCTTGCCTTCTCCACGCCATCTCCTCCACCTTAAGCACATGAAAGCACCCAAGGCTCGCTCCTTCTTGCCTTCTCCATGCCATCTCCACCTCAAGCATGATGGAAGCGCCTCTCCTTGCCATCCACACGCCCAAGCCCTTGCCAAACAACCAAGACTCTCCCAAGACCAACCAACCAAGCCACATTGAGCCATCTTGGTCAACACGGGTCAAGATTGGGTCAAACCCGGGATTTTAAAGGCTTTAAGGTCAAATTGACCCATTTGAACCCAATTACACCTTGTATAAAGAGGAGGCTTCTTTCATTTTTGTAAATTCACTCCCATACCAACCCAAGCTAGGGCTTGAGATCAAATTACTCACAAGCTCTTCATAATTTTCTCACTTCTTAGGTTTTAGATTAAATTTCAAGCTTTGATGTAATTTCTTTTCAAGATTTAGATTTACTTTCAAGCACCTCCTTGGGTTTGTAAGCCCAAGAAGAATTCAAGTACTCCCTTTAATTGTTACTTTGATGCAATTAAATTCAAGGTATTTCATTTCTTAATTCAAGTAAGTGTCCTTTCAGTTTCATGTTTTGTGCTTTAATTCCATGCCTTGTTCTTCATTTTATGCTTTTTTGTCATTGCACCTTGAAATCATGTTAGATCTTAATAATTGGCTATGGAAACTAGATGAGTGACACATCTAGATCATAGATCGAGTCTTCGATCGTCTTGATTTTGAGTTTTTCACTTGCTTTATTTTTCTTCTTTATTTTTATGCTTCGTTTCATTCTTAATCCCAAATCTGCTCTTTGTTGCTTGTTATTTTTCATAAAGTTTTAAACTTTCACTTCAACTTTTCATGCTCTTTATATCCATGCTTTAGATTTTCGGTAATTTATATTATTTGGGATTTTATGCGTAGTTGTACCTTGTGCTTGCATGCTTGTAAATATGAAATATTATACTAGGAACACTAAGGGGAAAAAAACCTCAAACAATTTTGTAAATAAGTCAACTAATAGAAAATAGATATCTTAAAATAATAAATAACACAATACCAATTAAGATTCAACAAAAACTAAAATGAACTGCTCTTAAAACTCATTCAAACTATTCTCCCATTAAATTCGAGAAAAAAAGAATATACCAAACCTCAAATATCATAAACTGTTAGAACTAATAAAACTATTTAAAACCCATAACAATTATTCTCATATATTATCACATAAAATTACCTCCTCATACTTGTAAATGTAAAAGGAAAAGTAGAAAAGAAGAAGACACAAAAGAGACGGTAGAATTAGGGTTCTCTTATTCATCAAAGACTCCCTTTATATAGGGTATCAAATACATGTTTTCGTAATACATAAAGATTACAAATACATAAATTGTCCTTCAAATTGTCCTTCATGAGTTACTTGTTGACGAAGGCACACTAATTGTGTCTTTCCTTCAACACTCCCCCTTGTGCCAAGTCAAATGGTGAGATGGTGTTTCAGTGATGCCTCGTTAAAACCTTGCCAAGTAACAAAACCCAATGGGAAAAATATAACTTGGTCTAAGGAAAAAGAGTACAACACACCTATCTTGAGACTCCCCCTAAATTCTACACCACTCTTTGATATGTACACCTATCAAGAGAACTTTGAAAGTCTCCACTTCCTCAATTTACTTGATTCTTGAGAAAGTGCACAGTTGTTGGTTGTAGAAGAGTTGTGGTGATATTACTCGTATTATCATATTTTCTTCAGTGATAGAGTTAAAGCCACTATTATCAGATATACGAACGATCATAATATTTACCATAGATACTCACGAACTAACACATGTATGATAGTGACCTCTTTACATGAATCAAATGAGTAACCAACATCAACGATACTATTTGGTGTTTCACATTAGGAAGTAAACTAAACATTTTCTTTTAGGGGTTACAAGACCATCTGTAGTCCCAATTATATTTATGAATGGAAAAAATAAATTCGCGTCAGTGGTTTCTTTTGGGTATCAAAATACGTTTTGATTRRATTTCAATGACATTGCGCTTTCTTGAGTTAAATCGAGATAATAATATTGAGAAAGTAATATTTGGTCAAGTYTATTAGTAATGGTASAATAATGCGCATATTGTACATAGGAAGGGAATTCCAGCTCCCACCAGTTCTTCGTCATTCCCCTYYCAAAATTGATKTTTCCTTATATCTTCAGTTTMACCAATCATATGAGTGCTAGCATATTGCACTTATCCATATTTAATCGCTTGATCATCTTTTGGATATATGCAAACTGTAGAATTTAGTATTCRATAAACTCGGGTTTCATTTAAAGCCTTAATATGATCGAGTTTTCCCATGATTCATTATCTCAAATTWAGAGTTTCAAATAACTAACGATATCTCTTATTTCACTAAGAGCGCATATAATGTTCATATCATCGACATATACAATTATAACCGCAAATTTGAAACTTATTTTATTTATAGATACGCAAGGGCATAGATAATCTTTTCCCAATCAAATAGTCACTTAGACGGTTATACCATATCCGTCTGGATTGCTTCAATKCATAAGTTGAGTGTTTTAATTTAATTATAAATGCACTCCGTGGCTTAGAGTCACTTGTCTTTGGAAGGAAAGGCRAGTAAGCACTTTCGTATATATATCTTTGAATCACGATCCCCATAGAGATATGATGTAACCACATGTATAAGTTGCATTCTCAGTTCTTTAGAATTATAACATCTATTATGGGATAGTACATATCCCCATAGTCAATTCCAGGGTATTTTGAGAAACTTTGTGCTTCAAGTTTAGATTTGCATCTCATGGATTTATTTTRCTCTCTACGCTTTCTGACAAAACATTGTTTATGTCCTGCAGGCTTTACACTTGGTGAGGTTAGCACTACCAGACCAAATACCTGTATTGTTGTCAGTGATTTAGGTCTACCTGGATTGATTCTTTGGAATTAGGTCAATTTGCTCTTCTTTGACATTTCAATAGAGCGTGGTTCGATACCATCGTGATCTATGATTCCTTGAGCAACAATGTATATATCGTCAATGTGTGTGGAAAATCTTTCCATCAACTCATATAAACTCTCATAGTATATTGAGATTTTTTTATTCTCTGGAATCATATTAAACATCAGAGCGTCCTCCAGTAATGATTCATGGACATAAGTATAACCAGAGATAATCTCATGAGAAGAAATATCTTCATTGATGATCAATTGAAGTTTTGTCATAAATGCCCTCTTATTCTTTGCGCGAGTATTGATCAAACCAAGTGGCCTCTCCTTGTATCTTTTGGGATTCACGAACTCAACCATACCTCCACTAAGTACGGTTCTTCTATAGAACCAGATAGGGCTCCATTATGGAGCCCTATAAATGACATGGCATTCATCTGAGCCCTTAATCCTTTTTTTCTTTTTATTTTTCCTTTCTTTATTTATAAATGCACGGTGGGGTGAATGCTATGTGTTATATAGGGCTCAGTAATGGAGCCCTATCTGGTTCTATAGAAAAATTCCCACTAAGTATGGTTGCAATGTCTTAATCTATGACATTATGCCCTTTATGGGGACTTTTAACCTTGCAGACACAGTTACAACTTGTATATATATGATCTCGTCACTTTCGAAATTGAGTCTTCTATACTTTAAAGATCAATTGTTCACTTTACTTTACATTCACATTACATTGTGAAATGCGGGGATCATAATGAGACATATTATGAAACTATTCTTGTCGTTCCATTAGAAAATACATTTTCTTATCTCCCCCTAATGTTGGGAAGACTGTCTCGTTAGAGTGATAAATCTAAATATTTAGTGGTAAAAAGATCGTCTGTCAAAGGTTTCAAATAGCGGATAGACTGTTGGAGATTCATATCCAACATAAATACTTAATCGTCTTTAGAAACCCATTTCAATGCACTGTGGGGGCGCAATAGGCACATATATTGTGCAACTAAATATGCGCAAATATGAATTATCAGGCTTATATCCAGTTACCAACTGGTACGCAAAATACTTGTTATCAGAGGTTCATAAATGAATAAGTAAGAGTTGCGTGCAATATTGTATAACCCTGTGCAGAGACTAATATATGAGTGCGCAAAAATATTATCTTATTCACCATCAATATTCTTTTCGACGGTGTCTTCTTTCAGGCCTTATTGTATATGCACATTAGGGTACAAGATGCATTGCATGGATCTTGATTGAAATGCAATAGATATCAAAATGTGCCTTATTAAGGTGGTGAGTCCTCAACCATACTAAATGTGCTAGAAGTTTTACAAATGCAACATTCTTAGGACAATACGTGCTGAAGCATCGACCAAAATAATAAAATACTTGAAAGATCTGCATTTTAAATGGTTATGTCCATATGTATTACCAATTATCAATTATAAGAATGAAATATTATAATTTCTATCTTTAGCATATGCAGGTCTCAATCATATAATTTAGCTAATGAACAAGTTTTGAAAAAATGAGTGATGTATCATTGAGATATGAATGTATGTAGTGCTCCTAGTACTTTAGATTGCACTATCTGTAATTGAACAACATTAGATACTGTGCATCAAATTCCTATCTCGTTTTGTGTTTCACTCAAAATAAAAAGTGACCATGTTAATTTCTTATAATATAGACCATCATATCACGACGACCAAAGAATCCATGCCAGTCGTGTCAAAACTTGAATGAGTTTGTGTCAAAAGTTTTTAGTTGGTCATATCTTATGATTTAATAATCAAAAAGTAGTAAAGTAATTACTAGATTGAATTTAAAACCTGATTTCTTCCACATAAATCAGAGGTAGAGTTCCATTCTCATAATGTATTTCTTAATGATAATAATCAACATAATGCTGTTTAATGATGTCAATTCAAGCTAAGGCATGTAGGCCAAAACTCAAGCCATGGATTTCCAAATGTTGTGCAAAGAGGGAGCTTCCAAGTTCCAAACATTCTGGAATTGCTGCCATCTCCCTGCAATCCTCTGCACCAAGTGCTACGCCAGCGCCCATGGCAGCGCCCAGCTGTCGTCTAGCCTGTCATCCTCAGCGCCCAGCAGCATGGCAGAGCCCAAGGCTCACTCCTTCTTACCTTCTCCACGCCATCTCCACCTTAAGCACATGGCAGTGCACAAGGCTCGCTCCTTCTTGCCTTCTCCACGCAATCTCCAACTTAAGCACATGGCAGCGCCCAAGGCTCGCTCTTTCTTGCCTTCTCCATGCCATCTCCACTTCAATCATGATGGAAGCGCCTATCCTTGCCATCCACACGCCCAAGCCCTTGCCAAACGCCCAAGACTCGCCCAAGACCAACCAACCAAGCCCAATTGAGCCATCTTGGTAAACACGGGTCAAGATTGGGTCAAACCCGGGATTTTAAAGGCTTTAAGGTCAAATTGACCCATTTGAACCCAATTACACCTTGTATAAAGAGGAGGCTTCTTTCATTTTTGTAAATTCACTCCCATACCAACCCAAGCTAGGGCTTGAGATCAAATTACTCACAAGCTCTTCATAATTTTCTCACTTCTAGGTTTTAGATTAAATTTCAAGATTTGATGTAATTTCTTTTCAAGATTTAGATTTACTTTCAAGCACCTCCTTGGGTTTGTAAGCTCAAGAAGGATTAAAGTACTCCCTTGAATTGTTACTTTGATGCAATTAAATTCAAGCTTGTTTCATTTCTTAATTCATGTAAGTTTCCTTTCAGTATCATGTTTTGTGCTTTAATTCCATGCCTTGTTCTTCATTTCCATACTTGTTCTTCATTTTATGCATTTTTGTCATATCACCTTGAACTCATGTTAGATCTTAAGAATTGGCTATGGAATCTAGATGAGTGACACATCTAGATCATAGATCGGGTCTTGGATCGTCTTGATTTTGAGTTTTTCACATGCTTTATTTTTCTTCTTTATTTTTATGCTTTGTTTCATGCTTAATCCCAGATCTGCTCTTTGTTGCTTGTTATTTTTCATAAAGTTTTAAACTTTCACGTCAACTTTTCATGCTCTTTATATCCATGCTTTCGATTTTCGGCAATTTGTATTATTTGGGATTTTATGCGTAGTTGTACCTTGTGCTTGCATGCTTGTACTGTTAGAGTAGAGTGTCCAACGTTCCAATTAGATTGGATTTCATTCTACTTGTATAATGATTTTATTGGAATTATATTAATAAAGGAAACTTTCTTTATCTTATATTTTCGCTTTTATTATAATTGCACGTATGATAAAGTTCTTAGACCAATTTAAACTATGGGATATGGTTGCGCATATGATGGCAATCATGGAACATGTCTCTAAGATTTCGGTCTTAAACGTGTTCCAAGTCAATGGGCTTTTCGAGATAGGACATTGAATAGCCCGGTAAGACTTGCGCATATGATGCATGCTTGTAAGACAAGGATGTTGCATTCCATTAACATCAGCGTTATGACGCGAGTGCATATATGTGGATGCTTGTTGGAGAACAAGTTCATTGAACATGACCCGATGGAGATTCTTAACTGGAAGATTTGTCTGTCGAATAAGAATTTTCATATTACAATAGTACATGATTAATCCTTGACTTGAGGTACGATGGTAACCTTGTGCACATTGTACAATACATAGATTTATCTTTTGATTTCTTGACAATTGTAAAAGGAGTATTTTGGGTATTGTATCGATGTGCATGGAAGTTTTGTTTGTAGCCAACATAGAATTCGACACTTGTATTTGGACAAGAGAGTATCCTGTTAATTTTCATAGTTTGTGATTCAAAGACCTTGGCCAGGGAACGATGAATATTGATTCATAAATGAATTACTTAAACTTGAAATGAAATCACAGTTATTAAATCAATTGGGTTT
>BMAC01000467.1:85619-105649 GCA_014905375.1 Phtheirospermum japonicum
GGGAAATGGAGTGAAAATTAAAGTCAACTTATTTGAATAAGTCAACAAAATTAACTTAGCATTTAATTAAAGGTTTTTAAAGCAAAAGAATATTTTATAAAACTTTTACAAACTTAAAGATTGATCTAAACAACTTATCAACTTAAAAGCATAAGTTCAAAAGCTAGAAAGCTAGAAAATGAAATWGAAAGTTTGATAAGCAAAAGAGCCACTAAACTATGATCTAAAACACAACACAATATTAAAAAGGAATAACATGAAAATGAAAATAGATTATAGAAAGATATTACCAAATGTGTGTAATTACAAAAGCTTGAAGGAGGAAAGCTTGAAAGCTGAATGATTCTTCACAAAGGAAACTTAAAACAACGCTTGAACATTAAACAACTAAGATCTAAGCTTAACTAATCTATAACTAATTACTAGAATTTATAGGAATTAAAATGAACAAAATATGAAAAAGGAAAGTTTTCTGGTGTTTGGAGAGCTTCCTTTGGGGAAGAGAAGCCTCTGGTCAAGTTGCTTCATTGAAATGACGTCTGAGTGATTAAATCTTCAAAATTGTTGCTTTTCAGTCGATCGACTGAAAAAGCAGTCGATCGATCATGTCGGCAGTCGATCGACTGCGATGTCAAAACGGCCTGAAGCCCTGGAATTCGGTCGATCTTTGGAGGACCCAGTCGATCGACAGCAGTCGATCGGACAAGTAGGAAGTCGATCGACTGCAATGTCCAAAATGCAAAAAGTCGCTGGAATTCAGTCGATTTTGGGGATTCAGTCGATCGACCATATATGCAGTCGATCGACTGAACATCCAGTCGGTCGAATGGATTCCAGCGCCCGGCTCGATTTCTCGTTCTTTTCGCGTCCGCCGGTTTATCGAACCTCATTTGTTGCGCTTCCTTGCTTTGTCCGTCCATTCCCGAGTCGAGTATCAGCGATCCCAAACGAGCGTGGGCCCCGCTTGGACGTCCTACGGCCAAGAAAATGAAAAAGTGAAAAACTACAAAAATTAATAATAAAACGTACGAAAACTAAGAAAATCTAGAAATACAAAAAACGGCCAACTCGACTCCTAAAGCAACAAAAGGCAAGCGAAAAACACGCAACGTGAAACAAAAACGGTAATGAAAATATGTATAAAAAGATGCAAATCATCTACCTGGATTGATTCTTTAGAATTAGGTCAATTTGCTCTTCGTTGACATTTCAATAGAGCGTGGTTCGATACCATCGTGATCTATGATTCCTTGAGCAACAATGTATATATCGTCAATGTGTGTGGAAAATCTTTCCATCAACTCATATAAACTCTCATAGTATATTGAGATTTATTTATTCTCTGGAATCATATTAAACATCAGAGCGTCCTCCAGTAATGATTCATGGACATAAGTATAACCAGAGATAATCTCATGAGAAGAAATATCTTCATTGATGATCAATTGAAGTTGTGTCATAAATTCCCTCTTATTCTTTGCGCGAGTATTGATCAAACCAAGTGGCCTCTCCTTGTTACTTTTGGGAGTCACGAACTCAACCATACCTCCACTAAGTATGGTTGCAATGTCTTAATCTATGACATTATGCTCTTTATGGGGACTTTTAACCTTGCAGACAAAGTTACAACTGGTATATATATGATCTCGTCACTTTCGAAATTGAGTCTCTATACTTTAAAGATCAATTGTTCACTTTACTTTACTTTCATATTACATTGTGAAATGTGGGGATCATAATGAGACATATTATGAAACTATTATTGTCGTTCCATTAGAAAATACTTTTTCTTATCTCCCCCTTACGTTGGGAAGACTCTCTCATTAGAGTGATAAATCCAAATATTTAGTGGTAAAAAGATAGTCTGTCAAAGGTTTCGAACAGCGGATAGACTGTTGGAGATTCATATCCAACATAAATACTTAATCGTCTTTAGAAACCCATATAAATGCACTGTGGGGGAGCAATAGGCACATATATTGTGCAACTAAATATGCGCAAATATGAATTATCAGGCTTATATTCAGTTACCAACCGGTACGCAAAATACTTGTTATCAGAGGTTCATAAACGAATAAGTAAGAGTTGCGTGCAATATTGTATAACCCTGTGCAGAGACAAATATATGAGTGAGCATAAATATTATCTTATTCACCATCAATATTCTATTCGACGATGTCTTCTTTGAGGCCTTATTGTATATACACATTAGGGTACAAGATGCATTGCATGGATCTTGATTGAAATGCAATAGACATCAAAATGTGACTTATTAGGGTGGTGAGTCCTCAATCATACTAAATGTGCTAGAAGTTTTGCAAATGCAACATTCTTATGGACAATACGTGCCGAAGCATCGACCAAAACTATAAAATACTTGAAAGATCCGCATTTTAAATGGTTATGTCCATATGTATTACCAATGATCAATTATAAGAATTAAATATTATAATTCTTATCTTTAGCATATGCAGGTCTCAATCATATAATTTAGCTAGTGAACAAGTTTTGAAAAAATGAGTGATGTATCATTGAGATATGTATGTATGTAGTGCTCCTAGTACTTTAGATTGCACTATCTGTAATTGAACAGCATTAGATACTGTGCATCAAGTTTCTATCTCGTTTTGTGTTTCACTCAAAATAAAAAATGACCATGTTAATTTCTTATAATATGGACCATCATATCACGACGACCAAAGAATCCATGCCAGTCGTGTCAAAACTTGATTGAGTTTGTGTTAGAAGTTTTAGTTGGTCATATCTTATGATTCAATAATCAAAAAGTAGTAAAGTAAGTACTAGATTGACTCTAAAACCTGATTTCTTCCACATAAATCAAAGGTATAGTTCCATTCTCATAATGTATTTCTTAATGATAATAATCAACATAAATATCATCAAACCTGACAAGGTTCGTTTCTCTCTTGGTCCATACTGAGCTTTTATGACTTTAATCAATGTGTCACTAGGCATCAAGACTTTTTCACATATAAAAATCAATTCAGTGAATAATTGTCAATTCCTCGACAAATCCTCACATTCTTAAGAGGTATTTGAATGAAATACTTTTCATTATAATATTTTAAATTATTTCCTAGATATGTTACATTGAATCTAATAATTTACTCATGAACCTTGTATGTGAATGTGTGGATGCTTTAGAATGAAATGCAAGATTCACTGTCAAAAATAAGTCAATCAGGCCACATCACATAAATCTAACTCAAAAAAAACTTTAAAGACCAAATACAATAGTATAATATGAATGACTGATTATACTTTCACAAGTTCTTTGTAAAGTAAGAAACAAACAAGTTTCATCAATCAAAATAGAGGATATCCATTGCATAAGCAATGTTATTGGGAGAACCTCCATGGCTTCTATCACGACTAATAAATATCACAAACTCTTACATATCTTACCTTGTGGTTCATTCTTCCCACATAGAAAGGGATCAACATGTCTCTTCCCCTTTACTTTGAGGTTATTTCCACTATTCATATCGATCCTAGTTAGCCTCAAGAAATTTTCTTATCTAGAGGTCTAACATTGGTATTAAGAAGAATAATGTCATGTCTATCAATGACTTGCTATCATAATTATTATTATACAAGTGCATCAGTATGTTTTTTCAAGTGAGAAAAAAAGAGTGAGATCGTATCTCTCAATTACTTATTGTCATCTAAAATGACTTTCTTTTTCACATATGGTAAGACATGTTTTTAGTCGCAACATATCAAAGTCATTGACCCTTTTTAGAAAGAAAACAAATTTATTTTCACTAAATTCTTAGGCTTGGAAGTAGTGTTTCATAAAGTCCCAAAATACTCATTTAGAGCACATCCAAAAGTTCATTGAAAGTTTGTAACTAAATATAGTTCCAACATAAAATTAGGGTCAATATGAATTCTCAAATTCATTAGAAAATTGACTCTGGTTTAGTTTGACAATTATTTGTCAGTTGGGGTTGATGTATGATATTATTTTGGAATTATAGTTACACTAGTTTCCACATCAAACAACTGATAGTAGTACTCCATTTCTTTTGAGTATATTATTTTGAACTTATATTGAGTTAGTTCAATCAATTTCTTTAGATAATGAATTTAAAGAATATATGCCATACTCTTTCTTTGATATTATGTGCGTTATCGTTCATGAACTTTCATTATCATGAAAATATGCAAATGTACAATCAATAATGCATATTCTCTATCATTCATGAACTTTCATTATCATGAAAATATGCAAATGTACAATCAATAATACATATATTGAGAGTAGCTTATAAAATCATCTTGAAAGTAATTACCAACATACATGAATATATCAATTCATCGAGAATTACCAACATACATGAATCTATCAATTCATCAAAATTCATGATTAACTAAACATATTGGAAAAATCATGATCAATCTATCATCTAATCATGTAAATAACTTTATTTATGATTTTTAAATAAGAAATTATTTAAAATCTTAAGTAATAATATATTATGTACTCTACGAATATCATTAAAGTATTTCAAGATATCATGTCTGTCAATATTGTACATAACATCACATGCATATAATCATAGGTAACATATATACACATACATGATTTGTATAATAATGCACGATAATACATACCATGCCATATATCCATATAAAAAAATATTTTCTAATTTCATTTAATAAATAATAGAGTAATTCGAGTTACCTCGGAGGAAAAACATGATTCTTTCCTAATTTTATTTTTGGAATAGGTTTGTCCACAATATGTTTCTGATGATATAGACCTTCAAACCCAATCTCCACCGTACAGGTTTCACCACTATGTCTTTTAAATATTGTTTACAAAATTCAGCTTCATCCAACGGTTATATTTTGTGTAATTCAATTTTTAGAAAGTTGGGCGGACAGTTTTGGGAAACAAGATTAACTCTATTTAAAATTCATTATAAGACTCTAAGGACGTCAAACCTAGATCTGCACCGTTCAGAATAAGCTTTCGTATGTATGAAATAATATATCCAATTTTTGGCTTGAT
The DNA here is from genome assembly GCA_014905375.1 of Phtheirospermum japonicum. Classification (NCBI taxonomy): domain Eukaryota; kingdom Viridiplantae; phylum Streptophyta; class Magnoliopsida; order Lamiales; family Orobanchaceae; genus Phtheirospermum; species Phtheirospermum japonicum. Next base: position 90,658 of record BMAC01000467.1, read on the forward strand.
CCAACGAATCGATCTTGCGAAATCTTGTTTTTAAAAATACTGCACAGAAAATTACGAAAACAAAATCTGCTTTATTCGAAGATTTATATATATTTCCTCGTATCTCGGAATCAAATCTCCACCATTCAAAACGTAATTCAAAAGGCTCTAAAGGTGTTTGAAAAATTAGAACGTGATCCAATGGCTGAAACGTGAAAAAATGGTTTTTCAAACTTACAACGTAGTTAGATTTTTGACCTACGAAAATTGTGTAATTATTATTTTGGTTATGAAGGCTTATTTGTCGATCACACTCAATAAGTTGGAGTTTTGTGCTGATAATATTTAAAAGAAAAGGCAGAAAAGAAGAAGACACAAAGGAGACGGTAGAATTAGGTTTCTCTTATTCATCAAAACTCCATTTATATAGGATATCGAATACATGTTTCCATAATGCATAAAGATAACAAATACCTAAATTGTCCTTCATCAGTTACTTGTTGACGAAGGCACACTAATTGTGTTTTTCCTTCAACAAATTCTTATTTATTATAGGATTTTGCATCCTTTACTTTGTATTGCATTTGTCAAATTATATTTGAAAAATAGATAATAATGTATTATTATATTATATTTTATATTAAATTATATCGGAAAAGTGTTATGATATTGTGTTAAAATATTATATTTAGTACTTCATCCATTTCATTCTTTCTGTCAAAATTGACCATTTTATGGATATTACGAAAGATGATTGATGTTATAATTATAGTTATAAATGGACTATAATAGTCTTTTGTTTAAAATAATTAAAAGTGTGAAATAATAAAAATAGGGATAAAAGGGTCTCTTCTGAACTTTTCTCTCTCTAGAAAAAGGGTAGTGGGAGTGGGGTTCCTGTCGTTGGGTAGGTTGATTTAATGATTCGGGTCTCTATTTGCAGTGAGGGGAATCATGGATCCGGCGGAAATTGCACGATTGGTAGAAGAAATGAAACGTACAAGAGTCGGAGAAGAAGATAAAGTCATTCTTGATGGTAATTCGGTGAAATTGGAAGCGGATCGAGTGAAAATGTGCCTCTTGGCGAAGGTCTTTTCAAATAAGAAAACAAATAGGGAGATCTTCAAACAACAGCTAACTAAGATATTGCAGACTTCTGGAATCGTTGAAGTTGAAGTCGTTGGAGAAGATCTTTTCATTATTGAGTTCAGATCTTCAATTGACAGACGCGGAGTCCTTACAGAGTAGCCATGGAATTTCTTTAAAAGCCGTGTTCTGTTTCAAGAGGAGGGAAGGGGGAATTTCTTTAAAAGCCGTCTTTTGATAGCATTGATATTTGGGTACAATTGCATAATCTTCCTATATAAAAGGATAATAGAAATGATTGGAAACAAAGTGGGAAAGATTATTGAAATCGACGAAGGAGAAGGGGGAAAGTATTGGGGAAGATTTGCTAGAGTTAGAGTCAGGATTGAGATAGCTAAACCCCTAAAAATGTGTGTGAGTGTGCAAGTTGAGGAAGAAGAAATTATCATTATTCTTGTCTACGAAAGGTTACCTGGTTTATGTTATGCATGTGGCCGGTTGGGGCATATGCTCAAGGATTGTGACGACAATGAGGCGAATAAAGATAATCTGGGGTTTGGAAATTGGCTTAAAGCAGGCTCTCATTCTGGAGGAAAGAAAAGCCGAGAAGAAGGGAAGACACAAGTTCGTACCACTTGTTCAGGGTCATCGACATCTAATAGGGTTTTAACTAGCAGGAAACATGAGGAAGCAAACTCAGGGAAAAGTTCCCCCATAAAAAAAATAATACCCATCAATCTAATGTCGGAATATGAGGAAGTTTTATCTAACAGGGAAGGGATGGAAAAGGCGCCTAGCCAAACACCTGTCGGGAGAGGGATATTAAGCGAACCTATGGAAGTGGTAGAGCAACACGTTACACATCCTCTTATAATTGGTGAAAAAAAAATTATGCTACAATTGGAGTCCAGTAAGGGTATAAAAGCTAATAAAGTTGATCAAGATGTCCCATCTAGAATTGACTCAATAAGTATGGAGACAGTGGATTCTACGGGTCAAAGTCCGAAAAAATGGAGAAGGATGGCACTAAAAGGATGTTTATAGAGTCCTGACAAATGATCACAAACACTACACACACCACACAAACTTCACACGCACAACCACATTACAAATATTTCACACACGATAGCTTCTTGATCAGGCCTCGCCATGTTTCCTGATAAATTTTTTCTTCCCAGATTCGAACTCAACAGTTCTTCTTTGTCATCCTTTTTAAGTTTTAAAAGTTTGTGTGAGATTAGTTTTTTTTTTTTTTTTTTTGTGAGACTGAATGCGAAATAAACTCCAACATCAATGGCTACAAGCACGGGGAATCTGTTGGAATTCGTAGATACGAACACCATGCTCGTGCAGCAGAAGTTTTAAAATTTTTTAGATCCAACAGATCCATCATGTGAACGAATATATTTATATAATAAATAAATGAGATAAAAACATGAAACCCTTATGGTAAATCAAGGTCCGAGTTCAACATTAAGGTATCCACGCAATTAGTGTATTGCTATCGTCAAGAACGCAAGGAAATCTCACGAAAGCTCAAGAACTCCCTATCTCAAAATTAGGATTTATATTTTCTAAAAACTCTTTTGTTTTTTCATTCATGTAAACTTATAACTTTATGTTATATTTATACTGGGTAGATAAGAGAACTCTAATCCTAAAAAGGGCCGGACTGTCCAAGACATGGGCCCAAAACAATTTTAGCCCAAGTACCTTCATTAATAAAACATAAATAATTAAATCTAAATCTAATTTAATTTAATTAAATAATTTCTATCAAACAGAGATTAATATCATAATTATTAACAATTAAATATTTAATACTTTCTTGATACACTCTTAAATTGGAAAACTAATCGCATATAGTGTGACCCTATAGGCCTTTATATATGACATCAATCCAATAATAATCTAAACAAACTCCTAGACAGCTTAGTTGGACAAACTCAATATATAAAGAACATTCACTTGAACTCAGTGAATTATAACCTTTATACAAAGCTTTGGTGAAATTCCTTTCATTCCGAATCACTCGATTAAGTTTAAGATTTATCCAAGTGTCTATCTCAATGGATTAGTAAATTTATCTCACCTTTATTAGTCGACAACTAGAAAATACTTCAATTACTATATTGAACATGTCTCTATCATTGGCCAATGACTTTAGTCGACCTAATATAGAGATTATGAGTGACCTCTCTCGAAATTCCAATCGAGGAATGAATTCTTTCTTAGCTCAACTACCACCTTCATTTACATCATGATGCACCCAACACAAGCCGTATCTACCCCTAAAGGAGTGCAAGCATTGGTCATGGTCAAAGTACATCACTCAGTAAACAAGGTGTGTATTGACCTCAAGTCAAAGGATTATCACACGCTTTATACACTTATAAGTTTATAGACATACAATAAATAACTTATCAGTAGGGTTTACCAATACTCTCCAAAGTATCCATGTGTCGATCACGAATAACTATTATTCGCAGTCGTGAGACTTAATGCATTCTCTAAAATGTGATGCAGACCACATGCCGACATATATTATATTATAAATATCGCAATCTTGATAATCATTAGTCGTGGCTATTTTAAGAGTAATGTTTTAACAATGATATCTCACCATATCAATGACAACATTAACTCTACGGGAATATTTATATGAATAATCACAAACAATCAAAATAATAATTCAATAAATCCAATGTCATATATATTACGATATATATATAATAATTGTGATCAAGTATAATGTCTTTTAAATCTGATTGTCTCTATGACATTCATACTTTCAATCTCCCACTTGGCCTAGAGCCAATTACCTATATATCCAATATTCAGGTTTATGAAATGTTCATCATGTTACCTAGAACATGATGATTTTGAGCACACTCTATTTTAATTTCTCCTATCTCCACTATCTCCTTTATCAAGTGGTAGCGTCTCGTGATAGGCGAGCAATTGTAAGATATTTAATGGTTTAATTCCAATATTTTTATGTGCTTAATATTCTTATATATATTTATTTCTCGCATATTTATTATTATGAGTAGTCGAGCACCAATTGTGTATTTTTCTCTTATTTTGCAGTAATTAGGAACTAAATTGGTGACTTGAAGATTTAAGGATGATGCATAAGAGTGGCACGAGGAAACGAGAGACAAAACGAGCGAATTGGCAAAGAAAGAACGATTCTGGGCTATCTAGATGGGTTATCAACCGTTATAGAAAGCAGGAAACAGCTAACATCACTGCCAGTCAAGAACCGTTATAGTATCCTGCGAGCCTGCCAAGCCTGCCGAGCACTGCCGACCAGCGCTGCCGACTGTTGCCTGCGTCGCTCGCCCAGTCCGCCCGCGTCGACTAATCTATGTCGGTCGACACCAGAAACTATTACAGAAGCCCTGGCCGATGCACTTGCCCACGAACTTTCTATCGCGTCGATCCGGAACGCGTCGATCGACGCTCAGTCGACGCGACTGCCCAAAAAACACGTTTTTAGGGTTTCTTATTGCCCAAGACTTCCTAAACCTATAAATACCTCCCTTAAACATCAAAAACGTCTGGAACATTAATCCTAGGGTTTCTAATCCCCAAGAGGAGTCCAAAACACCCAACAACAAGTGAGCTTGAAGATTGAAGATCCAAGACTCAAGATTCAAGATCTAAGCTCTCTTATCCCTTTCTATCTTGGAATTATGTTTTTCTTATTTATTTTTCTTCTATTATTTCATTAACTCCATGAGTGAGTAATTGTTTTATCTAGTTCTAGGGATGTTGAAACCCTCGTGAAACTATGTTTTAATTAATTTATGCAAAATTGTATTTCGTTCTTCATATGAGATTGCTTGTGTTATTCTGTTTACATATCATGATTGCTAAATTCATGACATGATTGATTAATTCTTGATTTGGATTGGCCACCTAGATTAGGGATTTGGTTGTCAATTGCTAGAAAGAGAACTACTTCCCGTGTACTTGTTGTAGTTTCGATTTCTATGAAGCAACTAATGGTCGCGTATCATTAGGGGTAACACATCATAGGTTGAATAAACCGAGCTTGTGTGTTTATTGCTTAGATTAACCTATTTGCCTGGTTTTTAATGTTGTTATTGGGTTGAATCTAGAGAGCTTATTCTAGGTTATTCAATAATTAGAATTAATTAAAGAGCTTATTTTAGTTGAGTAAATGGTAAGGGTAAATTCGAGTAGCAGAGCTTATTGTTACTTAGGGTTTTTAGTTTCATATGATGAGTGGATTATAATATTGCAATTGGTTAAATGAATTGAACGAGGGTGGAAACTGAAATAGGAGTGGAAAGTTATTTTATTATTATTTATTATTTTCTTATTTGGTTCGTTTATGTGTTTTTATTATTTTCGTTAGTTATTTAGTTATTTAGTTAGTTTATCATCTTTACCCCCGTTTGTTATTTTATTTAAATACGAATAATCACAAATTAATCCACACTCCTCATGGGATCGACCCTTCCTTGCCATTTCTACTAGTTAATAAAGGAAAGTCGAGGAACTTTATAAATATTATTTTTGACGCTTCAACGACGAGCGGTCAAATCTTGGCACCGTTGCGGGGGAGTGGCACGTTTAAGTTGTGATTTTTACGTATTTATTATTTTAGATTTTTAAAATTTAAATAAAAAAAATCAAAAATCTTTAAATGGCAGCGTACTCTCACCAATTTTATTCTTATGATGATAGGTATGGAATGGATGGACAACCTTTTGGGCATGATGGATCGCACTTCAATTACCAACACCCACAATACTATCCCAAGCCATTGGTTGAACAAAATTCCGGACCATCACTAGAGGATTTGGTGAAAGCAATTGCGGCCAATACTTTGGAATTTTGGCAAGACAGTATAGATGCTGGGATCACTAAGCGGACTATGGAAAGGATCCCTCAGATTCAACCATGCATATTGTGCCATACATTCGATCATGTTTCCGATGATTGCCCAATGCTACGAGCTAGGATTGAAGCGAACGTCTATGGGACTCAAGACCGGCAAAGAAATTATGATCCTTATTCTTACGAGCCAAGATGGGGGGACCCTCCAAATTTTCAAAGGGGACAAGATTTTTTAAGGCAATATAATAATCACCCCTAAACACAAAAAGCATCCCCAGAGCTCGTGGAAATGGTGAAAGCCATGGAATTGAACACCTTGGAGTTCCAGCACGACATTCGGTCCAGTATAAAGAAAATAGAAACTTAAGTGAGTCAAATTGGCCGATTGGTGGACCATATGAGTCAGATAGATGTGCAGTTGGAGGAGCAATCGCCGTTTGAATCTAAGGTGAATATGGAGGATGTGAGTGCCATTATGCCACAAGATGTGGAGGAATTCGAAGCTCCGGAGGTTCTAGCGCCTGAGTTGGAGGATGAATACGAGATGGAGGAAGAAGAAATGAAGCGGACACATGTTAATCATAGTCTGCCTGAGCTTACAAATGATATTCCTAATTCCTCCATTTCTCCTATCGAGGTCGAAGCCGAGCCAAAGCCATTGCCATCATGGACCATGTACCAAGTGATGAAGGATGAAGAGACGCACATGAAAGAGGAAATTTTGGAGAAGGTGGAGACTAAGATCCTTTCTTATGAGGTGGTGAACGAAACTACTTTTGCCAAATTTAATGAAAAGCCACCACAAGGTAGAAAGGACCCAGTCAAGCACCCAACGGAGGATATGTACAAGAAAGAAATTTTCGAGATGACTGATGACCTTCCATACTTGGTGATAGATGACACTGTTTTTGCTAAATCCTATGATAAATCACTACCAAGTAGAAAAGATCCAGTTAAGCATCCGACGTTGAAAAGAGTGAGATTTGAGGAGGATGAAGTCATGGGGACTCCGTGTACTTTGAGACCTCCACCGAAACCCCCATGGAATTGAGGGGTACCATGTCGAGCCGACGACGTTAAGAAAAGGCGCTTGTTGGGAGGCAACCCAGTGTTTACATTATTTTATATTTTATTTTTATTTTGTAGTTGAAGGGATACAAAGCTTGGTTGATTTGGATGATTGAGCATATTTTCGATAACGATCGTCTGGAACCGAGACCCCCTAGACACTTACCCCGGTGATTTATTTTCCCTACTCTTCCCTTTTGATTTATTTGCTTGTTCTTGTTTTATGTTCGCTTGAGGACAAGCTAAATTTTAAGTTTTGGGGAGTGGGAATTGATGGTTTATAATACATATGGGCTGAATTTTTTAAGAATTTTTAAAAAAATTTAAATTGTTGAAATTAAATTCCGGAGTTGAATTGAAATGGTTAAAAGTACTTGCTTCAATTGCTTGGATGAATTATGTTTCGGTTAGATCCTTTAGTCATCATTTTATTTAGAGGTCAATGGTATGCATGTTAGTGATTTTGTGATTACTTTGTGGGGTGTCAATTCTAGATTGTTGCATTGTTGATGTGTATTTGTGGTTGTCGTACTCAATATGAGTTATGTTGGGCCTTGAAATTGGCGGTTGTGTGAGAATATCTCGTTAGTCGAAACAGAAGTCCAATAAAGTCCGGTTGGGGTATACCGGCATGGTGTAAGTAGAAAATTGAAAAAAGTGAAGAAAAGAAAGAATAAAAAAGAATTGAGGTGCTGAAACAGCTGCCTATCAGTATTATCAAGTGCAATTCGCTTATAATATCAAAGGGCGAAATCCAATGAAGATGCTAGTAGCTCAAAAGATTCATGCACATACTCAAGTGGCGCAATCCAACTACAATCTCAAACATGGCGGAGGTGAACCCAACAAATCAAATACCAAATCAAGATGATCCTCCTATCCAGCGCCGAATCATTATCAAGTCAAGTCAAGAACGGTAGTGCGGAGCTGCGGGCCTCAATTAAAAAAAATAAATAAATGGGAGGACACTACTACAAAACTGGCTTTTCACGTCGGTTATTTTCACCATTTCACGTCGGTTTTGCAACCGACGTCTTAGCCACCGACGTGGAAAGTCACGTCYTTTTCTGAAAACCGACGTGGAATGTCATGTCGGTTTTCAGAAAARCGACGTGGACTGTCACGTCGGTCTTCAGAAAACCGACGTGGAATGTCCCTTGTTTACGTCGGTTTCTTAAAAACTGACGTGACAGTATCACGTCGGTTTTCCAGAAACCGACGTGACTTTCCACGTCGGTGGTTTAGACGTCGGTTTCAAAACCGACGTTGATTAGAAAAAAAACCGACATGAAACTTCTTTACATTGGTTTAAATATGTCAGAACCGATGTTGTTTAACATCAATTTTTTTGGTTTTTGTGGTTCCTGTTTATTTAAAAATAAATTCTAAATGCTAAAAATAAATTACATGAATCTCAATTTCACATCGAACAACCATTATCGTCAATATGTTCTAAAAGTCAAATACATCAAACAACCAACATCATCAATATGTTCTAAAAGTCGAATGCAACGAGAGACAATCTATTGAGTCTAATTCATAGTTCGAATTTCCCATACCAAATCAAAGTGAACTCATAAATGCACATATTCTAGAACCATGAGTATATAATTAAAACCTTACACAAGATTCATTTATTTTGAATCTCAAGACAATATCTCGGCCATTGAGCTTGAACTTCTTCGATACTCTCTTGAGGAAATGAGTCGCCATCACCAAATATCTGCAATTAATTACATAATATTTTTAACATATCAAAAAATAATTAAACCAAGTCTATTTGCTAATAATTAGAAAGAAAGGGAAATCATCATCTTGATTTTAACCCAATAAAGCATATAGTCGTGACCGAACGTTCGCACAAGACTAGGTCCGTTGTATTCGACTTGCATACATATAGTACCCCATTTTTTTATATTGTAAATCAAAATCTAGTCCAACCTAAATAACTTTAATAATACACAAGTTAACCTGAAATAATTGAATCTCTTTAATATCAGGTTGATATAATTTTAAAGTTGAAAGTTCACATACACATGACACAATACAGACTAACAACATTATCCATGTAAATAGAGAAGTTCAGATTTTTTTTAAATATACAAGTTATTTCAAGAATAACTCCAATGAGAGCAAAAAAAAAAAAGGCCGGATTCAATTTGATACCGGGCCTCAACCCAACCTACAAATAAGACGAAACCCTAATCGCAGACCTTAACATGGCTGGTGTATCAATCAATTAAAGGGATAAACAAAAAGTTTGATTCTAGACAACCTAAACGATAAATGGGTTCAGGTTAATAAATCTAACACGAATCAGGTACACGTTCTACATGAATTTGTAAGGCTCAACACAACCTACAAACCCAATGACAACCTGAATTCGGGCTAAACACAATCAAAACTAAACTAATTTCAAAACACAGCTTTTCATCACCTGCATAAAGTAAAATATAAGAAAAGGGKAAAATAGAAACACACAGACAAAAGGCATAACAAACCAACCTTAAGGCGTGCAGTAGCCTGCTCGCCACCAAACGGGTTCAAAAAAATGGAAAGCTCCTATTAGGTCAAYTATTTCGGGAATTAAAGCACCAAGGACCGCAAGCATAGCCCACCTTGCATGAAGTACTTCAAAACTGCATAATAATACGGATTTTACAAATAAGAGATGTTTATTTAAACTTGTGGGCGATGATAAAATATCTATTCACACTAAGAAAAGAGGTGTGCTCACTTAAACAATTTCTGCAAGGCCAAAGGATCCCGACTTAAACCTGCAATATCAAAACCATAATCAATTATGTAAATACATCAATTATGGTAAGTCAATCTCTAATAATTGTTAACTATAGCCAAAAAAGATGGTGTTAAGATGCTTGTATATTAGGCAAGCTCACACTCAAATAGGGTTCAAATGGCTATTAATCTGAAGTCTGTAGATGATGAATCCATTGAAGAGAATTTCTATAGAGCTAAAAGGATTAAAATAAAAAGGATTTTATTAGATTAAATTGAGTGGCATATTTAAAGTTGGAGTAAAATGTTTTTTTGGTATAATTACCTGTTAAAGGGCTGAAAGCAWTAGGCGAGACGATGCTAGCAAAGGAATATATGCCTGTAATGKAACCTTGAGCCTTTCCCTGTTAGCATCCAATCATCCAAACTTATGTAAGATAATAAAAAAAAATTATTTTTACTTATTTTTGGAGTTTAAGAGCAAACTAAAAATCAAYTCAATATCAGCTAGTAACAGTCACCAACTTGGTCCAGTTTGTTTAGATACAATACTCCGTAATTGGAAGTACAATAAGAAATTTAAAACAATGCAATGAATAATTAAATAAATTAGTTTAGAAAATAAAAAAGGTAACATACACATGGCAGGGCAAATGTAGAAACAACGGTTATCATTGCAGCTGCATACGGAACCTGCCCATATATTATGAAGTTATTATTTATTTTTTTGAATATAACATTTTCTTTTTAAATACTCCTCAATATATCATAATACGGTTATAACATTTCCATATGAACGATGTACTGTTGTTCGATTATTTACATTACAAGGAACTAAGGATCTCCAATCTCAACTAAGGCACAGGATGTATTTTTTTTCCTCCTAATCTTTTTGACCCAACATGTCATTGCTCGTGATTTATAATTTTTGAAAAACACTATTCACTCATCGTCACTTTTCAAATCACCAATCATATACAATTATAATTTCACTAAAAGAACATGACATCAAACTAACTTATCATGTTTCGGTCGACTACCACCTCCAATCTCATCAAACTGCAAGCCATACAAATTATTTGATTTTTATTTAAAATAATTTTTGAGAGGTGGGCCGACGAACATTAACTAACCATAAAAATACAGGGGCAGCCAAAGGGAAAATAACTGAACGGAGCAGTAAATCAGAAGCACCTGATAAACAAAAGTTGCACACATTGTTTTGTTATCCATGTGTGGAATACATATAGCCCGCGCGAATGCATTACTATTCAAGTAGAGCGATGGCTAAAGAAATCGGCTCCATTCTCAACATCGTCTGTTTTGATGCTTCCACATTGAGCCATTAGTATTCTGTAGATTCTCTTGGAACAAACTTCGCCCAATCGTCTATCGTCGCCAAATAATCCTTCCGTGTTCAGATCCTTGAGAAGAAATTCTTTCTCGTGCACCTGATTAGTTTTGTTTATTATATTAACTAACTCCCTATGGTATATATATGTTTAAGCATTTTTTTAAGGGAGCTTATGTCTCTCATTGATAGTCGTCGAGACTCAACGATTTAGTAGGATACATATAAACTCTGAGAAGAGATTTCATAGTGGGGTATTTCTTCCATATAGCTATGGCAAACCGTGGCTGCACCTTAGGGATAGCTACCAGAGCCTTTAGCCTGCATCATAAAATGAATGCTATCATCTGAACCACAAATAAGCATCTGCGAGAACACTGAACACCAATTGATGAAGAGTAGATTTAGAATTATTATTATTATTAATAAAGGCTGATTTCCATTAAAATTCACATTAGAACACATGTCACAATGAACACAAATTTGTTAGGAATATGTGTAAACTGTTTGTTTGTAACTTCAGCCATCCTTGGATCAATTGTTGCCACAGATTTTCCTTACAATAAAAAGGAAAAAAAAGACCCACCAAAAAAAAAACCAAAAACACAGGATTGGACACGCGAAAGTAGTATGTTACGACTTGAAGTTCTACAATTGAATTTTAAAAACAAGAAACTAGACAAAACAGTTACATCATTATCGAAATTTTGGCCGATAACTAGTCTATCTTCATTGATTAAACTTTGGGGAAATATCTTTCCATATTGGGATCTCCCAAAACGGAATCGGAGCAACACTTCTGTCTTCGGCTTCTCGAAGGACAGTGTATACAGCCTGCTCCAGAAACATTAGAGCTGCTTTAATATAAAAGGAATAATTACAAATACTACCCTCAAGTTTAGCTTAATCACACACAAAAAAAAACACATATTAATTATCTTTCAAAAATACAAATAATACTCCCTCGACAAATGTTTCTATTTTTCATATTGCACCTATCGAGCGGGTGTTTGAGGGGGTATTGTAATTTTAAAAGATAACTTGAGTTTTTTGTAATTAGCCCTAGTGACACCTAAATAGTATTAATTTAAGAATTGAAAGGAATACAGATGAAAGGAGATGAATACCCCAACAATTCCAGTGTCGACATTTAAGGAGTCGAAGTCGTAATTGAACACAGCTTTTCCAATGACGTCTAACGTCAGACGGGAAAAAGGGACTCCATCTCCACATCCTCACCATCAGACGCAGCAGCATCAAGCTTCTTGCAAAGTCTATCTGTTGCTTCTCCAAACCAGCTGAACATTGCAGCCACAAACTAAAAGGAAAATTGTGAAAAACTCGCAAAGCCTTACAACTTAACAGTTTCTCCAATTGTATAACAACTCATGAAGTTTAGGTGGAATCTTGTACAGGGGGGTTGAATTGTATTTAAGAATAATTACAAAAACAACCCCCACAATTCAGTTTAATTACAAAAAAGCCCAGTTACATTTCAAATTACAAGTACCCTCAAGATAGTATTTGCTAAAATGCCCTAGGGGGAGAAAAAGGAAAATCAAACAAGTTGATTTTTGAAGTGTTACGAGAAGCTTATTTCTACAAACAAACGACGCTTTACCTTCGAATAAGCTTTTGGATTTTCTTTCAATATATGCTTTGCGATTGAAGGATCTGAAACGATTAAAAATGACTGCAAACCCAAAAATAATTACTCATTACAGTAATTAAAGGAACTAAACAGAAAAGCTAACCTTCGGACCAAAAGTTAGCCTAAAAATTCCACCGTAAGTAGTGAAAAGCTCGAACAACGGAAAGGGTTCGCAGCTTATGGCTCTGATATCACCTCTCGCCTCTGGAATCTTTAAATAGTCAACAGCCCAAAATAGCATGTCCACAAGAATCTTCTTGTCACTTGCGTCTTTCACACCTAATTGTATTTAATCCAATTATTAAAATAAATATAATTTTTCAACCCATATAGAAAAGTTGATGTATCATTCCACTAGTTGCAAAGCATCATTTTTATGGCTGCTGGCGCAATTATTAGTATTTAGAATCATAAACTGTACACAAACCACGGATATCCGTAATAAATTCAAAGGCCACAACAGGGAAGGAAAAGGATTGTAGAATTATTTTTATTTAACATTTGAACTGGCTGAAAAGGAATTGATTTCAATTTTCACACACACGCACACAAATATATATACACACATACTCCTAATTTATCTAGGAGTCAAAACCACAACAACACAGAAAAGAGATATCTGATAGGAAATCTTGTGAAGCATTTAGAAAATTAGTACTCAACAAGACAGGCTTATTGAGGTAAATCCATCAAAACCACAGAATCACATCAATAATGGATATCTGCCAATTTAACTCACAGTATTCACTTCAACTCCACTTCGCCGATCTAACAACCAGCAAAATTAATTCACAAATAATCAACCCTCATAAGACGTATACTCAATAATTAAACAGTTTAAGAGTGAACAATACATTTTTTAATAAAACTTAAACAATCAAATCCACTCGATATCAGCAAAATCAGTTGAGAGATTTACCAGCGGGGACGTGATTAAGTGCGACGCCGGTGCTGTTAAGCGCCTGCTGAACAATAGGCAAGATCCTGGTGGTGTCGCCGTAAGAAGATATGGAGACGGGCCCACAATAACTCATCTTCACGAGCGCCGAACTTATATTCTGCACGATGGTGTGCGGATCGGAACTTTTCGGCACGTGACAGTTCTCGATGTCCCACCACACAGACGTCTTCGCCTTGACGTACTGCTCCTCCGCCGCGGCAGCCGGCGGCATCTGTAGCGGCTGTGGCTCCGTCTCCACCCATAATTAGGGTTTTACAGTTATAAAGATATATCAAGTCGAGAGTTGAGGGGCTGATGTTGGATGTTACGGAGGCGGACGACGGAGAGATTGACGGGGCTGAGAACGGATGGACGGAGAGGCGAGGGTTGAACAAGCGACTACGGGGAGAGAGAAAGCGACTACGGGGTTCTGTTCTGCCTAAAACATAAGTTAAAATATTAACTCAAGTGCGTGTCTAAAAGTGTCGGGTGTTTGGCCGGTTTTATTATTTATTTTATTTATTATATTAACATTTTTTAATACAATTTATTACGTCGGTTATTTATAAAAGCCGACGTAAATGTATCACATATCACGTCGGTTTTGTAAATAACCGACGTCAAAAACATTTCACGTCGGTTTTTCAAAAACCGACGTGAAAAGCCTGTTTTTGTAGTAGTGGGACTAGATATTTGATCGCTACGAACGATGGATAGAGTCGAACCAAATGATAATTGAGGGGGCACCATAGTACATTGACGTGGCGTATATGAAAAGGGGTTGCCTAACTGCTGGGGTCACTTAAGTCAATACATGAGACTCTTGCGATTTCTAGAAATATAATGGTGTCTAGAGTCCGGATGAGTTCATTTGGTCAATTTGAGTGACTTACTTATATTATGTTTGTCCAATGCTTTAATTCTAATGTTGCTTGAGGACAAGCAAGGTTTAAGTTTGGGGGAATTTGATAGGCGAGAAATTGTAACGATATTTAATTGTTTAATTCCTATATTTTTATGTGCTTAATATTCTTATATATTTTTATTTCTCGCATATTTATTATTATGAGTAGTCGAGCACCAGTTGTGTATTTTTCTCTTATTTTGCAGTAATTAGGTGCTAAATTGGTGACTTGAAGATTTAAGGATGATGCATAAGAGTTGCACGAGAAAACGAGAGACAAAACGAGCGAATTGGCAAAGAAAGAACGATTATGGGCTATCTAGTTAGGTTATCGCTGGGATCAACCGTTATAGAAAGCAGGGAACAGCTAACATCACTGCCAGTCAAGAACCGTTATAGTAT
>BMAC01000467.1:105674-116884 GCA_014905375.1 Phtheirospermum japonicum
AATTTTAAACAATAACTGGAGGGTTTTTTCGTTTTTTTTTTTTTGGCCAATTAGGCTAAACCTCATGGGTAGCTTTTTGTAAATTATCACTAATTATTACTTGCATTTGTCCTGTTACTACCTTCTGATGCAGAGCAGGGACTAAAAACCACAGAATCACATCAATAATGGATATCTGCCAATTTAACTCACAGTATTCACTTCAACTCCACTTCGCCGATCTAACAACCAGCAAAATTAATTCACAAATAATCAACCCTCATAAGACGTATACTCAATAATTAAACAGTTTAAGAGTGAACAATACATTTTTTAATAAAACTTAAACAATCAAATCCACTCGATATCAGCAAAATCAGTTGAGAGATTTACCAGCGGGGACGTGATTAAGTGCGACGCCGGTGCTGTTAAGCGCCTGCTGAACAATAGGCAAGATCCTGGTGGTGTCGCCGTAAGAAGATATGGAGACGGGCCCACAATAACTCATCTTCACGAGCGCCGAACTTATATTCTGCACGATGGTGTGCGGATCGGAACTTTTCGGCACGTGACAGTTCTCGATGTCCCACCACACAGACGTCTTCGCCTTGACGTACTGCTCCTCCGCCGCGGCAGCCGGCGGCATCTGTAGCGGCTGTGCTCCGTCTCCACCCATAATTAGGGTTTTACAGTTATAAAGATATATCAAGTCGAGAGTTGAGGGGCTGATGTTGGATGTTACGGAGGCGGACGACGGAGAGATTGACGGGGCTGAGAACGGATGGACGGAGAGGCGAGGGTTGAACAAGCGACTACGGGGAGAGAGAAAGCGACTACGGGGTTCTGTTCTGCCTAAAACATAAGTTAAAATATTAACTCAAGTGCGTGTCTAAAAGTGTCGGGTGTTTGGCCGGTTTTATTATTTATTTTATTTATTATATTAACATTTTTTAATACAATTTATTACGTCGGTTATTTATAAAGCCGACGTAAATGTATCACATATCACGTCGGTTTTGTAAATAACCGACGTCAAAAACATTTCACGTCGGTTTTTCAAAAACCGACGTGAAAAGCCTGTTTTGTAGTAGTGGGACTAGATATTTGATCGCTACGAACGATGGATAGAGTCGAACCAATGATAATTGAGGGGGCACCATAGTACATTGACGTGGCGTATATGAAAAGGGGTTGCCTAACTGCTGGGGTCACTTAAGTCAATACATGAGACTCTTGCGATTTCTAGAAATATAATGGTGTCTAGAGTCCGGATGAGTTCATTTGGTCAATTTGAGTGACTTACTTATATTATGTTTGTCCAATGCTTTAATTCTAATGTTGCTTGAGGACAAGCAAGGTTTAAGTTTGGGGGAATTTGATAGGCGAGAAATTGTACGATATTTAATTGTTTAATTCCTATATTTTTATGTGCTTAATATTCTTATATATTTTTATTTCTCGCATATTTATTATTATGAGTAGTCGAGCACCAGTTGTGTATTTTTCTCTTATTTTGCAGTAATTAGGTGCTAAATTGGTGACTTGAAGATTTAAGGATGATGCATAAGAGTTGCACGAGAAAACGAGAGACAAAACGAGCGAATTGGCAAAGAAAGAACGATTATGGGCTATCTAGTTAGGTTATCGCTGGGATCAACCGTTATAGAAAGCAGGGAACAGCTAACATCACTGCCAGTCAAGAACCGTTATAGTATTCTGCGAGCCTGCCAAGACTGCCGAGCACTGCCGACCAGCGCTGCCGACTGCTGTCTGTGTCGCTCGCCCAATCCGCCCGCATCGACCAATCTACGTCGGTCGACGCCAGAAACCATTATAGAAGCCCTGGCCGATGCACTTGCCCATGAACTCTCTGTCGCGTCGATCCGAAACGCGTCGATCGACGCTCGGTCGACGCGACTGCCCAAAAAATGCGTTTTTTAAGGTTTCTTATTGCCCAAGACTTCCTAGACCTATAAATACCTCCCTTAAACATCAAAAACGTCTGGAACATTAATCCTAGGGTTTCTAAGCCCCAAAAAGAGTCCAAAACATCCAACAACAAGGGAGCTTGAAGATTGAAGATCCAAGACTCAAGATTCAAGATCTAAGCTCTCTTATCCCTTTCTATCTTGGAATTATGTTTTTCTTATTTATTTTTCTTCTATTATTTCATGAACTCCATGAGTGAGTAGATGTTTTATCTAGTTCTAGGGATGTTGAAACCCTCGTGGAACTATGTTTTAATTAATTTATGCAAAATTATCTTTCGTTCTTCCTATGAGATTGCTTGTGTTATTCTGTTTACATATCATGATTGCTAAATTCATGACATGATTGCTCAATTCTTGATTTGGATTGGCCACCAAGATTAGGGATTTGGTTGTCAATTGCTAGAAAGAGAACTGCTTCCCTTGTAATTATCGTAGTTTCGATTTCTATGAAGCAACTAATGGTCGAGTATCATTAGGGGTAACACAACATAGGTTTAATAAATCGAGCTTATGTGTTTATTGCTTAAATTAACCTATTTGCCTAGTTTTTAATGCTGTTATTGGGTTGAATCTAGAGAGCTTATTCAAGGTTATTCAATAATTATAATCAATTGAAGAGCTTATTTTAGTTGATTAAATGGTAAGGATAAATTCGAGTAGCAGAGCTTATTGTTACTTAGGGTTTTTAGTTTCATATGATGAGTGGATTATAATATTGCAATTGGTTAAATGAATTGAAAGAGGGTGGGAACTGAAATAGTAATGGAAAGTTATTTTATTATTATTTATTATTTTCTTATTTGGTTCGTTTATGTGTTTTTATTGTTTTCGTTAATTATTTAGTTATTTAGTTAGTTTATCATCTTTACCCCCGTTTGTTATTTTATTTAAATATGAATAATCACAAACTAATCCACACTCCTCGTGGGATCGACCCTTGCTTGCCGCTTTTACTAGTTAATAAAGGAAAGTCGAGGAACTTTATAAATATTATTTTTGACGCTTCAACGACGAGCGATCATCTTGGTACATGTTTGTTGTTGTTCATGGATCTCAGTTCCTTTGCTAGCGCAATAGCACTAATGTTGTCATAATACAATGATATTGGTGCTAGGAACTACCCCTAATTCCTTAAGAATTTATTTATCGAGACAACTTCTTTAGTTGCCTCTTATGCAACAATGTACTCAACTTCGATTTACCAAATCAGCGGCAGTAGTTTGCTTGGACTATTCCAACTTACTACCTTATCATTAAAAATGAAGACATACCCAAATTGTGACTTTTAGTCATCATGGTATGTTTGAAAACTGGCATCAGTTTACCCAGTAACTGCCAGTTCCTTTTGTCCACCATAAACTAAGAAATATTCTTTAATTTTTCTAGGATACTTAAGAATACTCTTGACTGTTTTCCAGTGTTCTTCCCCAGGATTTTACTGAAATCTACTAGTCATGCTAAGTGCATAAGCCACATCTGGCCTTGTGCAAATCATGGCATACATGATTGATCCTATTGCTGAAGCATATGGGATCCTTTTCATGCGCTCAAGTTTCTTATCAGTACAAGGACCATCCTTCTTTGATAACTTGAGACCATGACCCATTGGAATATATCCCCTGTTGGAGTTTCCATAGAGAATCATCTTAGCAATTTATATATGTACATGGACTATGATAGCCCCAATATTTTATTAGGTCTATCCCGGTAGATCCTAATTTCAAGAATATAGCAGGCTTCACCCAAGTCCTTCATCATGAAGGTGCTGGACAACCAATCCTTTACTAATTGCATGACAAGGGTATCATTTCCAATTATCAATATGTTATCAACATATATAATAATAAAAACAATACTCCCTCCAGTGCATTTACTATAAACGCATGGATCTTCTTTGTTTTTGACAAAATCAAACGATTTGATTGCTTTGTCAAAACAAATATTCCAACTTCTAGAGGCTTGTTTAAGTCCATAAATAGACTTTTGTAGCTTGCATACCAATTTGGGTTTCGATTCAGACGTAAAACCCTCTGGTTGTATCATATACACTTCCTCGATTAATTCACCATTGAGGAAAGCGGTTTTAACATCCATCTGCCAAATGGTAATCATAATATGCAGCTATAGCAAGTAAAATCCTAATGGACTTAATTTTTGCAACTGGAGAAATGTTTTCATCATAGTCAATTCCTTCTCGTTGACTATAACCTTTTGCTACCAACCTAACCTTGTTAGTTTTTTCCTTACCATTTGCATCGATCTTCTTCTTGAAGACTCATTTGCATCCAATGGATCTAACCCCAACTGGTAAATCAACCAAGTTCCAAACTTGATTTGTGTACATCAAGTTCATTTCTGATTTCATGGCTTCAAGCCACCTCTTTGAGTCAATGTCTAACATAGCCTCAGTGAAAGTTCGAGGTTCAACATCGTCCGGAATTTCCACATCACATTGACTCTCTTCAAGGAGGTTTAGTCTTTCCAGTTGCCTATGAATCCTAGTAGACTTACGAAGTTGGTTATCATGCGTTTGAGTATTTTGAGTGTTCTGATCATGAGAAGGTTCCTCACCATAGGAATGACCAGAAGCTCCCACTGAGTTCTTGTCTAGGTCATTAGACAAGTTTTCAACCTCCATGTCACTTTGTGGTTCTTGAATTTTTTCAAGTTCTACCTTATTTCGACTTCTTTTCTTATAGACATAGTCTTCCTCAAGGAAAGTCGCTTGCCTGGAAACAATGACCTTATGTTCTCCAGGAAGATAGAAATAGTATCCTCGTGTTTCTTTAGGATACCCCACAAAATAACATTTCTCACTTTTAGATTCCAACTTGTCAATAAGCATCTTCTTTACATATGCAGGGCAACCCCAGGTTCGCATGTGCGTAAGTGGTGGATTCTTGCCATGTCATAACTCATATGGAGTTTTATTTAGTGACTTCGATGGAAATCTATTCAAAACATAGATTGAGATCAGTAAAGCATACCTCCATATGTATGTTGGAAGATATGAGAAACTCATCATGGATCTAACCATATCAAATAAGGTTCGATTTCTCCTTTCAGAAACACCATTCATTTGTGGTGTTCCAGGAGGCGTCCATTACGATTGGACTCCATGAAGTTTTAAGTAATCGAGAAACTCTTTACTCAAGTATTCACCTCCTCGATCCGATCAAAGAGTCTTAATACTCTTTTCAACTTGTTTCTCAACTTCTAACTTATACTCCTTAAACTTCTCAAAAGCCTCTGACTTGTGCTTCAAAAGATACACATGTCCAAACCTAGAGAAGTCATTAGTAAAAGTAATGAAGTATGAATAACCACCTCTACCTTGAGTAGGAAAAGGTCCGCATTCATCAGTATGAACCAGCTCAAGCACCTCTTTTACTCGTATGCCTTTCTCATAAAATGGCTTGTTGGTCATTTTTCCTTTGAGACAAGATTCGCATTGTCCATAAGACTCAAAATCAAATGGTGTTAAGTAGTCTAACTTTCTTAACCTTGAGATTCTTGTTTCATTTATGTGACCAAGCCTACAATGCCATAAGTAGGTGGGATTATTCATATTATTTAACTTTATACATTTGTTTTGTACATTGAGAATGTCGTGACTACAACCAAGAACATATAAACCATTCACAAGTGGAGCATTTCCATAAACAATACCATTATGCGTAAATAAATAATTATTATTAGCAAAATGGAAGGAAAACCCTTCAATGTCTAACATCGGAATGGAAATAATATTCTTCGTAATCGATGGAACAAAATAACAATTATATAAATTTAGTCTATAACCCGAGGGTAAATCTAATTTATAAGTCCCTACACGCTCGGCAGCAATCTTTGCTCCATTTCCCACATGCAGGCAAACTTCCCCCGATCTAACCATCCTGCTATCACTTAGCCCCTGCACATTATTACAAATGTGTGAGCCACATCCGGTATCAAATACCCAGAAGTGAGAGTTATTAATAGACATATTTATCTCAATGACAAACATACCTGAGGAGTTAGAAACATCTAATGTTTTCTACTTCTCACAGTCTCTCTTTCAATGTCCCTTTTCTTTGCAATATAAGCACACATCTTTAGCAAATGTTGGCTTCTTACAAGCACCTCCTTTTGGCTTCAAAGCCGTAGGCTTAGGCCCAACCTTAGTTTTCTTTTTCTGCTTTTTCTTACCTTTCAGGTTAGATCTAGTATATGTACTCACCATGAGTACAGCTTTGCCCTTTGAGGTGGAAGACTCATATGTCTTAAGCATGTTATGAAGCTCGGGAAGCTTCGCTTTCGTGTTCTTCATATTATAATTCACAATAAAGTTTTCAAATGAACTAGGAAGCGAATTCATGATCAAGTTGATTGAGACATTTTCAGGTAGGTTCATTCCAATCGAAGCCAACCTCTCAATCAACCCTATCATCTTCAAGACATGCTCAGACACCTTGCCCCCATCATGAAGCTTGCACTTGAGGAGATCTCTTAGCAGCTCATACTCCATAGTTTGAGCTTGCAAAGCATAGAGACTCTTCAAATGCTCCAACATTTCGTAAAAGGCCATGTGTTCATGTTGTCTCTGCAATTGCGTCGTCATCGCAGTTAGCATGACACATTGTGCCGAAGTTGCATCATCCTTATGTTTCCCATGAATATCCATGTCAAACTTGGTATATTCAGGAGAATTTTTATAAGGAATCTCAGGAACAGGTGTGTCCAACACATACTCAATCTTTTCCTGTCTCAAAACTAAACGCATATTGCGCAACCAATCCATAAAGTTTGGTCCAGTCAACTTGATCATTTCAACCAAACATTTCAATGATAAATTCGACATCTTAAATAATCTAGAGAAAATAAATAGAGCGGGAATTAAAACTCTAATTTTAATTCCTATGATCATAATTATTAACTAATTAATAAGGATTTTAATTAATTAGCTCCCACTATTTTAACATATTCTACGACCCCACGGTAGAATACGGACTCATATCAAATATGATCATAGTGAGCCAAGATCCATACTCATACTATTGCAACCTCTGCTAGGGTTGATGTCCATAATAGCACAACTGGTAGGTGTCCAAACCAATTATACACAATTATAACTCTTGGTCGATCGAATCTAATTTGATCTTACGCCCTTAGTTGATTCCGACACTAGGGCGACAAGAAAGAACAAAGTGAGTCAACCCCATTACACGATCGCAAACATATGCACCTATGAGCGAGCCTTGACCTCGTCGACCGGAGCAAGCACTAGGATGAAAATACTCATGGACGAAAAAGGTTTCGTACTCACCCAATTATAATGGACAGCGCATTCATCCAAGATGAGACTCATATTTTATTTGGGGAACATTTATCGGGGTTTAACAATTAACAAGATCCAAATGAACAATAAACAATTATTGGGCGCCGCCTACCCATAATTGATAAGCAAACTGTCCGACAAATATTGGGCGCCGCCTACCTAGAGTTTCTAAGCAAACGGTCTGACAAATACTGGGCACCGCCTACCCAGACAATATATGCGGACTCTATGCTAAAAAATAATATACGAGCACATAGACAATTATTGCAAGTAGAGGAAAAATTCCATAATTAAATTAAAATTAAAATTTTTAATTTATTTCACATTATCAAATAATGAAACTATATAATAATAATCATGGGTTAATTATTTAAATTTAGAAAAATTAAATTCCAAATTTTTTATGATTTCTAATTTACTTTAAAAGGTTTAAATTTAGAAATTATTAAAGTCTAATTTTAATTCTTATTTCTAAATAATTTTAAAAGGTTTAAATTTAGAAATTATTAAATTCCAAATTTAATTCTTATTTCTAAATAATTTTAAAAAGGTTTAAATTTAGAAATTATTAAATTCCAAATTTAATTTTTATTTCTAAATAATTTTAAAAATGCTCTAACTTAGAAATTAATTAAATTCTAAATTTAAAATTAGTTTCTAAGACAATTTTAAAAGATTTTTAGTAAAAAAAATATAAATTTCAAAATTTTCAGCATATCCAAACAGCCCCTTAAAATTTTCTGAAAGTTTTAGGGTTCTTTCTGCAATTTTCGAAAAATTTAATAATTAAAGAAATGCCATTTGGACTTAAAATAGCTTTCTGAAAAGTTATTAGGGTCAAAATGCAATTTCCAAAAAGTCATGGGCATCCTCACAGTTTTCTAAAAACTTTGGGCAATTCTGTGATTTCATCAATTTCTAAAATTACAATCAAGTCCAAACTTATATCAATTTCTCAGAAATTTTACCCAAGACCTAAATCGAATTTAGGGCTTTCGATTCGGGCTTCGTCGTTCAAAATCACCGGCAACATTCTGTGGCCCGTGAAGAGCCGAATCTTCCGGACTCAGAGGCCAGCCTGAAAACCTCGCCGGAGAGAGCCGGAATCGTGGCTGAACCGCTGCGGTCCCGCGGCCCAAACGCCACTGTTTCGCCACCCTTTTGCCGTGCCACCAGGTTGTCGGCTGGAGGTTGCAGCCCTCCCAGATCGCTGCGACACCGGCCACCGGTGTCGTCTAAGGCCGTGGCCCAGCAGCAATTTCCGGACGATCAGGTAGGTTCCCATATTTCCAGTTTTCCATATTCAGTTTTCATTTGTTTTTTTTTTAATCCAATTAAAAATGATTAAGAAAAACCTTTAATCAAATTAAAAATTCTATTAACGACTTTAATCAAATTAAAATCACTAAACAACAATTCAACCCATGATTATATTATAATATTATAAACATAATCGTTCAAAAAGCCCCGGGCTCTTATACCACTATTGGAATTCGTAGAGACGAACACCATGCTCGTGCAACAGAAGTTTTAAAATTTTTTAGATCCAACAGATCCATCCTATGATCGAATATATTTATATAATAAATAAACGAGATAAAAGCATGAAACCCTTACGGTAAATCCAGGTTCGAGTTCAACACTAAGGTATCCACGCAATGAAACCCTTACGGTAAATCAAGGTCTGAGTTCAACACTAAGGTATCCACGCAACTAGTTCTCCGACTGAAGGATCCAACTTAAGTGTATTGCTATCGTCAAGAGTGCTAGGAAATCTCACGGAAGTTCAAGAACTCCCAATCTCAAAATTAGGATTTATATTTTCTAAAAACTCTTTTGTTTTTCATTCATGTAAACTTATACTTTATGTTATATTTATACTAGGTACATAAGAGAACTCTAATCCTAAAAGGGGTTGGGTTGTCCAAGACATGGGCCCAAATTTTTTTTAACCCAAGTACCTTTATTAATAAAACATAAATAATTAAATCCAAATCCAATTTAATTTAATTAAATAATTTCTATCAAATAGAAATTAATATCATAATTATTAACAATTAAATATTACAATTCTAAATTAAATATTTAATACTTTCTTGATACACTCTTAAATCGGAAAACTAATCGCATATAGTGTGACCCTATAGGCCTTTATATATGACATCAATCCAATGATGATCTAAACAAACTCCTAGACTGCTTAGTTGGTCCCTTGTAGCCTGAGACTTGTCTCCATTTTAGCAGCAACTCCAAATTGCTGGTGTAGATTAGCTGCAAGGATATCGCACATTCTTTTTAAAGTAAAGAAAAAAAATACACACACCATGTGAGAAATCCCCTAGGCAGCGAGGTAATCGATATCTATAGGAATCTGACCATCTTTCGGCACAAAGATCGTGTTAATGTATTGACTTCTCTGCGTTAAGAATTCAAAGCTTTTCAGGTGCTTTTTTTTTTTTTTTGGTTCTTTCTGCAATTTTCGAAAAATTTAATAATTAAAGAAATGCCATTTGGACTTAAAATAGCTTTCTGAAAAGTTTTTAGGGTCAAAATGCAATTTCCAAAAAGTCATGGGCATCCTCACAGTTTTCTAAAAACTTTGGGCAATTCTGTGATTTCATCAATTTCTAAAATTACAATCAAGTCCAAACTTATATCAATTTCTCAGAAATTTTACCCAAGACCTAAATCGAATTTAGGGCTTTCGATTCGGGCTTCGTCGTTCAAAATCACCGGCAACATTCTGTGGCCCGTGAAGAGCCGAATCTTCCGGACTCAGAGGCCAGCCTGAAAACCTCGCCGGAGAGAGCCGGAATCGTGGCTGAACCGCTGCGGTCCCGCGGCCCAAACGCCACTGGTTTCGCCACCCTTTTTGCCGTGCCACCAGGTTGTCGGCTGGAGGTTGCAGCCCTCCCAGATCGCTGCGACACCGGCCACCGGTGTCGTCTAAGGCCGTGGCCAGCAGCAATTTCCGGACGATCAGGTAGGTTTCCCATATTTCCAGTTTTCCATATTCAGTTTTCATTTGTTTTTTTTTTAATCCAATTAAAAATGATTAAGAAAAACCTTTAATCAAATTAAAAATTCTATTAACGACTTTAATCAAATTAAAATCACTAAACAACAATTCAACCCATGATTATATTATAATATTATAAACATAATCGTTCAAAAAGCCCCGGGCTCTTATACCACTATTGGAATTCGTAGAGACGAACACCATGCTCGTGCAACAGAAGTTTTAAAATTTTTTAGATCCAACAGATCCATCCTATGATCGAATATATTTATATAATAAATAAACGAGATAAAAGCATGAAACCCTTACGGTAAATCCAGGGTTCGAGTTCAACACTAAGGTATCCACGCAATGAAAACCCTTACGGTAAATCAAGGTCTGAGTTCAACACTAAGGTATCCACGCAAACTAGTTCTCCGACTGAAGGATCCAACTTAAGTGTATTGCTATCGTCAAGAGTGCTAGGAAATCTCACGGAAGTTCAAGAACTCCCAATCTCAAAATTAGGATTTATATTTTCTAAAAACTCTTTTGTTTTTCATTCATGTAAACTTATACTTTATGTTATATTTATACTAGGTACATAAGAGAAACTCTAATCCTAAAAGGGGTTGGGTTGTCCAAGACATGGGCCCAAATTTTTTTTAACCCAAGTACCTTTATTAATAAAACATAAATAATTAAATCCAAATCCAATTTAATTTAATTAAATAATTTCTATCAAATAGAAATTAATATCATAATTATTAACAATTAAATATTACAATTCTAAATTAAATATTTAATACTTTCTTGATACACTCTTAAATCGGAAAACTAATCGCATATAGTGTGACCCTATAGGCCTTTATATATGACATCAATCCAATGATGATCTAAACAAACTCCTAGACTGCTTAGTTGG
>BMAC01000467.1:121210-134984 GCA_014905375.1 Phtheirospermum japonicum
AGTAATGTTTTATCAATGACATCTCACCATACCAATGACAACATTAACTCTACGGGAACATTTATATGAATAGTCACAAACAATCAAAATAATAATTCAATAAATGCAATGTTATACATATATTACGATATATATAATAATTGTGATCAAGTATAATGTCTTTTAAATCTGATTGTCTCTAGGACATTCATACTTTTAGAATCTTCCTTTGCGAAATTGATTTAACATGTGATCCCTTGTAGCCTGAGACTTGTCTCCATTTTAGCAGCAACTCCAAATTGCTGGTGTAGATTAGCTGCAAGGATATCGCACATTCTTTTTAAAGTAAAGAAAAAAAATACACACACCATGTGAGAAATCCCCTAGGCAGCGAGGTAATCGATATCTATAGGAATCTGACCATCTTTCGGCACAAAGATCGTGTTAATGTATTGACTTCTCTGCGTTAAGAATTCAAAGCTTTTCAGGTGCTTTTTTTTTTTTTTTTGTGGATGTGTGTTTACACATTCTATTGATATTACCATCAAACCTTCTATTATATGCATCAAAATACTCACAGGGTTTTGGAGACAGTTACGAGGACCTCCGTAGGTTCGGTTCAAAGCATCTGTAATAGCTAAGCAAGAAGCCTATAAAGCCGCTTGTTTCTCTATCTTGCGATCCATTCAACATAAGTACCGATGAAAAAAAGGCATTAAAAAAAGAAGAAGAAGGTTAGACCAAGATATTTTTAAGCTTTAATCACATGATGTTCACAATGTTCAAATTCCCGATAAATCAATTACCTTGGGACATGCTCGTGTAGCAATTATTTCCGTGATTCCAAGTAAAACCTGAAAATGAATAGTAAGTAATAAGGAAATTAGTGGGAAATAAATTTACAAAATGTGGGTTTACTAAATTTGGAAACTATATCAAAAAAAACATTTACATTTGGTTAATAACAACTTAGTTTTAGCCCCCGTGCGTTGCACGGGAAATTATTTTAATATGTAATCTTATGAAATAATTAATATTATTATTTTGAATGATTAAAATAATTTATATAGAGGTTAATTTCCATTTAATCACATAAAAATCTTTCTTCCCATCTAAGCTGAAAAATTGCCCATTTACACACAAATTACATTTAAAATGTCTAATTTGCCCAACTACTCAAAATCATACATGATCAGAAAATCGACAACGAATATTCCAATCATACCAAACCCAGTCCTCAATATAATTGATTAGCCTGTTGAGCTTCAAATCGAACATTTGACTTTTTACGCTGCAGAAGAATTCATCACAATCGAAAGCATTGATTCTCCTCGATGGACATTGACACGAAATATGTGTTTTTTTTACTTTACTCTTGTAAATCGGTTTTTGATTGGACGTTGTTTAATAAGTCTTAATCCACCATTTTTCAATGTATTTTTTTCTTGACACCAGTTTTCTGCGCTTCTCAAGTTTTTGTACGTCCAATATAAAATTGATACGGGATGGAATTTTTTTTTCATATTATGTAATGGGTTTTTCATCGAAATTAACTATTTTTTAATCAATTTCCATTCATGTATAATCCTCCTAGCATGCAATCATGTATAGTATGTAATGGGTAACGAGTGTGGAGCTCCTCTGCACATGAACCATCATCTGTATGTGAAGTTCGTATGAATTTCTACGCATTTCGTATGGAATTATGTGTTGTTAGTATGGGATTCTATTCTGCCCATCACATTTGTAAATCTACACAATATGTAATGCGTACAAAGTACGAAACCTTTGATGTATGCTTGTGTTAATTTGTATTAATTATTCTTTCCTTAGGTTTTCCACAGAATGGGGATATATTTATTATATGTGGTTATGCAACCAAGTAGTATGAAATTCTTTTTAGTTGTTATGAACTAATATGGACAAGTAAGTAATATGATGTATCTTTAGTGTTGTTATCGGTTAGTGTGTATTTCCAGCTACATTCATTCTAATACAACAATTTTGAGTCCTAAATATTTATTATATGTGGTTATGCAACCAAGTAGTATGAAATCCTTTTTTAGTTGTTATGAACTAATATGGACAAGTAAGTAATATGATGTATCTTTAGTGGTTGTTATCGGTTAGTGTGTATTTCCAGCTACATTCATTCTAATACAACAATTTTGGGTCCTAAATTTCATATATCATATTACATCTAAATATAATTAATGCTCTGAGTCAGATTATAACATGTAATTTGGGTTCAGTTCTGATTAATGTATACCTAGTAGGGAGTTAGTCGTTATAAGCAAAACCCATACTTATTGTAGGATTAGTTGTAATTCCATACTAGTCATAGACAGATGTACAAGTACTTACCAGTATGGATTTAGTTGTTTTTATCTAGTATGAAATCTAATAACTTCACTATTAGATTTTATAATACAAGAATGCAACTAAATTACACTCCTGCATGAATAAAATGAAAACTAAATAAAAAAACATAATGTATACATACTTATTTAATATAAGTTTTTTTAAAAATAAATAGCATACTAACAACCTACAAACTTATCAAAAAGACATACAAAGTAGTATGGAAAGCAACTAATTCCATAAAACAAATATTTCAATTGGTTAGTATAAACCAACTTATTCCTTACTAACTTTATTTTTTTTTTCAAAAGATTAACACTGCATACTGCTAACACATCGCTCATTCCATATTGATGTCATACTATAAAGTTCAATTATATACTCTAAACTGATTCCATACTACACATATTTTGATTGATTAGTAAACCAACTGATTTCATATAATATTCTTTTCTCCAACATAGCAATACATGCTGCTTGCAGAATCCACATCCCATAATTATTCCATACTTGAAAGTGTAATTATATACTCCATGATATCTGAAATAAAAAATTATGCATAAATACATATTTCATATCACCTTTTTTGGAATGAAAACACAAACTTATAACATACATAATAGTCACCAATGTTTGTTACAAGAAAAAAATCTTATAAACCTACAACAGACATCAAATGAAAACTCCTACTACTTGCAAACCTGCATAAGGCTAGACTATTATCAAAATGTAAAGAGCTATATATATGCATGGTGCTGAAAAAGAAATTAATTAATTAACAAAATAGAATATAAAAACTCAACTTAAAATAGTGAAATACATGAGCGGGAAACACACATAAATTATCTCACATTTTTTCTTTAATCTTGTATCTCAACTGCCAAATTCCCTCTTTATATATAGATATAACATTTGAAATATGATATGTAAACAAATTATACAACACCATGGTTACATTTGAAAATAACATTTAATAAATTATAGAAAATGTTCTTTTAAACATAAGCTAAATAAAATATCCAACAATATAGTTTTCAATGCATATTAATGGAAAAAATAAATAATTTTACAAACACTTTTATTATTAAAATTAAATATAAGAACGGAAATTAATGAACACCTTCAATAAATAACATTTTATTATTTTAAGAATATTACATAATTTAAATTAATGGGTTAGTTTAAATCATTAATTTGCCTAAGCTTCGTGACATTATATACACATATATATATATATATATAGAGAGAGAGAGAGAGAGAGAGAGATAGAAAGAGTGATTTGTAATGATGAATTAAAAAAATATATATAAAATATTCTTATCATTAATATAAGAAATTTGACATTCAAATTTCCCATCATAAAAATATGTGATAATAAATGTGCGTGTGTGTGTATATATATATACACTTTTGGATATTAACAAACAAATTAGCAATACTTTTGAATATTAACAAAACTTTGTATACATGGTACCAAAGGATCTAGGTATAAACAAAAAAAAAATTTGATTCTTTACTTTTGAATTTAAAAAAAAAGAGAGAAATATCCGTGACTCGCCAAGATCCATGGCCCCTTGTTAAGGAAACTCAACCCTTTCTCTCTATTACTCTTCGTCTGAGATTGCGCCTACATTTCCTTCCAATTTTGTTTCTAAAAAGACCACGAAAACAATAAAATTTTGAGATGCTGTCAATTGAAACAAATCAACAATAAGAAACAAAGTAGTAATTAAGAAATAGATCCATTGATTAGGGTTTGAATTCATTCTAAAACCCTTTAACTCAAATAAAAAATAGATAAAGAAGAAAAAAAATCTATTAAAAAAAGATAGATATAGGAGATTAAAGGAAAACCCAACAATTAGCGATTGAGATCAAAACATTCAAATAAAATATGAATCTAGAATCAATATATGGTAAATAATAGAAATACACTATAATTAAACATGAGAAGGGTTTTATATTCTCGAATGAAATACTAGAGAATTGACTGCTCTCAACAAAACTGGAGAATTTTCGAACGAATGATTTTTATGAATMTGTAAATTCAAGGTTTAGCGAATGAAATCAACATATTAAAAAAATRGAATCTTGAATTCATAGGTGATAATTGCGAGAAAAATATTGTGTAATTATGCGGAGAAAATTAGACAAATCAACTGATTCTAAAAACAGAAATCCACTTGAACAGAAATGTACACTAAAAGTTATGAGAAAGGCTAAAAAATGCGAAGAAAAATTGAACAACTCATAATGACGGAATCTTTTTTGTTAGGATAATAGCTGAGAAGATTCAATGAGGGGAGGAGAGGAGAGTGGCCAAACATAAGAAATAATCACCTTTGTGTATTGTGCTGAGAATATGCATGCAATAAATTAATAAAAATAAATAGGAATCAATAATTATAGAAGAAAGAATTGGAAAATAAAGCTGATTTTTTTTCTTTTGTAAAATAGGAATGTAACAATCAGTGGGAGAACATTTTTTGCCAAGATTATCTCCCCATTAATTCTTAATTGTTTCTCTTAAAGATTATCTCCATATTCAACAAAAAAAGAAAATCAATCACCAACAATCTATGATGAACAACGGCTTGTATGGAGCTAAAAAAAATGTCAAGAGCTATATATATGTATGGTGCTGAAAAAGAAATTAATTAATTAACAAAATAGAATATAAAAACTCAACTTAAAATAGTGAAATACATGAGCGGGAAAACACATAAATTATCTCACATTTTTTCTTTAAATTTTTTCTCTCTCCTGCCAAACTCCCTCTTTATATATATATATATATATATATAGATTTTAATTACCAGAGAGAGACAAATGGAAGTAAATAGCGAACCCATGGCGAATAAAATGCAGTCGACACTCTTCAATTGTTCTAAGACGACTGGGTTAACAAAAGGAAACACCTGCTCAAAAAAAATCAAGTCATAAATTCTTAATATCAGAGCAGGAGACAAAATTTATGATTACAAATAAATAAGAGAAAAATCTTTTTTACCTCCTGAACTATAGTCATTTTGACACTTTGCCTTCTAAACTTTTTTTTCGTGCAAATTACCTCCTAAACTGTACGAATTTTGCACTTAACCTCCTGAACTCTCATTTTTTGTGGAAATTCTAGCCGGATCTCACTCGCGTGACATGCACGCTAATATATAAGGGGTGAAATTGACTTTTCATCTCTTCCTCATGACTCCCACTGAAAATAATGGCACATGAACACTATGTAGGTTCCAAATCCTACGTGTATACATATATTAATGTGTACATTATTTTAACAAGTCACACGAGTGCTCACGTGCCATTATTTTGAGCAGGAGTCATAAGTAAGAGATGAAAAGTCGGTTTTACCCCTTATATGTA
Organism: Phtheirospermum japonicum; assembly: GCA_014905375.1. Lineage (NCBI taxonomy): Eukaryota > Viridiplantae > Streptophyta > Magnoliopsida > Lamiales > Orobanchaceae > Phtheirospermum > Phtheirospermum japonicum. The sequence continues at coordinate 126,926 of BMAC01000467.1, forward strand.
AGCATGCATGTCACACGAGTGAGATTTGACCAAAAGTTCCCCCAATAATTGGAGTTCAGGAGGTTAAGTGCAAAACTCGTACAGTTTAGGAGGTAATTTGCACGAAAAAAAAAGTTTAGGAGGCAAAGTGTCAAAATGGTCATAGTTCAGGAGGTAAAAAAGATTTTTCTCAATAAATAAATGGCAACACTCTTGTAAGGCCAGACTAACGGATTATCCGTTAGGCCAAAATTTCATACCGCTACATTATAGTAAAAAAACTAATACATTATAGTTAAAAATTAATATATCATAATACTAATACATCATAATATAAAAACAAATACATCATAAAATAGGTCAGATATTTATGAAAAATCAATACTTTTGAGTGTAAGAATCAATACATCATAGTTCAAAAATCAATACATTATAGTATTGGGTCAAATGACCTAACGAGTCACGACCCATCAATCTAGCCTAACGCAAGTCTTTGCCATAAATAAATATCACATAGATAAATAAAAGAATTATTACTTCATGCAATAAATTGCTACTGATACGGACCAAGATGTCCATACGTAATATTATTTGATATATGAGGTTATTTGTGCTAAGCGACTTTATTTCTGGGAGAGGGTGTTCCTCCTAGGAGATGAGCGAGCTGTATTGTGTCTTTGCGAAGTGAGCGTGCTGGTTTGTGTAGAGTAGTGACCTGTAGTATGAGGATGAGTTCTCATATAGGGTCGTGACCTCTTGTGGTTTGAGCTGTGAACTTGAGCTCGATTATGGGTTTTGTGAATATCAAGCCTGCGGGCTTAGTGTGAATGATTTATGAGGTTATGGAAAGAATAATGGGCCCAAGCCTATTTTATTAATTTAATGAGAGGTTTATTGTTTATGGAAACTTAACATATTGGAGGAATCCTAATTCTAAGTCGTTTGTGTTATTTATGGAATTGTGGTAGGAGAAGGTAACCCTTGCTTGGGGAGGACTTCTCTTGTATCTATAAAAGGGGTGCATACCTCTCATTATTTTCTAGGTTAATATTGCATCATCACATTACTGTGGGCTTGGAAGAGAATTATTGCGAGTTGATTTCGTTTATTGACTTAAGCATCGAAGGGTCTTAACGGGTTGGGGGTGGGGACTCCAACCCGTTCGAGGCGCTGTTTTGCAGGACCAGGAGGTCGCCAGGAAATTCACGGAGGGTTTGGAAGGTCGCCGTGGCATACTTTGAGGCATTTTTAGGTCGCTGATCTCTTTTGAGGTTAGTACCTCCTTTATTTGGTAGCCCAACTTTTTGGAATCATCAAATTGGCGCCGTCTGTGGGAACGAGGGACATCGAGTCCTTGAGCGAAAGACGTGAGGTACACAATTTTCGTAAGCATAAAATCTTACCGTGCAATAGACTTGAGAAATCGTTTTCTAGTATTTCAACCGTTGGATCGTGTTAAAATTTTTATACAACCTCAAGGACCTTTTGAATTACGTTTTGAACGGTGGAGATCAGAATTTGAGGTCCTAGGAAATATATATAGATTTTCGAGTGAAACAAATTTTATTTTCAGAAAATTATGCGCAGCGTTTTTCAAAATACGATTGTGCATAATATAACTGTTGGATCAAGCCAAATTTTTGATATATTATTCTACGCATATTGAAGTTCAGTCTGAACGGTGGAAATTTGAGTTTGAGTTCGAAAAAATTTTATAATTAATTTTGAATAGGGCTGATCCTGTTTTTCCGAAAACTGTTTGTCTTCCTTCTTTTGAAAATTAAGTTATGCACAATTTGATTGTTGGATGAAGTTGAATTTTGGGTATAATAATCACGATAAGTTTATCCTTCTATTGAAACATTAATTATGTTCTTTTATTGTCATAATCGGTTGGTATTGAGGGGTCGCGTGTGGTGATTGAAAAATCTTGTCTAACAATATATAGTGGTTGTTGAAAATTGAGCATTTGATTCGATAGATTAATCCCCTGATATACCTTCGCATGAGAATTGAAATGTTGATTTCTTTCAACACATAATGGCACATGATTCATGGAACTTTCTGGTTTAATTTCGTCTGATGAGTTAACGTGACATATGAGTGTAATGATTTCTATTAATTGCCAGAAAATGGTAGGCATCTAATTATGTGTTTCATATGGCAGAGTGTATTACGGGTTGACTTTTTGGTTTGTTTGTGTGGTTTGTTTGTGATGATTATATGTTTTTTAATAATATTGATTGGAGTAATGAGTATAATATTGATTGAAGTAATGAGTATACTGAAGTAATTTATTAGTTTTTTTGGACACGTATTAAGATTATGATCAGACATATCATGATTTTATTTGGTCTATTTGGATTGGCATGTGTTATGAGTCCTTGTGAGTTTATTGGTGTTTATTACTTGCCAAGCATAGAGGAACTGCAACCTCATTAATATGGGATTTAATTTATTGTGGCATTCATGGGCTTAAGAAAAACAGTAATCATAAAAGGACATTGCTTGATTGTAGGTCAGCCAATTATTTACTTAAAAAAGGGGTTTTGTGGCGTTCATTGAATATGGTCAATTATTAGTATTTAGAGTATGGTGTTAATATGATGCTCATCATGTGTTACTTGATATAGGTTGAATATGTGTCAGAAATGTTATACAAAATTTTATTCTTTTTGGTGAAAGTGGGGGACTATTGGTTTGCGTATGTGATGTTTTAGATTAATGAATCTTCTGGTTCTCTTATTCCAATAGTTTGGCTGCAACATTAATTCATCTTAGGTAAGTTACATACTTGTGAGGGGTGGATTATTTTATTATGGTAATAATGTAATTCATATTATTTGAATTATATGAATGTGGATGGTTTAATTAGATTTTATGTGGTTTGATTTAGTGGAGGTGGTATGGTTGGGTTGATTGATTTGGGAGATTTGCTTGTGAAATTGAGTTATATGAGGATATACGAATGATTTATTTTTCTTGACTGAAGAGACTTATTTGAATTTTAAAGGTCGATTTATTTTATTAACTAGAATCAACGGCGAGAAGTTTTTCGTTTACTTTTACTTTCAAACTATTATGGATGAGAGGCACATGATCATATACTAACGGACTTAGTGCAGGTTTATCTGTTTGGTTTATATTAATTTTGAGTTTTAAGGGTCACTCTATGTGCTGCCTGGAATTTAGCCCGAGAATGGTCAATTCCAACAAATGTGATGAGATCGCGTGTCCAAATATTCAAGGCCGATTTATTCTGGTGCTCAATGTCTAAGGCGATAAGGTCGTGTATCAACCGAACACAACAAAATCATCAAAAATCGAGATAAGTATTTATTTTGTTTTAGATGTGTTTAAATGAGGATGATATGGTTTGGTTGATTGATGTGGTTGTCATATGGGATACTTGTTTTTGGACTTGATTCACATGGGGTTAGACTTATGATTTAATTATTGAGTATGGTGTGATGATTGGTAATCAATATTCATAAAAATATCAAATATATTATTTATGCCTGGTTGACGTAATCACTGGTCGTATTTACATGTGAAATTTGTTTTGTTTTTGCAGTGGTTAATGTGATCGAATATTATGAAATCTGGGAATTATAGGTTTTTAATTTTGTACTCTCCGGATTCATGTGCTACTGAGATTTTTGTTGAAAGTGGAAGATGGATTCATGTGGTTTAACACTTGGTTGGAGAGGGGAGTACTTATTTGATTTTATATGGTTATGAGGATATGCTTATGTTTTTAGAGATAAGAAAGATGGATTTTGACTAAAGATTAGTGTTTATTAACTCACAAGGTACTTGAATGAGTAGGATCATGAAAACACACTTAAGAATTACTTATTCTTGCACATTCCCGTATGAAAATACTGCACTGCCACACTTCATTAAAATGGTCATAACTCACTGTTGAATTATCCGTTTTGAGATCTGATTTTTGCGTTGGAAACTAGACTCGTAGGCTTTGCAGTGGTATATGGTTTGATTTTTAATTTATTTTAGATTAAAGAAGCTTAATCTTCAAAGTTGGTATATGTGTACTGAAAATTCTCGTGTCAGTTTTGTTTGATCCTATATGGCTTGATGATGATATGATGTTTGTGGTTGTGAGAAAGGGAAATATTTGATTTTCAAAATGCGTGATGAACATGTTATTGGCGCGAGTAAGGTTGCGATATTCGGATGATATTTTCTATGATTATGCTAACGGATTTAGATGCAGGGTCTGTTTAGCTCGRATTCGTATTAACTTAGGGTTYATTTGTGGGTTGCCCGACATGTAACTCGGAGATGGGTAACCTAATGCGAATAGGTTGCCAATGTTTAAGTCCACGTACCAAGTCGCGCGTCCAAACATTGACAAAAAGGAGATCGGGGAATTATGCTACCTAAAAACAAAAAGGTCGCGTAATTGGATATTCGAGGAGAGGTGAATTTTCCTATAGCACCAATAGGAATACGTATCGAGTACGCTTTTTGAAATCTCATGAAAGGGATGGTTTCCAATTTTATGCCCTATTTATTTTTATGTGGTTGAGCATGGGGGGAATAATTGATTTATGCGATTTAATTTGGTTAACTTAAAGTGATTTGGAATGATTTAAATGGTTATGGTGTGTGATTGAATTGAAATTGTTTTATGATATGAGTTACGGAGAATACGTATAATTAACATGTTACGGTCTCATGCGACCTCATTATGAAGAACAAGGTATGACTTTATGGTTGTGAAAATGTTTAAGCCTCAACGGCCAGAGATTTTATGGGTTTTATGTTTAAATTGTTATATTCCGACGCTCTCATTAGGTCGATGACGGTTTAATTCCGAAGCTTTCATTTGGTCGATGATGGTTTAATTCCGACGCTCTCATTAGGTCGATGACGGTTTAATTCCGACGCTCTCATTAGGTCGATGACGGTTTAATTCCGACACTCTCATTAGGTCGATGACGGTTTAATTCCGACGCTCTCATTAGGTCGATGACGGTTTAATTCTGACGCTCTCATTAGGTTGATGATGGTTCAATTCCGACGCTCTCATTAGGTCAATGACGGTTTAATTCCGACGCTTTCATTAGGTCGATGATGGTTCAATCCCGACGCTTTCAGTAGGTCGGTGATGGTTTTTATGGTTATGGGCTGACGCTTCTATTAGGTCGGCGATGGTGTTTGTGTTTTTGTGGTACGGGAGAAAGTAACTCTGGACTGGAGGGCACTTCTCCGACCAGGCGAGATTGTGGAAAGTTTGTGTTTGTATGTGGTGCGGGAGAAGGTAAACTTCGCCTAAAATGCACTTCTCCCGACTTGATGAGATGGGAAAGTTTGTGTTTGTATGTGGTACGGGAGAAGGTAAACTTCGCCTAAATGGCACTTCTCCCGACCTGATGAGATGGGAAAGTTTGTGTTTGTATGTGGTACGGGAGAAGGTAAACTTTGACTAAATGGCACTTCTCCCGACCAGGCGAGTTGGTAAATGTTTTGAAAGGTTACGTAATATAATAAAGTTTGACGAACTATTTGGTTCTTTATGGTTAAGTGGTTATGATGTTTTACTTTATGATTTGGGAAGAGTATGTCTGATTTACATATCTTTTTCGGGCTGTTGTGTTGTGTTATGGATGGTTGTTTCTGTGCGAGCTAATATGTTTTATATGCGAACTGATTTTAGCTCTATTGGATTGTGTATAAGTCATGGTTTGACTATTCTTTCGAATCTCACGGTCTTATGAGGGAATGAAGTATGAGTGTGATTGATCAAGAATTCGTGCGACCTAAGTACGAGTCAGGTTTATTTGGCTAATATGGGTTAGCGAGTTTATTTGGTTGATTCAAGTTTATTTGGTTTAGTTTATTTGATATAGTTTACTTGATTTATTTAGTTTGGTTTGTTTATTTGGTTAGCGTATAGGGGGCTTGCTTGTTTATTGAGGAACTTAAAACTGTGGCAAGATTTTGGTATTGGTTTATTTTGGGTTTTTGAGTGGTTTATTTTAGGGCTGAGCATGGGACTAAAAAATACCCGAACTGTACCGAATTTCGAATCGAACCGTACCGGAACCGAAAAATCTCCGTTGACCATTGACCAATCTCCGAACCGAACCGTCCCGAATTTCTTTTACGGGACGGATTTGGAGATTTTTAATTCCCATTAAAATCTTTGTACCGAACCGAGAACCGATACTAAAACCGGTTTATAATTGTATTAAATTAGCTATAAATTTCATTATATTCGATAGTTAATAAGTAAAATACTATTCTTAAGTAATCATCAACTAACAAGTAAAAGTTAAAATTCACCATAATCTAGTATTTTAATTTACGATTATAATTTGAGCGTAAAACAGAGATTTATCTGAAAACCGAACTGAACCGTTCCAGAACCGAAAAGAACCGTTGATTTTGACTTTTCTCCGAACCGAACCGTACCAAAAAAATAATGGTACAGTTCTGGAGATTTCCCGAACTGAACCGGACCGTGCTCACCCTTATTTTTTTTGATATATTTATGACTTAATATGGTCTATTTCGTTTACACATGGGGAACTGAGTGGTTTTCTTGGTCATATGTGGTTTAATATTGGATTTTGCTTGATTTGATATACCAACTTGTATCAGTTTGGCGATTTATTTTTGTGGAATGGGCTGACGCTTTCAGGTCAGCGAGGATTTTTTGGTGCAATGGTTTTCTGACCGACTTATTTTAGGTCGATGATATCTTTATGATTTATGGTTTTATGGGTTTTTGTGCCTTTTATGGTTAACGCAATCTTTGGCCTTGCTGGGCTATTATGAACTATGATGTGGGGTCTTGGCGAGCTAATGAAATGGTTATTGTTATAAGGCGACGCTTAAGTAATGATTATGGTTTGTGGGATGGAATGAATTTTTGATCGACCTGTTTTAGGTCGAGTAAATGACTTATGGTGTTCTGAATTTTCAAAAGCATATGATTGTATTTTCTTGTATTATTGTGCTCGGTTATAACTTCAGGCTGCGGAGGGAAGGCTGTATGGTTTTAGGTCGTCAGGTATGGGTCTGGGGACTCGTAGGTTATGTCTTCTTGGACGATGAGCGAGCTCAGCGAGCTGATCTTTTGGAGGTCGCGGTTTTTATGTGGTAAATTCTTATGGGATAATTGATGTTATAGCTCGGTATGTTGAGTTGTGTTATTCTAATTTGGTTTGGTAAGATGGTAGAGTGAGTTATGTGTGTTTATGCTTTATTTGTTTATGATTGCGTTTTTGAAATTATTGAGTCCGAATGTGATTTTAAGTCGGTGAATAAAGTTGTGTGGTTTAGGCCATCATATATACAGTTGGGGACTTGGCCTGGGGACTTGTAGATCGTCCCTCGCGAGGTGGTCATGCTATCTTAAAAAGAAGCGAGCTCGGTAAGCTGAACTTTTGCAGGTCGCAAGTATACTTGCCAATTCAAAGTGGGATAATTGGTATTATGGCTCGATTTGTAGGATTGTGTGATCCTGAAATATGGTTTGGTAAGGTGGTATGGTGATTTACTTATGTGTTTTTCTTTTATTGATTGTTTTTAAGTGGTTGTGCTCTTATGATTCTGTTTTTACATGTCCTACCTGATTTCAACCTCAATCAGTTAGAACATGGGGGACTAACTGATGCGGACCAAAATGTCCATACGTAATATTATTTGATATTTGTGGTAAGCAACCTCATTTCCTGGAGAGGGTGTTCCTCTAGGGAGGTGAGCGAGCTGTGTGGTTTTGTTGGAAAGGTGACGCGAGCTGGTTTTATAGAGTAGCGACCTCTTATGGTTTTGAGCTGTGTATTTGAGCTCGGTTATGGGTTTTATGAATATTAGGCCCGAATGGGCTAATATGAGTGGTAATGTGGGGGTTTCGGTGGACTGTATGGAAAGGATTATAGGCCCAGGCCTATTCTATTAATTTAATGAGAGGTTTATTGTTTATGAGAACTTAACATATTGGAGGAATCCTAATTGTTGAGACAGTTGTGTGGAATTATGGTAGGAGAAGGTACCCCTTGCTTGGAGGGCACTTCTCTTATCTCTATAAAAGGAGGAGCATACCTCT
>BMAC01000467.1:135009-201423 GCA_014905375.1 Phtheirospermum japonicum
GTCGATGATGATTTAATTCCGATGCTTTCATTAGGTCAATGGATCCGTTTAATTCCGACGCTTTCATTAGGTCGATGATAGTTTAATTTCCGACGCTTTCATTAGGTCGATGATGGTTAAAATTCCGACGCTTTCATTAGGTCGATGATGGTTTAAAACCCGATGCTTCTATTAGGTCGGCGATGGTTTTTATGGTTATGGACTGACGCTTTTTTAGGTCGGCAGGCTGGGGAGAGGGTAACTCTTGTGTTGGAGGGCACCTCTCTCGCAGTGAAAGTGAAAGTGATAGTGGGCTGACGCTTGTTTTAGGTCGGCGGGGCGGGAGAAGGTAACTCTGGACCGGAGGGCACTTCTCCCGCATAGAGTTTGTGTTTTGAAAGTTGGGAAATTTTCGTGATATATAATAAATGAAGTTGCGCGAGCTGTTTTGATTCTTAAGTGGTTGTGATGTTTTACTTGTAATTGGAAGTGATATGCTTGACTTACGTGTTTTTCTCATGCTCTTTTATTATTTAGTGGATGGTTGTTCTTATGCGAGCTAATACATTCTGTACGCTGTTTGATGGGATTGTTAATAAGTCATGGTTGATTGTTTTTAGGATACCGCGATCTCGTAAGATGGAGTGTGATTGGTTGATGCGACCTATAGTAGCTTATGGGTTTTATTTCGTACATGGTTTGTGGTTTCACTACCCTTTGGGGTGAGCTGTGTGCATTTTTACCCTTCGAGGCTGATTGTGTGTTTTACCCTTTGAGGCGGATTGTGTGTTTTAACCTTTGAGGCGGATTGTGTGTTTTTACCCTGCGGGGCGGTTGTTTTGTTACCCATTGGGGCAGGCTGTGTGCGTTATACCCTTCGGGGCGGATGGCTTTTTTCAAATAACACTTGGCGAGTTATTTTCATGGTTTTCATATGGTTAGAAGTTGTGGTTGTGTTATTATGTGTTTGGAAGAGGTATGTTTGACCTACGTATCTTTCTCAAGATATTGTGTTCTGGTATTATGGATGGTTATGTCGGTGCGAGCTAATATGTTGTATATGCGAGCTGATTTTAGCTCCATCAGATTATTTGTGATTCGTGGTGTGATTATTTTGAAATCTCAAGGTCTTATGAGGATAGGAAGTATGAGTGTGATTGATTACGAATTCGTGTGACCTATGTGCGGGTCAGGTTTATTTGGCTAATAGGGGTTAACGAGTTTATTTGGTTTATGATGCGGACCAAAATGTCCATACGTAATATTATTGGATATATGTGAGTATTTGTGAAAGACGACCTCATTTTCCTGGAGAGGGTGTTCCTCTGGGAGGTGAGCGAGCTGGTTGGTTTCTTTGAGAAGTGGGCGAGCTGGTTTTGTAGAGTAGCGGCCTGTAGTATGAGGATGAGTTCTCATATAGGGTCGCGATCTCTTGTGGTTTGAGCTGTGTACTTGAGCTCGGTTATGGGCTTTGTGAATATCAAGCCTGCGGGCTTAGTGTGAACTGTATGGAAAGAATAATGGGCCCAGGCCTATTTTATTAATTTAATGAGAGATTTATTGTTTATGGCAACTTAGCATGTGGGAGGAATCCTAATTCTAAGTTAGTTGTGGTATTTATGGAATTGTGGTAGGAGAAGGTAACCCTTGCTTGGGGAGGACTTCTCTTGTATCTATAAAAGGAGGTGCATACCTCTCATTATTTAACAAGTTAATATTGCCTCATCACATTACTGTGTGCTTGGAAGAGAAGTATTGCTTGTTGATTTCGTTTATTGATTTAAGCATCGGAGGGTCTTAACGGGTTGGGGGGTGGGGACTCCGACCCGTTCGAGGCGCTGTTTTTCAGGGCCAGGAGGTCGCCAGGAAATTCACGGAGGGTTTGGAAGGTCGCCGTGGCATATACTTGGATGCATTTTTAGGTCGCTGATCTCTTTTAAGGTTAGTACCCCCTTTATTTGGTAGCCCAACTTTTTGGACTCATCAGTTAGTATGGTTTACTTGACTGATTTGGTTTGGTTTATTTATTTGGTTAGCATATGGGGGGCTTGCTTGTTTCTTTGACATTTGCTTTTTGTGGATAATCTTGATGGACTACTTGATTGTATTAACTTGGGGGACTACATAGGCGAGCTTTATTGAGTTGATGGGGCCTCGTTGTTTTGTTTTGTTTGCATTAATTACACATGGGGGACTGAGTAGTTTTTAGTCCCATGTTATTGTTATATGGTTACAAGTGAATTGTGTACGGTCTAACTGTTTTATTTGAACTTGGGGACTGAGTGGTTTTCTTGGTCATATGTGGTTTAATATGGATTTTGCTTGATTTGATATACTATCCTGTATCAGTTTAGCGATTGTTTTTGTGGAAAGCGGCTGTCGCTTTTAGGTCAGCAATTATTTTTGGGTGCAATGGTTTTCTGACCGACCTATTTTAGGCCGATGATGTCTTTGTGGTTTATGGTTTTATGGGTTTTTGTGCCTTTATGGTTAACGCAATCTTGGGTCTTGATGGGCTATTATGGATTATGGTATGGGGTCTTGGCGAGCTAAATGATTGTGATTTGTGGTATGGAATGATTTTTTGATCGACCCGTTTTAGGTCGAGTAAATGATTAATGTAGTTTTGAATTTTCAAAGGCATATATTTTCTTGTATTATTGTGCCCGATTATAACTTCAGGCTGTAGAAGGAAGGCTGTATGGTTTTAGGTCATCAGGTATGGGTCTGGGGACTCGCAGGTATGTCTTCTTGGACGATGAGCAAGCTCAGCGAGCTGATCTTTTTGAGGTCGCAATTTTATGTGGTAAATTCTTATGGGATGATTGTTGTATATCTCGGTATATCAGGTTGGATGATTGATGTAGAGTGGTGAGGTGATTTGTGCGTGTTGTGTGTTTTATTCGTTTATGATTGCATTTTTGAAATTATTGAGTCCGAATGTGATTTTAAGTCGGTGGATAAAAGTTGTGTTTTCAGGTCGTCATATATATAGTTGTGAACTTGGTCTTGGGACTCGTAGGTCGTCTCTCGCAAGGTAATCGTACTATTTTAAAAAGAAGTGAGCTCAGTAAAGATGTACTTTGGCAGGTCGCATGTACATTCTATAATTTACTGTGGAAGGATGAGTGTTATATCTCGGTTTGTTGAGCTGTGTGATTCTGATGTGTAGTTTGGTAAGGTAAAATGATGATTTACTTATGTGTTTTATTATTGTTTTTGAAGTGGTTGTGCTCTTGTATTTCTGTTTTTTCATGTCCTACCTGATTTCGTGCCTCAATCAGCTAGAACATGGGGGACTAGCTGATACAGACCAAAATGTCCATACGTAATATTATTTGATATATGAGGTTATTTGTGGTAAGCGACCTCATTTCTGGGAGAGGGTGTTCCTCCTGGGAGATGAGCAAGTTGTATTGTGTCTTTGCGAAGTGAGCGTGCTGGTTTGTGTAGAGTAGCGACCTGTAGTATGAGGATGAGTTCTCATATAGGGTCGTGACCTCTTGTGGTTTGAGCTGTGAACTTGAGCTCGATTATGGTTTTTGTGAATATCAAGCTTGCGGGCTTAGTGTGAATGGTTTATGAGGTTATGGAAAGAATAATGGGCCCAAGCCTATTTTATTAATTTAATGAGAGGTTTATTGTTTAGGAGAACTTAACATATTGAAGGAATCCTAATTTTAAGTCAGTTGTGTTATTTATGGAATTGTGGTAGGAGAAGGTAACCCTTGCTTGGGGAGGACTTCTCTTATATCTATAAAAGGGGTGCATACCTCTCATTATTTTCTAGGTTAATATTGCCTCATCACATTACTGTGTGCTTGGAAGAGAAGTATTGCGTGTTGATTTCGTTTATTGACTTAAGCATCGGAGGGTCTTAACGGGTTGGGGGGTGGGGACTCCGACCCGTTCGAGGCGCTGTTTTGCAGGACCAGGAGGTTGCCAGGAAATTCACGGAGGGTTTGGAAGGTCGCCGTGGCATACTTTGAGGCATTTTTAGGTCGCTGGTCTCTTTTGAGGTTAGTACCCCCCTTTATTTGGTAGCCCAACTTTTTGGACTCATCAGCTACCTTCGCTGGACATGTAAAAGATCCGCGTTTTTTTCATTTGAATATTTGAATAAAGAAGAGTCTTTTCTTGTAGTTGGTGCAGTTATACGTTTTACCCTTGAAGGAAGGTTTGGCACTAAAGAATTACTCTAGAAATTAATAAAAACTTTCTTTAAGTCAGATATAAGGCCAAATTTATAATGAACACTTGTTGTAGCATAGCACCAAACAAACTTATAACAGGACTAACTAAACAGTGACTAATTGTGCATACCTTATTTATTGGCTGCATTGTTTCGTTAGTTGGATGAGATATTTCGTTTTTACCTCGCATTATAGTTCCATCCTAGAAGCCAATAAGAAAAAAGAAGAAGAAAAGAAATAGATATAGCTAGGATAATCCTAATATAATCTACATTTTGAGATTTTTGACTTATAACCTATTTGTTCTTTTTAATTATAAGAAAAAAGAATGAATTATTTTTAATTTTTATATGATTATGGTATGAAAACATTTGACATAGTTTTTTTTCCCAGAAAGAAGTAGAATAATATTCATACCTGATACCTCACTAAAAATCCGTACGTGATATTATGTGGTATATGAGGGTATTTATGGTAAGCGACCTCATCTCTTGGAAGGAGCGTATCCTCTGGGACGTGAGCGAGCTGGTTTATAGGAGGTGCGCGAGCTGGTTTATAGAGTAGCGACCTGAAATATGCGGATGCGTTCTCATATAGGGTCGCGACCTTTTATGCTTTTTGTGTTGAGCGTTAGCTGTTGAGCTCGGTCATGGGCTTTATAAATATCGGGCCCAAATGGGCTTATATGGATGGTCTGTGGGGTCCCGGAGGACTATATGGAAAGAATAATAGGCCCAGGCCTATTCTGATAATTTAATGGGAGATTTATTGTTTATGGGAACTTAGCATATAGGAGTAATCCTAATTCTAAGTCGGTTACGGTATTTATGGAATTGTGGTGGGAAAAGGAAACCCTGGCTTGGGGGATACTTCTTGTCTCTATAAAAGGGGTGCATACCTCTCGTTATTTTTAAGTTGTCTTCTATTTTGATTTGGCCTCTCTAAAATATCTCTATCAGTATCTAACTTAAGCATCGGAGGACCTTCACGGGTCTGATCACCGAATTGACTGAAGGTGCTGTTTTGTAGGATCGGCGAGGTCGCCAGGAGGATCGTTTAAGGCTTAGCAGGTCGCTGTGACGTATTTGGAATGTATTTCAGGTCGCTGATCTCAGATTTGAGGTTAGTACCCCATATTCTTGGTAACTAATCTTTTTGGTTTTATCAAGTGGCGCCGTCTGTGGGAAAGAGGGGCATCGAGTCCTTGAGCGAAAGGCGTGAGAAATTTCGCAAGCGAAGCATAAAGAATAGTAACATACTACCTGAACCCTACACTATGGTTCTGGATCGAACAAACCTAAGAAGAAGAATAGGACGGCGGATATCAATGAGGAAGAACCAATAAAAGACGGACAAACGCCTTCTCAGGCAGAACCAGCAGTTCAGAGTTTGGGTGGTACACCACCGCCCTCACCAAAGCGGCGTGACGGAAGGGAACCGGTAGAAGACTTGGAGGCGAAGACGCCGAAGGTTGTCGCGCAGAAAGTGATTCATATAGGAACGAAGGAATGGAAGGATTTACCCAAGGATAAGTCTTGTCAAATTAAAAAAGGATTCTTAGATGGGCTTATGGATTTCGTGGCTCTGGAGAGGCAAGAAGAACTGAACAAGTACCTAGCGGGCGAGCTGGGTACTCCAAAGGAGAAGGTCGCTGGATTGGACGACCAGCAGGAAGAGAAATCGATAACCAGGAAGACAAAACAAAGCTGAAGGTTCCTGTCTAGGAGATCTTCTCATGGAGGAAAAGGCCGGAGTAAGCGAAAACATGAGGATTCTTCCAGCTCTACCTCATCCACAGAGTCTCATATTCTTAGGTATAAGCGTAAAAAGAGGAAGGGAGTGAAGATAAAACGGGACCATTACAAGCGTCGAGGTCACCGGCATAATAAGCATACCAGCGAGAGTGGAATGCAAACCTCGGGTACGGATGGCGAATCTTGAGATAAAATGCGCAAGAGTTGGAGCGGATACCATGAGGGGAACGGTGAGAATGAGGTCGGACCAGGGAATAAGGCGTTTAGAGAGATGCAGGAGGCCTTGCTAAAATTACAAAAACGAGTGGAAGGAGAGAAGTTCGATAAGGATAAGGGGCATCCCTTTTCGGATGATTTGTTGCGGGCAGCAATGCCTAAAGGATATAAGGCATTGGAATCTCAATATCGCGGGATGGCGGATCCAGTGGAACATTTGCAGCTTTTCTAGAACGCAAGGATGCTGCATAGCTATACGGATATTGTGGCGTGTCGAGCCTTTGTATCTACTTTGAAAGGAATTGCGCAAAACTGGTTTTACCAATTGTCGCGAGGAAAAATTACTAGCTTTCAGGTGTTACGAGCTGCGTTCTTGAAACAATTTTCCAATGTGCAGCAGAATGCGAAAACGGCACAGTCGCTTTTTACTATGGTGCAGCGACCTAACGAAACTTTGAAGCAATATGTTAACAGGTTTACCAGTGCCACATTGGAAGTACCTACTGCCACAGATGAGATGAAGGCGGGAGATTTACATCAAGGATTAAGGAGAGAGGACTTACGCAAGTTTTTGGTGAAGAAAGAGGCGCGAACATACGATGAGGTTTTGGAGATATGCCATAAGTACATACAGGTGGAGAAAGTTGAGTAGGAACATCGGGTACGTTTTAGTAGAGTGGTCTCAGACATAGGGGTCGGTATGTCCAGGAGGGAGGTAAGGAGAGAACCTAGAAGGATAGTGCACGGGCTCTTAACCTCGAGCTCTGCGCTAGCGGAAAGTGGGAGATGAATGTGCAGAATTGGAGGAGCAGGATTTTACACCATCGGCCTACCCGCAGGCTAAGGTGTTTACTATTATGGAGCGCTTAGTACCTAACAATATAAAGTGGCCAGAAGATCGCACGCCAATCCCTACTCACCCCAAGTCTAATTCTTTTGTTTGTTTCACAACAATTATGGACATTCCACTGAAAGTTGAAGGCATCTCAGGGAGGAAATAGAGAGACTTGTAAAAATTGGGCATCTGAAGGAAGTGATTTACAGGGATCGAGAGCTGAAGGAAGCAAGGCAACCATTGCCTCCACCACCACTGAGAAACCCGTCTCAGGATCGGGTCGCAAAGCAACCACAACAAGGGAATCAGGGACATAATGGCCCGAGGAGAAGTAAGGGGAGAATAAACATGATCTCGGGCGGACCAACGGATGGTGACACCAATAGTGCGCGGAAAAAGCATGTTAAGTCAGCTCGCCCGGGAACATGGGAGGTTGCTAGTGTAAGCCGGCAACCTCAGGTAATTGGGCCAGTCATCTCTTTTGGTCTTAGTGAACGACGCGGGCTGCAAGAGGATCATAATTATGCATTGGTAATCGAAGTAAAAGTGGCAGGGTACGAGGTCGGCAGAATCTTTGTGGATAATGGGAGCTCGTTAAATATAATATATACAGACTATCTTGAGCAGATGAAATTAGAAACCAAGGTGCGCCCTGTGAATACGCCCATATATGCGTTTAATTTGGCACAGGTGATTACTGAGGGGGATTTGACGCTGACAGTGGTGTTAGGGAAGGACGAGTTGCAAGTAAGAAAGAATCTGAAGTTCTTGATAGTTCAAGGAAGGTTGGCATATAATGCCATATTAAGTCGACCTGCCCTCAATGCATTCCAGGCAGTAACATCAACCTATCACATGAGTATCAAATATCCGGTAGGAGATAGGGTGGGGGAAGTTGTTTCTGAACAACAGGTCGTGAGGTCGTGTTACCAAGTGACGGTCAGGAGAGGGTTGATGGAGAATAAGCGCGAAAGGGATGATGATTTGCCAGAGGAGTACTCAGCGAGAAAAATATGAAAGAACAGGAGAACTCTGTTCGACCGCATGAGGAATTGATGGAGATCTCATTAGAGGAAGGTCGCCCAGAGTATACTACGAGGGTGGGGACCTTAATGGCCGAAACATTGAGGGACGAGCTGGTAAAATTATTAAGAGAGTTTCAGGACGTGTTCGCTTTTGGAGATGGATAATTGACAAGAGTATCTCCGGAGGTCGCACAACATTATTTAATGCGGACCCGGGGGCGAGGTCGGTTAAGCAGAAGAGGAGGCATTTTGGGCCTGAGTTGGATAAGGTAATTGAAGAGGAGGTACAGGAGTTACTAAAAGCTGGACATATCCGAGAAATCCAATTTCCTGAGTACTTATCTAATGTTGTGATGGTGCCGAAGCCGGTATAAAAGTGGAGGATGTGTAAAGCATCTAATAATGAGGCTGAGTATGAGGCTGTGCTGCAAGGTATTAAAATGGCGAGCGATCTCGGAGCAAAGGTTTGGGCGTACACGGATTCTCGGTTGATAGCTCGGCAGCTTGATGGTTCCTTTGTGGCTAAGGAGGAATGAATGGCGGTATATTTGAACAAATTGCGAGAGAAGGTGGCACGTTTTGAAGAGTTCAAACTGGAGCATTTACCGCGAGCTGAAAATACTCAGGCTGATCAGCTCGCTCGGATAGCAGTTGCACTAGGGACTTATGATACTCGAAAAATCACGCTGATGAAATTAGATCTAGCAGTGTGGACAAAGGGAAGGAGGTTATGGAGATCGAGATTAAAGATGATTAGTGTACACCTATCTGGGATGTTCTAGTTAAGGTAAAGGAAGGTGCAGAGAGATTGACAACAAAGGAGACTAAGACAGTGGCTCATTTTTGTGTGATACACGAGGAATTGTATAAGAGGTCGCGCTTTGGACCTTTTCTAAAAAGCTTGGCTAAAGAGCAGGGATTAGAAGTGCTAAGGGAGATACATAAGGGGTATTGTGGCGATCATGCGAAAGGAAAAGCGTTGGTTGGCGTAACATTGCGTGCTGGCTTCTTTTGGCCAGGAATGAAAGGTATGGCTAGCGACCTGGTGAGAACGTGTAAAAAGTGCCAGATGCATGCTCCGGTTATTCATATAGCGGCTGAGGAGATGATGGTTATGAGCTCGCCGTGCCCATTTACATAATGGGGAATTGATATTGTAGGACCTTTTCCAAAGACTCTTGGCAGTAAAGAATATCTTGTGGTGGCGGTTGATTATTTTACAAAATGGGTAGAGGCCGAGGCGATCACCGGTATAAGCGAGCAGCATATGATGGATTTTATCTTTAAAAATATATTTTGCAGGTTCGGTATGCCACGAGTGTTGGTGTCTGATAATGGAAACTAGTTTAACGGGCAAAGAATTCGAGATTAGTGCAAAGATATGAGGATGAGGCAACGATTTGCTTCTGTGGCGCATCCCCAAACTAATGGGCAGGTTGAGGTTACTAACTGTATCATTATGCAAGGTCTTAAGTTACGGTTGGAGAAGGCAAGCGGGCTTTGGGAAGAGGAGCTCGCATCGGTCTTGTGGGCTTACCAAACAACTCCCCGAACTTCTACGGGAGAATCACCATTCAGTTTGGTTTATGGGATGGAAGCGGTTATTCCAGCATAAATAGTAGGGGGGTCACAGCGTTTGACAACTTTCAATGTGGAGGAAAATGAATTGCTGGCTCGGGGAGCGATCAAAATGATTGATGAGATACAAGATAAAGCTGCGGCTTGGGTTGAGCATTATAAACAAAGGATACGAGCTGCCTTTATCAAACGGGTCAAGCGTCGCTATTTTCAGGTTGGCGATCTGGTATGGAGGCAGGCTGATGCATTGCGTATGACTAAGAAGTTGGAGCCGAATTGGGTTGGGACATTCAAGGTTGTAAAGGTATTGCAAGGAGGAGCGTATATACTTGAAGATGCAGGTGGAAAAGTCTTACCTAGGAGCTGGAATGTGTGTCACTTGAAGAAATATTACGCCTAGAGGGCGGTTATGGTGTTTATGTAAGTATGGTGGGAGAAAGAAACCCTGGTTCGGGGTGGACTTCTCTCGTATCTATTTCGGTTATGATGTTTATGCACTTATGGGTGGAGAAGGAAATCCTGGTTCGGGGTGGAATTCTCTCGTATCTATCTCGGTTATGGTGTTTATGTAATTATGGTGGGAGAAGGAAACCCTGGTTCGGGGTGGACTTCTCTCGTATCTATCTTGGTTATGGTGTTTATGTAATTATGGTGGGAGAAGGAAACCCTGGTTCGGGGTGGACTTCTCTCGTGTCTATCTCAGTTATGGTGTTTATGTAATTATAGTGGGAGAAGGAAACCCTGGTTCGGGGTGGACTTCTCTCGTATTTATCTCTGTGGTGATGTACCCTTTGGGGGGTATTTTTTGCAATATATAAAAGTTTGGCGAGCTATCTTTATGATTTTTCATGGTTAAGTGGTTATGCTGTTTTACTTATGATTGGGAGGGATATGTTTGACTTACATATCTTTGTCGAGTTATTGTTTTATGTTATGGATGTTTATGTCTGCGTGAGCTAATATGTTTTATATGCGAGTTGGTTTTAGCTTTATTGGATTATTTATAATGCGTGGTTTGATTATTGTACTTGAATCTCATGGTCTTGATGGAAGGGAAGTATGATTGCGATCAGTTATGATTTTGTGCGACCTATATTACTTATGTGGTTTGGCTTTTTATATGGTTTATGGTTTGGTTTTTACATAATGTGAGTTGCAGGATTATGAAGGTCTATGATAAATAAAACAGGGAGTTGATCATACAGGAATAGCAATTGTTCGTAGATTATGCGAATGAGATAGAGGTTCTGAGATTTAAAGAAGAACAGCAAGCAACGAGGTTGTACTCGGCCCAGGAGCGGGAACGAAATCCATGAGTGGTGGGTCCGGTTTGGCAGTCAGGTTGGCGGATAGTACAGCCCGCCCCTGGCATGATAGCCACCATTTTGCGTCAAGGGGATGCTTCATGTCGCCTTTCTAGGTGCTGAAGGGGGGCAGTTGGTTGACGATGGCTTTCACGTCGGGGTTATAGGTGACGTTAATAGCTGCGAGCTGCTCCTTGATTATCCCTACAGCTTTGTGGACCCATTCCCTGCTGCCCACAGTTATTTTGCCGAGGTACAGAGTCGATTTCCTGAGAGCCTTGATCAGTTATTCTCGGTAGGCACCCATGAACTTCTCGCCTACATCGCTCGTTAAGAAAGTTCGGCGACCTTCAGTGATGCCTTAGTCACGAGATCCCTGGATTTGCTCTTCTTTAATCCGCACATTCTCTTCAAGCTTCTGGACCTGGTCCCTGATAGGGATGGCAATCCCTGCCCGCCCTGCCCTAGTGACCCAAACTTTTGTGCACCCCTTTTTAATAAATTAATTTAAAAGCACGTCTGTTTGCTCGCAAGAGTACGAGGTAACTGTAGGGTGGTAAGTTTGACTCGAGTCGTATCTCTCGAGGAAACAACTGTTCGGTCCTTTTGATGTTTTTCTCAATTTATGAACTAAAATAAAATACATATACAGTTGGGGTTTTAAAAGAAATTGCGTTGATCAGTATAACTAAAGCGATAATTAAACTAAAGCTAATTAAACTAATTACTCTAACTAGATTATCAACTACGAGCAATAATTAATCTATCAATAATACGCAACCGAAGATTAAAACTAATTAACCAATCTAAGAGCATGAACGTGAGAAATTATCGCTAAGAAATGTATCATATTAATCTAAGAACGAATAATTAATAAATCAACTCGCGTAAATAAACTAAAGTAAACCAATATCCAATACTCAAGCATAAAACGATTAAACTAATTATCAAAACTAGAATTAACTAAGAAATTAACTACGAAATTATCTAAGAGTTTAGAGTACTTATTGTAACTACGAAAAGCAATAAAAAGCTCCAGCTATTCCGGAGTTTGAACGTTGATCTTGGGCGAAGAATGAATCCCGAACTCGAATTTGACGTTTTGGACGCGTTGTTCTTCGATCCTTGATCTCCGTCTTCAAATCTCATTATGAGATGTGAGATTATTGTTATTGTAAGCTAAGATACCCTAGGGGGTCGTGTGTTCTCTTCAAGATCCGAAATATAGAGGGTTTATATAAATATTGCAAGTCTTGGCGCACAAGAAACCCTAAAATCCGAATTCTAGGCCGTCGCGTCGACGGTGAATCGACGTAGCATCGACTGATGCGCGCTGGTGCTCGGCGTCGGTGCTGCCTGGCAAGCGCGTCGACTGGGCGGGTGCGTCGACGGGGTGCGTCGACATCGACGCTTCAGCAAGTTGCGTCGACAGTGGTGCGTCGACATCGACACTTCAGCAAGTAGCATCGACAGTGCGTCGACGCTGCGTCGACTGACGCGGATCATGGCTCGCGTCGACGGTGCATCGACGGTCGCATCAGTCGACACGACTGCGCGTCTGCCTACGTCTATCTTAATCTTTTGCTACTCGTTTCGCCGGAAAGCTCGTTCTCCTATTCTTGAACATCGAACTTCGTCTATTACGCGTTGAACTCTTCCGGTTACTTAGCTGTAAGGTGAAAACAACGAAATATCACCTATTTGCATCGATTACGATTAAAATACGGTAAAATAAGTCAGAACTATGAAAATACGAAATTATGCTTAAATCGTCCAATTTACACCAAAAACAAATAGAAAAACGTACTAAAATACTAATAAAAACAAGGACAAATCTACTCTAATCAACTACCCCACGCTTAATTGGTTTGTTCGTCCTCGAACAAATGATAAATTCAAAATATAACTAGAATGAAAATCAGTTCAAGCAAAGAGTCGTGCTATGCTACATACGTAGTTTTGAAAATATAGGTACAAGTTACGCAACGTCAAACACTTGACCATTATTACATTGTCGCTTCAAAATAAAGTCATGCTTCCTCACGAAGGATAATATATAAAAGTACGCTCAAAAGCACTCAAGTATTTTTTGCATGGGACGTGTGTACACTCAAATCATATAATTACATGCACAATAAGTAAGCACAGAAAATCAATCTCTTTTCAATCGCGAATTAAGTGTGCTGTCTAAACTAAGAATCGGTAAGGTCTTTGCGGGTTGTAATGTAAGGCTCTTTGGACGGGTGTGGAATATATAAGTCGTGTGGCTAACCGCTCACTCAACTTAATCTAATCAAGAAGCAATCGCTTCACCTCGCTCAAAAATAAAAACCTCACTTAACACTCATAACGTAGCCTTTCAAACATAGGTTATTCCTCAACTCAAAACTCGTAAACCGACTGAACGCTCAAACCACTTAAGTACAATTGAAGCTTATAATGTGCTTCTACACAACTCATGCCTTCTAAACATTAGGCTTCATAAGGAAATTAAAAATAAAACACAAGCCTTAATTAGCGAGTAGGCATTGACTAACACAAATTCAACTAGAATCACCATCCTTCTCTTTCTTCTTCTCTTTTTTTTATTTCCCCCTTATTATAATTTTTTTATGGGGTCATTTTTTTCTCTTTTTTTTTTGTTTTTTTGGATGGTGGTCTTTTATTATAAAAATAATAAATTCCTAATAAAATTCTCAAAACTTAAATAACCAATAAAAATACGAACTCCTACCCCACGCTTTTAATGGGTTGTAGGGGTCGTCTCAACAACACTCATGGCTATAGGCATGGATTATTTGGCTATGATTGGCTCATTCGGAATTTATACTGGCTAAAAATATATGTATATGGCCGGAATAGGGTTTTATATGTGCCTTAACCTCATTTTCAAAGTCAACTACACACAGCGGTATCAAAGAGATATCAAGATTGAAACTTATTCACGTACATGCAATGATGATAAACACTCAGGCTACTCGCTGGCTTTTTGCATGAAAGTTTTTGAATTGACGCTGCTTTTAAGGTTTTGTGAAATTGATTGCGTCCAAGTACCTTTTTAAAATATATAAATAATAAATTTTGAAAAATTATGCACTTATGCATGCTCAAAGACGAAAACAAATAATCACACATAGTCAACTTTGACAGGCAAGCCATGCAAACACAAATAAGCGTAGAAATAACGATCAATCACATCAAAAATATGCATTTCAAAATAAAAGACATCAAATTGCACTAACCATACTCAACCACCCCCCTCCCTAAAAACTTGGCAATCTCCTGATTGTCATAAATATTAAAGAAAATAAGAGTATGGGAGATAAAAAAACATCCCTGAAAATTCGATGGTCGAGTCTCTCTAAAAACGCATGTGCAATTATCCTTCGTTTTAGATCGCGTGACTAGATTTTCCCAAACAAACCTATAAACAAAAACAAACAAAACATGATTGTTATCAATTGCGACGTGCAAGTGCCCGGTGGCACGTCTTTTTGGATTTGAAACGGCCGGATTGCGGCCAACGTCGTAAATGGCTGGGTTGCAGCTCATCAAAAGGTTGCCGGGCTGCAGCTAACTTGGGTCGGATTGTGACCTCGATCGACGAAATCATCCTAATCCATGATTGCTGCGGTAAGCGGTAGGTTCAGTGGTTGATCGTCATCGTTAACGCTTCGAGTAGAACTAGCGGTAAGTCCTTGCGGTAGCGAGCTACCGTTATATAACCGTTGTCCAGAATAAGCGATTTATCGTATTTTCTGCACATCAACACACACATAAACGTACCATGGCAATTGACACAATATAAAAATACAGAAATAAAATAAAAGAAAATAAAGAAAATAAAACGAAAACTAACTAACGCTTGGGTTGCCTCCCAAGAAGCGCAACATTTAACGTCATATGCTCGACGCAATTACTTGATCAAATCCTAGCTCATGGTGGGTCCACGAACTCCTTCTTGGTACGATCATGATTCTTCATATAATCCTTGAAATAAGGCTTAAGTCGATGTTTGTGGACTTGGAATCTTGATTTCTCACTCTCATCGTATAGTGTGGCTACACCATACTCATCCATCTCCTTTATTAAAAACGGTCCACTCCATGCAACTTCAAAATTAGTTGGATCAAACTTACGATCGGAATTATATAGCACTAGTTGACCAACCTTGAACTTCTCGTTAAAAACATCGTTCGACTCCTTCTTCTTCTTTGTCCAATCCTTGCTATTAGCCTCGCCCTTTTTCTTTGTACGTTTAAAATTCTTGTAGGGGTCGAGGGAAACACATCTTGAATGATAATGCGGTGGCTTCGTKTCTTCTATTGGCGCAAACTTTGAACGATCTCGTTGTGGTCTCAACTCCACTTTTGGCTCATTTTGAGGCACGTCAAACCGCATGGGCAATCCATCATCAAATGCCTCTACATTATCAAACTCTTCAATCGTGTCGATGCTCAAGAGCTCATTCGCGCAAGAATCTACCAAATCAATAGTAGAACAATCATTCTTAACAAACGATGCAGGACTCTTGTGAAAATCTTGAAGTGAAAACATCACCGTTTCGCCCAATACGGACATAGTCACCCTCCCCTCGTTTACATCGATCACCGTACGCATTGTAGACATGAACGGACGTCCTAACAAAATGGTGTGTTCTCGGTTCTCGCTTTGTACATCACCAACGTCCATAATGACAAAATCGACCGGAACTACTAGCTTGTCTACTTAACTAAGACATCCTCCACAATCCCCAAGGGTAGCCTTATCGTCCTATCCGCCAATTGTAAGTTCATCATGGTCGGCTTCAGCGGTCCTAGGCCAAACTCCTTGTAAATTGAGTGGGGCATCAAATTTATGCTAGCGCCAAGATCGAGCATCCCTCTTGCCGTTTGTCCATTCCCGAGAGAGATAGTTATGCAAAAACTCTCGGGATCCTTTTCTTTGGGTGGCAATGGTTTCTTAAATATATCACCAACATCTCTTATCAAAGCCACATGTTGATTTGTAGCCAAACGCCTTTCCTTTGATGCTAAATCTTTGAAAAACTTCAAAACCGTCGGCATTGTCTTTATCACCTCTATCAAGGGGAGGTTAATATTAACATTCTTCAGTAAATTGTATAACTCCATGAATTTTTTATTCTCCTTGGCCGGACGTAGGCGACTTGGGAAGGGAACATGATCATAAATAGTCAACTTCTTGGGTGGCGAATTTAAGGAATTGATGGGGTCTTCAGCTGCTGTCGGCTTCTTTTTCTTCACTGCTCCCGGAGGTTGGGTCTCGGTCTCTGTCTTGTCTTCCTCCTTTCCTAGCTCGATGCAGTTATCCACTTCTTTCCCGCTTCTCAGCACATGAATAGCCGAGGCTTGTTCCGTTTGGCTTGGAAGAGTATTTTTCTCCTTCTTCAATGATGTCATGTCAGTTGCCAATTGTCCTACCATTAACTCCAATCTTCTTAGTCCTGATGAATTTTCAAGAGTGCTTTTGGCCATTTCAGCCATCATCGTTCTCAATTCTTTCATATCGTCTCGAACTCCCTTCATTTCCTCCTAAACATGTGTAAGGCCGTCTCGGTTCCGAATAGTTTCGGCAACTTGGTTCTGTTGCCAGACTAAAAGTTGATCAGTCGACTGAATGTAGTAGGTGTTTGCATGTGTGGTGGTCTCTGCCCCGAATGTTGTTGATTCGAATAGTGCTGGATGGCGTTGACGTCCCCTCGTTGTTCGTTGTTGAATGGGCACATATCGGCTAAATGTTCGGGGGATCCGCATTGGTGACACATCGCATTAGTCTTCTTCGAAGAAACTTGACTTGTTCGTTGGGCTCTCGATGCTTCTAATTCTTCATTAAGTACTTCCCTAATCATCTCCTTGATCGTTTGACCATCTCTCACCAAAACCTTAACTCCTTCTTCTTTATCTGTCTCGGTGGTGGAAACTTCATTTACTTTCAATTTACGAGGTCGTGAGTTGGTTTGTCTAGATTTCTCGCTTTGTTTCTCCAACACTCGTTTTGCCTCGAGGGCCGTTAAATCACCAAAGTCTCCTCCGGCCGCTATTTCAACTTCACTTTTCCCCATGTTCAACAAACCATCAAAGAAAAATTGATTAACCATCTCGGGAGAATAGTTATGGTGTGGGCATGCTTGTAAAAGTGTCTTGTAGCGCTCCCATGATTCATGAAATAATTCCCCCTCCAACTGTTCAAAGGTAGCGATTTGCCTCCAAAATTGCCCCGTTGTCTGTGCCGAATAATATTGAGTTAAGAACTTCTCGCTTATCATCTCCCAATCAGTTAACGATCTTGGTTCTAAGGACAGTAACCATGTCTTCGCCTTGTCTTTCATGCTATAGGGGAAGCAAATCATTTGCATCTCCTCCCGGTTAAGACCATGACCTACAAATCTGCCCACTTCATCGATAAAGTAGTTCAAAAATGCTAAAGGGTCTTCGTGGGCATTTCCGTGAAAAGTCGGAAGTAAATTAATTTGATGCAGTTTAATCTCTACTTCCTTTGTAGTCGGGCCAAGTACAATAGCAGACCCATAAAGCAAAACCTTCGGACGTGCCAAATCACGCTGTCTAGGTGTTTTAGCGTGTCTCGGTGCTCTCTCTTGATGATAAGCAGCATAATCTCCTTCGTAAGCTCGGTCGTCGAACCATTCATCTACAAACTCTCGTCGAGGGATTTGTCTGTCAGAATAATCATCACGTATTTCTTCATCACGTTGAGCGTTCCTTCCTCTTAGTTGTAGRGGGACCCGATTGTTTGGTGGTTGATTGTATCCTCCAAAGTATCGCGGCTCGCTTCCATACTCTCCCCGATGTCTTTGTGGAGGTTGGAAAGGTAACTCATTGTTTAGTGCATCAAACAATTCTTCGTGCCCGCCTCCATGATTAGATCGTCTATCCATGGATTTGGGAATCTCGTCGCACACGAAATCAGTTGTTGTTGAAGAATCGTCCTCAGGAATAAAAATGGGTCTTGGTCTTGGTGGATTTGAACGGTGAATGTTGTCAATGAATGGTACAAGGTCGCGTTGAAGTGATCGCCTTCCTTGCATAAACTCAACAACACGTCAACGTACCAAATGGCAAAAACCAAGTGCGAAAATATAAATAATAAAGAAAAGAAACTAATAAATGAAAAGGAAATGAAATGAAAAACATCCTAAATTCCTACTCGTTGCTTCCCCGGCAACGGCGCCAAAATTTTTGACCCAAACTTTTGTGCACCCCTTTTTAATAAATTAATTTTGTGAACAGATAGTTATGCGTGACTCTGTCTATGAAAAGGCTTAACCTCTTTCTGATAGCAACAGTGCACTACACATAAACATGTCTTATAAGAAAGAGAGTAGTCAAGACTGCAGTATCCAGTGTCCTTAGTTAAATACAGAGAGTTTAGTTCACAAGTTTTTTACTTACTACCAGCAGTAAGATCTCTAATATCAAAGTGATCTGTTCTTCTGCAAGTATCAAAAGCTCAAACAGTGTATTTTCCGGGCTAACATATAAATTAATGCAAAACACTATGTATTTTTAATAAGCTACAAATGAATATTAAAAATGAATATAAGAATATTTAGTACCTCATCACTATTTAGTATTCTTGGAATTTAAACACTCTCTCCACCAGTCTTGACGAGAGACGAACGGACGTGCCACACAACTTTCGGCATCCTGAAAATAGAGAAAAGTTGTTTCAATCAATCAATTATAGAACAACACCATAGAGGGACGAGAATAATGGATCCAGGACACCCAAAAAATTAGGATAATAACAGGGAATTAAAAATAAAAATTAATCCCGAAAAGGGGGACCATAGTGTCAATCAATTTCAGAATCCAACAAGACAAAGCGAAAGATCATCTAGGAAACATACAAGATAAGTTGGGATAACACAGGCGAGGAGTACGACATCGGCGATCATGGATGCCTGAAGGGCCTCGAATTTCATTGCGGCCCCACCGTATTTGATGACGATGGTCTTGCCATGGAACTTTTGGATGAAGGGCAATACTTCGGATAAAGTCTTGACTTGGGTTTCTTTGTCTGCTACTTCTGGTGGGGTTATTAGTGCAGAGTGTATGAATGACGATTTGAGGCATGTTGTCCTGTTGCTATAGTGCCTAAATTTGGCAACTTGGACAGTAATGTTTTGAGCAAAACCATAAGATTTATCAAGGTGAAGAGAAGTGAAAGGAAGGGTTTTAGCCGATAACATAGTTCCTTGAATGAATGAAATGGTGTAGTAGTAAGGAGACGAATTATAAAGTAAATGTATCTACCAAAACCAAAAAATCCTATCAAACACACACAAAAACTGCTTATTATTATATAGTAACGCACGAACTGAAATATACTAAACATTTCATGTAAAGGCGATTCAAAAGGAAGAGCTAAAATAAATACCCATACATGTATGAAATTGAACTCAGACGAAATGTGAGCACAAGAGAAAACTTAACCACGTAATTCACGTCATTAGACTACTAAATTTATCTCTGACCTAAAAGATTTAATAGCATAACAACTTAATTTTAAATTGTAATATCAATTCAAATTTCAACAAGAAAAAATAATTTAAAAAATTCTTACCAACAATTTTGCAACAGAAAGAAAAGAAAAAACTAATTCATACCTATATTTCCATTAAGTGCAGCGGAGGAGAGTGAGGTGTCTGGCTCGCGTCGGCGTCGGGAAGGCTGTCGTGGCGGCAGGGGCGAGTGGGAGTGAGGGTAGGATGTTGTGTACGGAATGGCGGTGTTTTACATTTGCATAAATCCTACCTTTCCTATTTTCTCTATTAAATACCCACATCGATGTGGGTATTTATCTTCTTCTTCATCGACACAACATCGGAAGTTGCAGGATTTGGAGCTGCTCATTGTATATTTGCAGACGTTTTACTGATGGTCTTCTTTCAAATACGAGGTGGTGCGTGTTGTTATT
This sequence comes from Phtheirospermum japonicum, assembly GCA_014905375.1. NCBI lineage: Eukaryota > Viridiplantae > Streptophyta > Magnoliopsida > Lamiales > Orobanchaceae > Phtheirospermum > Phtheirospermum japonicum. Next base: position 154,852 of record BMAC01000467.1, read on the forward strand.
GAGGTTGAATTCGGTGATGGTGGCGGGCGGCTTTTGTGGCAATGGGAGAGGTGATTTGGAGGTGGCGACGGGATAAGGGATTTGTGGTGCTTATTTAGATATTTAATAATTTAATTAAAGATATAAATATCTAGAACATATAAAGAATAATACGTTCTGGAAAGTTATTTTACCAGAAGGTATTTTACATTATACGTTATTAATAATTGAATATATCAGAAGATACTTAATATATACGTTCTGAAAAGTAATTATTCTAGAACGGGTGTAAAATATACCTTCTAGATACGACACATACTAGAACGGGTATAAAATTTACCTTCTAAATGTGCCCAGTCTCCAATTTTTCAGAACGTACATTTTAAAATCCGTTCTAGAATTACGAATAATTACAAAAATACCACCGTACTGACATTCTAGAAGGTAGCCAAAACAACTTTTCTAGAATGTTTGTTCTAGAATTTCCACTACCATAAAACTGGCAATAGACAACACTAAATAGACATCGATTTTCTTACTTTTGTGATGTCTTTTATCCTTTAACATCAGTTTTCTTAAAAACTGATGTCTAATTAGTGAAGTCTTTTTACATTTGACATCGAATATTTAAAACCGCTATCTATTGTAAAATAAAACAAGAAATATACAACGGTTTTGACATCATTCTCCAAGAACTGATGTCTTTTGTATAATACTTTATTATTATTTTTTAAATGAAAATAATATTTTAAACATCAATATCTAAATAGATGTATATATAATGCATCAATATTATAGGGTTAAATTTCAGTATTTTATACATTAGTTTGGAAACTAATGTTTTAATGTGTTATGTTACTATTAATTGACGACATTTGTTTTCCTCTGTCTGGTCAAAAATCTGTTGCGGAAATGAAAAACCCTAACAAAAATGTATTTCTCCAATGCGTCGCTTATGCAACAAATACGACGGTGAAGAATTCGATTGTGCCCTCATTTCCTTTTTTTTTTTTTTTTTTGTTTCTGCCATCTTATCACTTAGCAATATCCAGAGAGAAATGATTATCGTTTGTTAAAGGGCCTACCTAAGATCAAATCAAAAACCCTAATCGGATCCTAATCATGTTTAGAAGGCTCGCTATCCATCTTCGCACTCTCGCCCCGCCTATATCCGCTTCCAAGGCTATTCGATTCGCTGTCGGATCCTCCAAAGATGCGAAGAATGTCCTCTATTCATTCTCCATCATGACTCGCTATTTCAGTTCTGAATCTGGTATGTTTTCTAAATCTTTTTTCTTACGTATTTAGATTCTTATGAATTAATGTTTTTGTGCATATATATGTATGTGATCTGAATTTTTATTTTTTTTGGTATATTTTTAAAGGGTTATTTTGTATATGTAACATCCCATATTTTTTATTTCATCTTATTTGAGAATCATGAATACCCTATTATATTTTTATTTATTTAAATTCTAATTTTTATTAAAATACATAATTCATTTTAAATCTAATTTGATTGGCAACATTTAATTAGATTTTCACAAGTTGTTATTTTATTTTAATTTCAAAAGTTTAATCTATAAGCCCAAATTAATTTTTATAATATAAGTGGCCATCTATGTTTTATATAAATTCTTTTGGCCCATTATTTTAAAAGCTCATTACAACAATTCTTTTTATTTAAAATCTTAGCCCATTAGTTGAACAAGCCCAAATTCAACTCCTTCCTTCTTACGTTTCTCCTATATCACAATTGAGAGTTTTCAGCAAGTGTTCAACAGTCCAAATAAATTAGAATTCTTAACCCTAAACCTTGTTATAATCCAAACTCTTCTTAATAACCTCACTTTCGGCCGATGTTAATTTCACAAACAATCTCTCAAAAACACAATCACAGTCAGCAATGCAAACGTCTAACTCACACACAAGTTCTAAACCTAGTTAAAGTCCTCACCACATCAATTTACAATTCTATTTTCAATCTTTCCCAACGTTCTCAAGAGATTCCTTGAATCAACAGAAACACAAACACAAATATCGTCCACCAGAAGCTTTGAACGAACAAGTTTGACCCGATCGAATTAGCGCGAACCACCGAGAGGCCGCTCACGATCTAACAAACCCAGACTGAAGTCGTGCTCAGGAACCACATCATCGGAGCACCCAGTTGAAGTGATAGGTCGAACCCGAGATCATCCCGAGCCATCGAGAGATTATCGACCTTCGTCACTTAGCAGCGACCACCTTCGCAAAGTCAACACGCCACCAGAAAAACCTCGAAGAAAGGCGAGACCCAAGAACCCAATTATTCCAGAACCTGTGACCTGAAAACCCGAGGAGCATCCACGCTGAGACGTCCCGAGTCAACACCTAAGTTTCACGGCCCGATCGGACCGAGCCCAGCCACTGGTCGCTGTCGTTCCACCTGCCGAGCGGAACTGAGCCTCAGCCTGCACTTTCTGCTGCAGCCCGGATTATCGTCGCCGTCGCCACCGAGACGCCTTGAACTCACAGCCCGAAGTCGAGGCCCGAAAACCATCTCCGTCGCCTCGTCTGCCAAACGGAGAGGCGCCTGCGCCGCGTCTCAGTCGCCGAAGCCGCCGACGTTATGACCAGCTAAGCCGCCTCGCCGGTTGCTACCTGATTGAGTCGGAGCCGCCACTGCCGTCGACAGTCGAAGAAAGGGAAGAATGGGCTTGGCCAATTAGAGACAAATGGAGAGAACGATTCGCCGGTTGCTGCTCTATGGCTACCGCTGCCGTCGAAAATCGAAGAAAGGAGAAAATTGGTTCGGCCCGATATGCGCCATTGAGTTTTGAAACGCCGAGAGAAATCTCAGCCCTCGCCGTTTGCTGCCGTCTCCTTGCCGTGGAGTTGTGTGGGAGCGACGGGAAGAGAGAGAAAGTGAGAGGAAGAGAAGGAGGGTTTTGTTTTGGGGATTTTGAAGAGGTATTGTGAAATCGTTTGTTTTGGGGCTTGATCGATTAATTGATTTTGGGAATTTATGAGACATTGATTTTGTTGATTTTAGATTGTGTTGTTTTGGGAATTAATTCTCAATTGGAGAGGTTATTGGGGGTTTAGGCTTGAGTGGTTGGTTGCAGAAGGAGAGAGGATACGGGATGGTGAAACAGAGAAAGAAATGAGGAAAGGAGTTGGGCTAGTGGGTTTTAATTCATGTAGATAGTTGGGCTGGACTTTTCTTTTTATTTGTGGATTGGGCTGATGAATTTAATTGAGTAAGATGAGGATTGGAGTGGGCTACAGCTTGGTAACGTCTTTTTGGGCTTTTGTTTGCGGTCCAGATTTACCAAGGATCTTTTAATCCCTTTAAGTTTTGGGCTGTTTGGTAATTATTCATTTGACAAACTATTTAACTCTTATCCGACATTCGGCTCCGTAAGTGCTTTCAAGTTGAAGTCGTTTGACTAATTATTCATTTCTATTTCTATTCCGTTTATTTATTCCAATCCCGTTAAATTGTAGAAATCGAGGATTATGAGGATTAGGACGATCATCCAAGCATATATATTTCATGAGTCGCAATTATCGAGTCAAGTAACGTTTTCTGCATATTTCAAGATTACAAACGTCAGTTTAAAGGTAGGGATAACTAAAACCTTTCTATTTACAGTTCATATTTAAATGCGTATTATTTTAGCCTATGTTGATGATTATATAACCCAGAGGCGGCGTTTCGTCACAAATTATGTGCACATAGTCATGCGACCCAGAGAGTTTTTAAAAATTGTCGCATGACCCAGAGATAGAGGTGCACAACAGAGGTACATTTATTGTACAACAGAGGTGTAATTTATTACACAATAGAGATATGATTGTCCAGAACTATGATATTACTATGATATTATGCAATTATTATGAACTGTATTCCCTACTGAGCGAGTTGAAAGCTCATCCCTTTTTAAATAACATTTTTCAGGTTATGTGAAATCGGAGCGGAAGCGTGGTGGTGACGACGATAGTAAAACCAAGAATTAAAGTCATGAGATTTTATTTATATTTCAACTTGATCAATTAGACGTATTTGAATTTATTATTTCTTTAAAGATTAAATTGAATATTAGATTTATTTGAACACTATTTATGAAGCTCCATTATTGTTATTATTATTATTAATATTATTATTATTAGTTTTTATTAAAATCAAATGATATTAGATTTATTTACTTTCATTGAAAAGATATTAGCTGGCTTTATTTCAATAAAGTTAACTATTTCAATTGAATGTTTATTTTAAAATTAATTGAGAATAATTTTAAAAAGTAACGTCCCTCATATTACTTTTATTAAAATATAGTTGCTTCCGTTATGAAAAACTGGGATGTTACAGTATATGTGTGATAGTGAATGTGACTAAAATATTAGAGGATGTAGTGCCGATTGCTACTGGTCATAAACATGAGGATGATGACAGGTAGAGCTGCAGGGATGATAGTGAATATCTCAAACTATAACATCTATGTATTATTATATAGTAATTACTATATAAGTAGATATCTGCAAAATGTATTACTATATATGTAGTGCCGATTTGTAATATCTCGAACTATAACATATCCGCAAAACTATATAGTTAGATAGTGAAAGTATAACAATACGTTTTCAAGAAAGTTGAAAGTAAGTGTCTGCACTTGGAATATTTATTGTCTACTACTTCTGGTTATAAGTTAATTTTTTTTTCATTTGCTTTTTTAGAAATTTAAAATTCTTTGCGTTGTTATTCTACCGAAAGTGTAGCTAAAAAGAGAACAATATAGATCATTTTCATGTTCTTCCTTTATACAAATAACTATGACTTGTTTGATTCTAATATGCTGCTATTGAAATTTACTTATAAGTAAACATTTAGAACTGACTTCTTGGCATTACATTATAATGCAATATGAAAAGTACAAATATGTATGGTCCTTTAGATATGATTAGTGCTTGTTTTTACAGTGTTAGATCCCTATCAGATGGTCACTTAGGTAAGATTGTTAGATTGTTGAAAATTTTTAGTATAGTTGACTTCATATCTACCATAACATGTATTTATGATTTTGTAGGGAAATTTATAAGGCAATTAAAAAAATACACACTCTGTTGTAAGCAAGTAGCTGGGAGCTTACGTACAGTATACAGTGTAAACTTTTTTAAAAAAAAAATAAATGGTGGAACTATTTTAACATTTGTTATATAATTATAGAAGACATGAATATATCATTCATACTAACATTATGATCACTAAGAAGGGACGTCATTGAGTGATATGATTAACATGTATGTGGCCGATAAGTTTTTAGGCATGATATTACCCTGTCATAGTTTCCAGCTTGTCGATAAATTCTTCTTTGTGGGTTTTAGTCTTTTCTAAAGTATATGGAACAAGGATAAACCAATAATATTTTGAAAAATAACATATGGTGTTGGGTATTATAACTTTTTATATTACTATGTGCTCTACATACGGTCTTATACCTTGAATGTGGTTAAAAATATTTTCATTTTGCAGATATAGAAAAGTATACTGCTATAGTACGTATGGCATGGGTTATAATCTACTTATATACCTATATCGGATGTAAGTCAAGATATCTACTTATATAGTAATACAAATATTTTCATTTTGTGGTGTTGAAAGTGAAGCCCTTGGCTGCTTTGGCGATGATTGACGAAGGCAAACTTAACTGGAAAATAATTGCGATTTCATTGGATGATCCAAGAGGCTAGCCTTGTTAATGACGTCGATGATGTTGAAAAGCATTTTCTGGGAACTCTTACTGCAATCAGGGTTTGTTTAGAGACTACAAGATTCCTGATAGGAAACCGGCTAACAAGTTCGGTTATCATGGAAACGAATGAGTCGTGGGCTAAGCTTGTGAAGAGATCTATTCCTGCTGGTGAACTTTCTCTTGTCTGAATGAGACTGTAGATTTTGAGCTGCCGGTTTTCTGAACTGTGAAGCTGGTAACTCAACTCCTGATATTTATTTGTCGAGATTGACCTGAAAAATGTTCATTTAAGGTGGCATGATTTCAGCAATGCAACTACTCTTTTTCTGAATATACTCAAATTGAGTTTTTTTTTTCCCTGATTGAAGAGATTCTTTTCTTTTTCTAAAAAAAATATATATTTTCATTTTGAAGATATGCTATACTTCGAGATATCACTTCTACTAGTCTTGTTGTGAACAAAATGTTGGACTTATAATTCAACTCTCGTTGGTGATATAACTTCCAAAGTAATTATCAAATTAACATGAATTTTTATTGATGTTTAATGCTTGTTATTTCTTAAATATACTTTATTTTTAGATAATCATGTTCTGAATATTTCTTATGACCTTTTCTGTGGAAAAGATTATTGCGCTTGATGAGCAAAATAAAGGATGGACCCTAATTGATAAAAAAAGTGACAATGTTGAAAGTTTTATGATGGTTATTCCTAAGAAGAATTGTACAATTTCTCTTCAACTGAATATATTAATCGTCGTGGTGGATCCATAACTTAATAGTTCACTACATACCATGTAGCATATCATTCTTGTGTTGACCTTAAGGTGTCTAGGTAACTAGTGGTTGTCTAATTATTTCATTGACATTATGTAGTGTTTTTTTTCCTGTTATTTTTTATTCTTTCTCCCAGCTTCTGTTCCCCAAAAAATCTTATTGTCTAGCACTTTTCTAATTGCAAATTTTAAAGTTTGTTCTAATGGGCAGTGCGAGTTATATTTTAGTATTGGGTACCCCTTTGATGGAAATGTTTCTTAAGAGGTATAAAACTACTGGGAAAAGCTATGCTACTGAATTGTTTTGTTTTGTTTCTATATTAGCAGATACGTACAAGAATTACTTGTGAATGAGGGGACATTGTGAATGCATATCAGGTATCCTTTTATTTTATTTTCTTCTTTTCCTCCTTCAAGCCTTAAGCTATTGAGATTGTACAAAATTTGTATAACACTTATACATACATACATACATACATACATACATATATATATATATATATATATATATATATATATATATATATATATATATATATATTGGCAGGGTGAGTTTCTTTGTCTATCTTGTCATGGACTTCTTGTTGAATGGTGGAATTGTGTATTGGTGGTGGTATCGATTGAGTATTTGTATTTTTTATTGGTTGGTAGAATTGTAGTTGAAGTTGAAACTTTGTGGCTTATAGAAACCAAACCTTGTAATTTTTTATAATTATTAGAAGTCACGGTTGCTTATTTTTGTAGCAAATTTTGAGCTTTGTATTTGGATCTAATAATTATTGCTAATGTTATTAATTTATTTACTTATATTGCTTATCTTCTTCACTTATTTTTTATGCGTTATTTCAAGTATGTTATTAAATTAATAAAACAACTAAATTTAAAATGGTTTCTAAGACATCAATTCAAAAAACCGATGTTAAATATTTGTGAGATTGTCTCAAACATCAGTTTTAAACTGATCTATATAATAGAAAAGACAAGTCTATTATAGAGGCGACATCGATTTTAAACTGTTATCAAAAGTTTCCACTTTAAACAACACTAGCTTTAGCAACATTTTATTTTAATTCACATCGAATTTGAACTGATGTCTGTTGTATGAAGAACATTGGTTCCAACCAATGTTCTATTGAAGAAAATACATCGGTTTTGAACCGCTATTAAAAATACACCCTTTTAAACACTAGGGGCTTTAACATCAGTTTTTTAATCGATAGACACCGTTTTAAAATTGATGTCTATTTGCTTTTTTGTAGTAGTGGTCATTTTTATACTAGTGAGTTTGAGTGTAAGAGTAAAAGTTTGTAACATTGAGTTAGGTTTATTTCAGGTTTATGTGTAAAAGTGTAAAGCTATCATGAGTAATTAAACAAGTAATCTCCTCCTCTAATAGGGTTACTAATGTTATATATATATATATATATATATATATATATATATATATATATATTATATATATATATATATATATATATATATATATATATATGTGTGTGTGTATTATGTCTAAATAAACTCCAGGCTTTTGGCCGTCTTTTCCAAGAATAATATCGATTAAGATTCCAAATTGAAGTACTATACCCCCTGAGGTAGGAAACGAACCAAGAAAATGTAACAAGAGAAAGATTTCCTATTCCTTAGCCGGAAAGAAATTTGATTATATTGCTAAAGGAATCTTGTGCGTGAAGCCATTAGTTGTGATCGTTGGTTGTCTGGCATATAAAAATCGACAGATACAACTCTGAAATATTTTGGTCAAAATATGAAAGCTTATTTTTAATTAATAGGCGGAAACATGATGAAACTGATATGATCATAATGAACTATTTTCATTAACAATGAATAAAACAAATGAAAAGAAAATGAAGAAAAGATGAAATAGCATTGTAAGACTATCTCCAACTATACGTCTCAAACTCATAATTTTTGGTATAAGACTTAAAAACACCTTCAAATGTAAGTCTTATACTAAAATACGATTTGAAACCACTCAAAAATATCTCAAATTTGAGATCAGTTTACAAAAAGTCTCAAATTTATTTGCTTATAAAAAACAAAGACATCCACTTGGGGACAAGGCAAAAGGGACAACAATAATTACTTTTCACCAAAAATTATATTTAAAAAATAATTTGTCCCATTCTATCTTTTGCATTTATATTTTCAAGAGATAATCATTATTATTTTTTTACTTTTTCAATAAAAAGTAAAGATTACTTTACTACTTTTATTAATTCACACTTCTAATCATTTTAAACAAAAGGATATTATGGTCTTTTAATATTTATAATTATAACAATAATTATAACGTTAGTGAAATGGTCAACTACTATATATAAAATAGTTATAACAACAATTATTTTTCTTAATGTTCTTGAGATGATCAATTGCAATATATAAAATGGGAAGGAATGAGTAATATTCTAGGGTGTCATAAATATCGAGTTTGAGTCCTGTGGTAAAAAATGGGCCATGGACATTTAAAAAACCAAACAATAGTTGAGTGCACATCCATCACCTTAGGATCGAATTAACCCCGATTTAAGTGAGGGAACAATGGAATTAATTACGAGGTACAACAATTGCTCCTGGATTATCGGATGACTGTCCTCTCCTCATATATATAACGAGTTACAACAAATGCTCATCATCATCGACTTTGTACCCTCCTCCTCTACCTCCTTCTTCTGTATTAATTAATTGACACTTGAATGTAATGACTGATTTACTCAGGCCGCGAAGCTGAATACAGGAATTGCTTGGTTTGATTTGATTTATGTCGTCGTCCCAAACCCTAGGTGGGGCGTCCCGGTGTGGGTGGGTGCTGGGTCCTTCACTGGACAAGATCATCAAGAATGCGGCCTGGAGGAAACACTCCCACCTGGTGTCCGCCTGCAAATCTGCACTCGACAAGCTCGATTCCTTGGCCGATGATGCTTCCGATCCCATCTCCTGCGCCCCACTCTACGGACTTTCTTCTTCCGATGCCGCCGAGTTCCTGCTTCAACCCCTCATCATGGCGCTGGAATCGGCCTCGGCCAAAGTTATCGAGCCTGCCCTCGATTGTGCATTCCGACTCTTCTCTTTTGGTCTCATCCGCGGCTGTGAAATTAAGGATGACAATAATAATAGTAATTCTTCCTCTATCATTTTCCGCCTCATTGACTCGGTCTGCAAATGTGCTGCTGCCGTAGGCGGAGACGAGGCCATCGAGCTTGCCGTGCTCAAGGTTCTGCTCTCCGCTGTCCGATCCCCCTGCATCCACATTCGGGGCGATTGCCTTGTCTTCGTGGTCAGGTCCTGTTACAATGTATACCTAGGTGGCCGCAGTGGTACCAATCAGATCTGTGCTAAGTCTGTCCTCGCACAAATGATGATCATTGTTTTCACCAGAGTGGAGGAGAATTCCATGCTTGTTGACTTCAAGAATGTGTCTGTATTTGAATTGCTGGAGTTTGCTGATAGGAATCTTAATGAAGGAAGCTCCATACAGTTTGCTCAAAACTTCATCAACGAAATTGTCGAGGCCAAGGATAGCCTTCCTTATGTAAAACAATTACCCTCGGATCTGCAACATAATGGTGAAGAAGAAGAGAACAGCGGCATATCTGTTAACGAGGCTTCTTCTGATTTGAGTGAATACAGTAAAATTAGAGAGGATGGTTTTATGCTCTACAAGAACTTGTGCAAGTTATCTATGAAATTCTCATCGCAGGAGAATCCCGATGATCAGATTCTTTTGAGGGGAAAAATCCTCTCCTTGGAGCTTCTGAATGTCATCATGGGCAATGCAGCTCCAATCTGGTGTACCAATGAGAGGCAAGTGCTCAATTGTAAAAAAGTTTTATGCACTTTCTGTCCGCTGTTGAATCAACTTGTGGGTGAAAACTTAGTGAGTATAATGTCTTGAATAACAACCATTATTTAGAATCACCAACGAATGATCAGGGAAAACTTGAATTAGTTTCACTGATGAAGTGTCTTTGAGATACCCTTTTTAAGCTGAACAACTCTTTAGTTTGATGTGGAATGACTAACTGCTGAAAAAGAGTTTTATAGTGTCATAATGATTGTCTTTTTTTTTTTTTTCTTTCCTGTAAATAAATGTGTATGATGGTTAATACGTCTTTTCTTAGCAGGTTTCTTAATGCGGTCAAGCAATATCTCTGCTTGTCATTGTTGAAGAACAGTGCTCTATCTGTTATGACTGTTTTTCAACTTCTTTGTTCAATATTTTGGAACTTGCTATCAAAATTTAGGTCCGGGTTGAAATCAGAGATTGGGATTTTTTTCCCAATGCTGATTCTCCGTGTACTGGAGAATGTGCTTCAGCCAAGTTTCTTACAGAAGATGACTGTCTTGAATTTACTGGAGAAAATTGCTCAGGATTCACAGATTGTTATTGATACTTTTGTCAACTATGACTGTGATGTGGATGCCCCAAACATATTCGAAAGGTACAAGGATTAGGTCTAGATTTTCTTTTTCTTTTTTACTTTTGTTTCTTTATCTTTATTGAAACTATTTGTTGTGAACTTATGATCAACATGTAACAATTATGTCTTACTGACCCGTTTATTACTACTGAAGCTGAACCATTTTTCTTGTACTTGTTGTTTTCCAACTATTCTAGCTGCTGGGTTTTGTATAAATATGCTTGTGACCCGAAACAAACCTTGAAGCATTAAAAAATTATTCGTGTACGCACGGATTCAGGTTGCCACGAGAATGCACCTCTACTTACATTTTAACAACTGAGCATGCGTTGTAAACATGAAGCATTGACTTTAATCAAGGGGCTGTACACTCTTTCTTGCAATCTCATCCAGCTTGTTAACCATAGAAGTAAAATAAATCTACGAAGGACCTCTGAGAGTTGGCATTAGAAAGATTCAGGAAAAAAATCCCTATACGAAAATTGTACAGATGGCTTCATTGCCCTAAATTTTCAATGTACTTATATACAAAGTAATTCATCGGCTCAGAACACAAGATCAAGGACTGGGTCATCAGAAAAGGACATTACTTCTGCTACAACTCTAGATAGTCTAGGATTCTTTTGCAAAAGAAAATGGCAATGTGCGATGTAATGTAAGTTGGATGATGTATACTTTCTATCATAGGACATTCACTTCTTCCTCGCTTAAAAGCAATTCCTTCTCTGCACTGTGGGATTCCTCTGGGATATTTTCTTGTCAACTCATCATTTAGCAGCATGAAGCTATAACCATCGTGGATCTAGATAGATAATCTGGAGACATATTAGACTTCGTGTGCATTAGGTCAAAGGCTCAGAATGAGATGTCTTTTTGGTCCTCAATGATCCAATATACTATGATGACACTTTTTTTTTGTACCATTACCTTAAATTGTCCATATGCTATTACATTCTGGTTCTACATTTCATAGATGCTCCGTCACTTGTTCACATTATTGAGTGATGGAGAATCGGATATATGATTTGGATGATCTTATTATCTTGTATGAATTTTATTATGTTTAAGGATAGTTGATTGTTTAAGTTTTGATTTTCTTATCCTTTAAGATTTTACAGCATCTTATAATTTAGGAATTGATTTATGCATAGGTTTTTTACTTGGAAGGAGTCGTCTAAACCCTACTTAAAAGGGTTTATTTGTTCGTCTTTTAAGGTGGTTGATTTTGATATTGAATTTTGAGATTTATATTTTTGCTGAGCAATTTTACATTCTTTGCGAATAATCATATTTGCTTGTGTTCGTGATCTTCTGTTCGTTCGTTACGCTTCTGCCTGCGTCATCGAGCCTAGTTGTGACCAAATAACAAAGTCTAGCTCTGATTTTGATTTAGTGGTTCTAGTTTTCTTCCTTGAGGTCGTGGACTGCCCTCATGCCTTGGTCAGAATTATTAAGAATAAAATGAGTAATTTTGTGAAGTCTACTTGAGATGAGTATTTGTTGGAGTTTGCTGTTGGCTGAGTCATTCTCATTCGTGGTAAACCATTCCCGCGAAGAGTTTGTAAACCATGACATTGTATGATGAAGTGGGATGTGCATCTACTTATTTTAGAATAGTTGCTGATGTAGCTTTGTATATTAAACTCCTGCCAGTGACACTAGGAAATTATTCATACTATGCGTAGGGGGATTAGTATCCCAGATCGCCCTTAATTGTTCTTTTGTATTTGCACTTCCTCAAATACAGCTGTAACCAATAACCGAGTTGTTAAGCGATTTTTGTTCCCCTTTTTTGCTTTGTTTTACAAGTTTTTACTATATCTCCTTTAATTTCTTCATATATTAAAAGGGCTGTACTTGCATTGTTCTGTAAGTTGTTAGAATTCCTTAATTCCTTCAGATATTTGCAGGACTGTCAACGGTCTTCTGAAAACTGCCCTAGGTCCACCACCTGGTTCCGTTACCTCTTTGTCTCCTGCCCAAGATATGACATTTCGTCATGAATCCGTAAAGTGTCTGGTTAGAATTATCAAGTCAATGGGTTCATGGATGGACCAGCAGCTCAAAGTTGGAGAATTTAATCATCCAAAAATTTCTGATATTGAAAACTTGACTGAGAATCCCACTTACCTCGTTGATGATGCAAATAGTGCTGATTATGAGTTGCACTCGGAAGCCAATTCTGAATTTTCCGATACTGCAACGTTGGAGCAGCGTAGAGCTTATAAATTAGAAATTCAGGTTTGCTTATAAATTACACTTCAAGAGAATGTGTCTCCAGAGAATTTTCGCACTATGAATTGTGGCTGAATGCCGTTTTACCATGAGAATATCATTGTGTAATAAGTTTAATAAAAATGTATTCTGTACATAAGTGCCTAATGCTGTACTTTTCTAGTCTCTCCTTTAGATAAAAACTTTAGGATAACTATACACTGTGGTGATTATATCAATGGAATAAATGCAGAAAGGTGTTGCACTGTTCAATAGAAAGCCTTCCAAGGGAATCGAGTTCTTAATAAGCACCAAGAAAGTGAACAGCTCCCCAGAAGAAGTGGCTTCTTTTCTCAAAAGTGCATCTGGCCTAAATGAAAGTATGATTGGCGATTATTTCGGTGAAAGAGAGGAATTCCCAATGAAAGTTATGCATGCATATGTAGATTCCTTCAATTTTGAGAAAATGGGCTTTGCTGAAGCAATAAGGTTCTTTCTAAGAGGTTTTAGGTTACCGGGAGAAGCACAAAAGATTGACCGCATCATGGAAAAATTTGCTGAGCGCTATTGTAAATGCAATCCAAGCTCATTCACCAGTGCAGACACGGCTTATGTCCTTGCTTACTCAGTCATAATGCTCAACACTGATGCGCATAATAGTATGGTAAAGGATAAGGTGCATTTCATATACTTTTCTCTAGCTAAAGCTGAGATTTCTCTTTCATTCTTTCAGTTTTTCCTTGACATCTATTTTTTTTTTAAATTTTCTTATTGTGTCTGAAAAGCAAAATGGCATGCAATCATCATTAAGTATAGTTGTGTTATGATTTTTCAGAATAACAGGCCGATGAAATATTTAATTTGAAGATTTTATATCAGCTCTTATTTTCTTTTTCTTCTTTTTAATTTTCAAATTTATAATTACTCTTTTCCAACTTGAGGGCCTGCAATTTGAAGATGTCATTCTACTTTGAGAGTATAAATGGTAGGAACAAATTTTATACCTTCCAGTGTTAACTTATCCAAATCTTGAGTTGCAACAAAACCAAAACCAAATAACACTACTTGGGTCTCATACATTCAGATTTGTACTGACTCCCAATTTCCCAGGGAAGTTGAGAATAGGTGGGAACTAATAAACTGTGTAGTTTTCTTAAACTGAAATGGTTTATCCTTGATTTAATTAATTAGATTGTATTAAGTATGGGCTCTTTTCTGACTTATATTAGGATTGTATTTGAATCTTCAGATGTCCAAGGCTGATTTCATCCGGAATAACCGAGGGATCGATGATGGCAAGGATCTACCTGAAGATTATTTGGGTGCACTGTATGATCAAGTTGTGAAAAATGAGATTAAAATGAAAGCTGAGCCTTCTGCTCCACAAAGCAAACATGGAAACAGCCTGAATAAACTGCTGGGCTTGGATGGCATTCTCAATCTGGTCTGGAAGCAGACAGAAGAAAAACCTTTGGGTGCTAACGGATATTTATTAAGGCATATCCAAGAGCAGTTCAAGGCAAAATCTGCAAAATCAGAGTAAGATCAGTCTTCCACAGATTTCTTTCGAATTTAATATATTTTTCCTTTAGACCACCTCTTCTCTACCTAGAATAGAAATGCGTACATGGATCTCTATCAGTGGAGGAAGCTGTTATTTGATGCATGCGGAGCAGTTAGAGCGAGATGATCCTTCTTTTAAGTATCTACATTTATGTGTAGCAATGATTGTTTTCTTGGTTGTTGATTTCTGGGATGCTAACCACCTCTGGCATTTGATTTCAAGTCCTTATCTTTTCCCCACTGCAGGGTTTTCTACTATGCTGTTGCAGATCCTACAATATTGAGGTTCATGGTTGAAGTTTGTTGGGGCCCAATGCTTGCTGCTTTTAGTGTAACTCTGGACCAGAGCGATGACAAGGAAGCTACTTCTCAGTGTTTGCAGGGATTTCGACATGCTGTGCATGTTACTGCCATGATGGGTATGCAGACCCAAAGAGATGCCTTTGTTACCACTGTGGCTAAATTTACTTACCTCCACTGTGCTGCTGATATGAAACAAAAAAATGTAGATGCTGTTAAGGTATTTTCAGTTTCACACCCTTCTGCTCTTTCTTAATGCCAATGGGCAAAACTTTCATGTAAGCGCATGCATATAAGTATTTTCTCCCCTGCTAGAATTTTGTGTAGGTAGTGCTGCTGCTTGTAAGAGTCTGTACTATCATTTTTGTTTCGGAAATAAATGTAGTGACTTGAGAAAAACTCTTTTTTGTTTTGGCAGGCTATGATATCAATTGCCATAGAAGATGGAAATTACCTTCAGGAAGCATGGGAACATATTTTGACATGCTTATCCCGATTTGAGCATCTGCAGCTCTTGGGTGAGGGAGCTCCTTCTGATGCATCCTTTCTTAATACATCTAATTCTGAGTCTGAGGAGAAAACATTTAAGTATGAGAGTTACCCGTCTTTGAAGAAAAAAGGAACACTCCAAAATCTAGCTGTTATGGCAGTTGTTCGAGGGGGCTCCTACGATAGCACCTCTGTCGGAGTCAACTCCCCTGGTCTTGTTTCTCCAGAGCAGATCAACAGTTTCATTTCAAACTTGTATTTGCTTGATCAAATTGGGAATTTTGAATTAAACCACATTTTTGCTCATAGCCAGAGGTTAAACAGTGAAGCGATAGTAGCTTTTGTAAGATCGCTCTGCAAAGTTTCCATGTCAGAATTGCAGTCTCCAACTGATCCACGTGTGTTTAGCCTAACAAAAATCGTGGAAGTTGCGTAAGATCCTTTCCTAAATTTGAAAAGTGATGCCTTATTTCTTATTATTTGGGATGGGAAATCAAACTACTCGATGCGCCTGTTTTGCAGGCACTACAACATGAATCGTATAAGACTAGTGTGGTCTCGCATATGGAATGTCCTCTCCGAATTTTTTGTGTCAGTTGGTTTGTCAGAAAACCTTTCTGTTGCTATCTTTGTTATGGACTCATTGCGGCAGCTTGCTATGAAATTCCTTGAGCGAGAAGAACTGGTTAACTATAATTTCCAAAATGAATTTTTGAGACCTTTCACCGTTGTGATGCAGAAAAGCTGTTCCACCGAGATCAGAGAGTTAATAGTTCGATGTATCTCGCAAATGGTCCTCAGCAGGGTCAATAACATAAAATCTGGATGGAAGAGCGTCTTCATGGTAATTTTTCCTTTTATATATTATCATCGGTGACTTACAAAATATAAAGGTTTGCCTTGAATTTTGCATATCAGCAGTGTCCTGCTTTATCTAGTAAGCAAGTTAGCACTTGGCAATGTCATTCTTTGGTTCACATGTAGGACTTCAACTTCTGGTGTAGTAATTCTTTTGGCCCGGTCCGATAAGCTCGACCATTTTACACTAGTTTTCACCTTTAGGGCAGAGCTTGGGCCTAAAAAATGGCTATCCGACGGAATTTTGGCCCGGCCCGATTTTGACATTTGGTCCGGTGGGTTCGGGCCACAAGCTGGCCCTGCTCGACCCATTATCAGCTCTAGTAATTAGTATCTCAATTCAGCAAATTACTTTCTATATTTTGTCAATGGTTAATTACAAAAAGCACCCTTGAGATTGGACCTTATTGTGACAGTTAACTTTCAAAATAACCAATAAATACCCGAGTTTTTATTGTCATTTACCCCTTCATAAGCAAAAAACATTTCGAAGCCCTCCTTCACATTATTACAGTTAGCCCCCCTAATTTTAAAACCGAATCAAACTTCAGGTGCTTTTGTTTTGTAACAATTGAACTTATTTTTTTTTTTTTGTAATTATCCCTTCTGTTAATAAATACCTGATTAAAGTTAAACTGAGCAGAGTCGTGTGTCTAATTGACTCTCCCTACGTAACATTAATGAATGCGCCTCACGTGTAAGTGACACAATCTCTTCCCTCAGTGCAAGTACGTTAGTAAAGATTACTTTATTTTGTCCAAATCAAATCCTCTTGCATATGGAGTCCTCGAGCATTCTCTTATAATACCTTGCCCACCAGTACTTCAACAATTCCATCAATTTCCTTAATACCCATAAATGTTAATGCAATGATTGCATCCACTTGGGTGAAGTCACTTCAGTCAGGCAAACAGATTAACCCTTGGAAATTTCTGCTACTTGGTGTGGAGAATATACAACTCCACCATCACCCTCTGCTCCTTAACTGCCATTACCACAACCCACACATTTTCAGCTGGCTGTTAGGTTCAATCACCAGCCTGGGTTTAAACATGAGGTTGCTCTTAATAAATATCATGAACTTTAAACTCCATTCAAAACTTATCATTTATATCCACTGCCCAGCTGGGTAAACCCCTTACCGCTGACAAAATCCACGTGTGACCAAAAAATCCCATCGTATCTACCACCTGGAATGAAAGAGACCACAATTGTCTGATAGGAGCTGTCCATCCTCTATCTTCATATCTCACTGATTTTGTGATTGGATCATCTTGTCCGTAACTTCTTGCACGCTAAGTTCTCCCCTAAATTGTGGTTCTTCGATACCCAAGATCTTGAAATGCCCTAAGGAGCTGTTTGGATTAGGCGTCGTGGGGATTCTGAATCCTGGTATTCAGAATCTTGAGTATTCAGAATTCTGTGAATAATGACAATCCTTGTTTGTTGTCGGATTTAGAATCCTTTGCTTTTTACTGTAGATGTCAAATCATGTTTGGAAAACAGATGATAATGAATTTTTATATTGTATTTGATGTCAAATCATGCTTGAAAAGTGGTTGGTGTTGTATTTTTATATCGTATTTAATAATATAATTATTTAATTGTAATGATGATGGGATAAAAGAGATGAGGGTGGGGTTAGGTGTAAGAAATAGTTGGTTGAGTATTGAGAATTTGAGTTAGAACAAACGAGGATTGAGATTCGGAATTCCATTCCCGGTATTGGGAGTCCTAGACCAAACATAGCCTTAAGGTCTGGATTTAGTCATTTGTTAGCCTCCAATATGTATTCGTCTTGAAATTTTCATCGTGAGACTATGTTGCATTGACACGGACTCGGGACACGACACAACACGGACACGAGGACACGCATATTTTAAAAAATATATAGGACACGACACGGCTCGGACACGTTTATAATATAAATAATTATTAATATATTTATTTCCTATAAATATTAAATTATAACAATTTTTATTTCCAATTAATCATCTAAAATAATTACAAACTCATTCACAATAATTTATAAAACCCCAAGTAAAATGAAAAATGATATTAAATTAAAAAATGAAAAATAATAAATTAAAAAAACGTGTTGGGGCCGTGTCCGAACCGTGTCCCCGTATGTCCCACCGTGTCCGAGCCGTGTCCCTGTCAAAAATTCAAAAAAAAACACACGTGTCCGCGTCCACGGAGTGTCCGACTCGTCCCAGGGGTCAAAAATGGAGTGTCCGTGCATCAGAGTCGTGAGATTAATAGATGATGGTTGAATTAGGTGTGCATATAGTGATATCTCATTGATAGAGTGTCTTGAATTTTTCATATCCTTTAGTAAGATTGTAAATCGGATCAAGCGCTGCCCCTTGAAATTTCATCTTTCACATACTGTGCTCCACTTTTGTAGGTTTTCACTGCAGCTGCAGCTGATGAAATGAAGAGCATAGTCTTGTTGGCCTTTGAAACAATGGAAAAAATAGTGCGTGAATATTTTCCCTACATAACTGAGACAGAGGCATTGACTTTTACCGACTGTGTTAGATGCCTCATCACTTTCACAAATAGTAGATTCAACAGTGATGTTAGCCTCAATGCTATCGCTTTTCTCCGTTTCTGTGCGGTCAAACTTGCAGATGGTGGACTTTCTTGCAATGAAAAAAGTAAGAAGAATGATTCCAGCACTCAGTTAACGAAGAATAGTGCTTTGGATTGTGAAACACGCATGGATATTGATGAGCATATGCATTTCTGGATTCCTTTGCTCTCAGGTATTTGATTTTAATTGAGAACGAATGGTGTGGAGATGGAGCTAAGGATAGGAACAATATTATATTTCTTTCATTTGCATTTTCTTACAGTTTCCTTGATATTAATGCACCTATCTTTTATTGTCCATAATTTTCAGTGGTTCTTTTCACTTGAATGCGGATACAGAAAGTCATTTATTCCCATCTGTTGCATATTTCTCTGAATCTGTCTGCCCCAACCGCACTGACCCTTCACCACATCAGCATCCTTGTTCCCTTGATGGAGAACAAGGATTAATAGCCTCTGCATTTTGGCTTTTAAACAATATTTTTCTTTTATGCCAGGGTTATCAAAATTGACCTCAGATCCTAGAGCGGCCATCAGAAAGAGTTCTCTGGAAGTTCTCTTTAATATTTTGAAGGACCATGGTCACCTTTTCTCACAGCCATTCTGGGCCAATGTTTTCAAATGTGCCATCTTTCCAATATTTAGCTTCACCGTTGATAATAAAGAGGCTTATACAGGGGATAATGGCTGTTCGCTAAAAATTGGATCCTTACATCCCCCTGATGAGAGCATATGGGACTCTGAAACCTCTGTAGTGGCAGCAGAATGTCTCACTGATCTGTTTGTCCATTTCTTTGATTCGGTAAGGCCCCAGTTGCATGAAGTGATATCTATATTAGCGAGGTTTATAAGAAGCCCCGGTCGAGGTCCCTCAAGCGCAGGGGTGGCTGCTTTGATGCGTTTGACTGCTGATTTGAGAGGCAAATTTTTTGAAGAGGAATGGCGAGATATCTTTCTTTGCTTGGAAGAGGCTGCCAGATCCAGTTTGCCTGCTTTTATGAAGCTTTTGAAAACCATAGACAGCATTGAGGTGCCTGATGTTACTCCACCCAATAATGAAATGGAATCTTCTTCTGACCATGGGGTAATTATTGATGGTTCTGAGGATGAAAACCTTCAAACTGTGTCATATATTGTTTCAAGAATGAAAATTCACATAGCTCTACAGCTACTCATTATACAGGTGCATCTCTCTCTCTCTCTCTCACACACACACACGCACACGCACACGTGTGCATATGCAACTTTTCGTTATGCCAGCACAAATGGATGTTCGGTGTGTTTTCAGTTGCCGAAGGCTATGCTATAATTAATTCACAGTGTTAATTCAACTGTCTGACACATCTTTTACATGTCATGCGGCATGGCACCTTAACTTCTTGATGTACAAGGCTCAACTTGTGGTTTGGGACTAATAGATATTGCCTTGCCATCAATCCTTTTTCTTGTTCATTCCACAAGGTCTCATTTCCTCAGTATGTTCACATGCTTTCTTATTATATGCATTCTTAATTTTTTTATTCAGTTTTTTTGGTCTGGGTCAGCAATTGACCAGGTGCCTCGGCGGTTGACCTGGTTTATCATTTAAATAATTTTTCTCAAACCTTGTTTATTTTCGCACTTTATTTTTAATTCAACTTTATCTACCCTCGCACTTTATTTCCATTTAACTTTATAGCCTATGTCAACAAATTTAATTTCGTTTTTGTTTTTTATTTGTGTTCATTTTGATTTGATAATTTAATATCTGAATTAATTTTTTTGATATGAATTAATATAATCTGGATCATATTATTTCAAAGTTTATGAAATATTTTGAATGTTTATCATATTCAAATATTATATTTGCATATAAATTATTTTATTTGCTTGTTTTTCAATTTATAAGAAAAAATATGTACGGACATATATTTCAAAATTTTATCCATTTTTTTGTCTGGGTTAACGATTGACCTGGTACAATATAATAAAAACATTAAATTTTATTTTTCAATTTACTTATGATGTTTCATAATTTAATATATGAATTAATAATATGTTTGTATTATATTATCTCTGTTTATGAAATATATGAATGCTTATGATTTTCAAATATGATATTTTCATATATATATTATTTAATTTGCATTTCTTTGAAAAAATAATTATGAGAAAAAAATATATGTATACATATTCTTTATTATTATTTTTAAATTTTGTTTTCGGGTCATCAATCAACCAACTAATTTTGCAATCAATCTGAATATTTGGCCCCTTGATTTACCCTTTTTGAGCCACGTGCTTGATGCTTGGCATTATTGTTCTCATTTCTTTTTATATCATTTTTGTCACCACTTAACTTTCTATAGCCTACGTCGAACGAAGTTTTTGGTTTGTTTATTTTTGTCTTTTTTTTTTTTATTGTTATGATATTTGATATAATCTAATATATGAATTAATATGTTTATAGACTTTATAACCACTAGCATGTAGCTCAAGGGATACCACTTGGAAAGGGTGTTCACCAAGGTTCAATACCTTTCAGTTTATTTGGTTTTTATTATCACCTTTCTCATCCACTCCACCATACCTATTGCAAAATATGTTTATAGATTTTATGCGTTTATTTTTAATTTATTTTATATGTTGATTTATTACTTTTTAACTTTTTATTTGGCCAGTCTTATCAAATAGTATTTAGATTTATTTAATTAAACTTTTAAATTTCATTGCCCAAGTATCAGGTATTTTTTTCATTTATTAAATATTTTTAAATTTTATTTCTTGATTTTTTAATTTATTGAAATAATATATATACATTTTCAATCATCCAATACAATTTTATTTTCATCCCAAAATAATCATTAAATTTAGTTTTCTAATTTTCAAATTTAGATTTTCATTTACTTTATATTTAGATGAATTTTAGATTTTATATCTATATAATTTAGGCCCATATCATATTTAATTATTAAAATAAATCTCATCTACATACACACGCATATATATATATATATATATATATATATATATATGTGTGTGTGTGTGTGTGTGTGTGTGTGTATAAACTTTCCAATTTTGGCAAGTACTTTTAGGCAGGAAATCATAGCCATACTATTTATAGAGTTATAGCTTATTATATAGTTATAGATTGGGCAAATAATGATGACTTCAAATACATGGCAAATAAACTTAACAAAAGTGTTTGATAAATTTATGTTTATTTTTAATTATTTACTATTTTTGCATGATACTGTTTTAATTATCTGCGTTTGATTTTGAATTATGCAAAGTGTCACATCCTGATCTTTTCCCCTTGCTCACAGGTTGTGACTGATCTTTACAAGATGCATTGGCAGTGCTTTTCTGTAAACATTGTCACCGTCCTTCTTGAAATTTATTCATCAATTTCATCTCATGCCCATGAATTGAACTCCCAGAGTACATTATTGCTCAAGTTAGATAAAGTATGCTGTATCCTGGAGATCTCAGATCCACCCTTGGTTCACTTCGAAAATGAGTCTTACATGAATTACTTAAACATCCTGCATGATTTACTCATGAATAGTCCATCTTTGTCTAAGGAGAAGAACATTGAAGCAGAGCTGGTCTCTGTATGTAAGCAAGTACTACAGAGATACCTTGAATGTAGTGGATTTGGATGTGTCATCAATAAGCAGCCAGTCGTAAACTGTTTTCTTCCATTAGGCTCAGCCAAGAAGGAGGAGTTGGCAGCCCGCACACCTTTGGTTCTATCAGTGATGCGGATTTTGGCTAGTCTAGAAAGTGATGCTTTCAGGAAGTATGTTTCACAGTTATTTCCGTTGTTTGCAGATCTTGTTCGAAGTGAGCATAGTTCACTGGAAGTGCAGCGAGTTCTTAGCAACATATTTCAATCATGTATAGGTCCAATAGTAATGAAGTGAGTTTTTTTTGTTCAGTTACAGGATATAAATCAAGTCTTGTTTGACCCTCATTCTGCATTGCCTTGTCTTCCTGCGGGTTTGTGGCATATCCCATTTTGTTAGAGTGCATATACCCTGCGCAGGCTAATTTTATGGAGACTATTTGGGTAAAAATCAAATCGGCACTTCATTCTTTATTTTTATTTGAAAAAATAAATTAAAGAGTGATTGATATTCTAGTTCTGACTTTTTATTTCCTCGTCAATTTGGCTCATGGAGTTTTATTAATTATTCTACCCTCGAAAGTTACATTTATTCATTGTAGAACACCCAAAATTGGTTCGCTTAGGAATGCAAGTATTGGTTTACATAAGAGTGCACGTAGAATACCAAAAGAAGTTATTCATGTTCAAGCAAAAGTTTCAATGATACCATTGTCGTGGTTGCAATTATACGGGGTTGGGTGGAGGTACTTGTGGATTCAAGGGTACTAGAAAAGGGGCACCCCTTGCTGCTCAAATTGCAACAGCAAATGTTACTCATACAGTGGTCGATCCAGGTATGCAACAACGCTGAAGTCACGATAAAGGGTCCTTGTTCAGGAAGACATGTGGATGTGGTATACTATTAACTTTTGAATTGGAGGCAACCCCTATCACATAATGTTGCACACCTCCGCCCACTAATTCGAGATTTAATTTAAAAGCCAAACAATTCCATCGAGTTGAGTATGTTTGTGTGTGATAGCACCAGCTACACTAGTAATGTCAGAAAACCTGATTGTTGCAAATGTTCAGCGTACCATTTTTTTTAGCTTCTGATGGTCAATTTCTTGATTCAAGATCCCCTTGCTAACCGAAATAAAAGAATAAATAGATATGCTCCGACCACAAGATGAATGGGCCAGGGTTATGAAATCCTAGTTGGCACATTTCGGCGTCCAATTATGCCACATTAATAATCTCTAGCGGAGTGAGAATTGGGGCAAAAAAGGATATAACGTGTAAAAATTTGGAACTTAGTGTAAATTGATAATATGAAGGACCAAAATCCGGTGTGATCTTTCACCATATCCATTTAGCTTTACGTGACGGTTACACAGATCCTCTTCCATGTGACGGATCCCAAACTTGCCTCACCTCAGGTCAATTAGCAAACACAGATCCTCTTCCATGCGACGGATCCCAAACTTGCCTCACCTCAGGTCAATTAGCAAACCGAATAACATGTATAAGGCAAAAATAATGAACCAACATATCTCTCTCCCACAACGAGTTCTTCCCCAAATCCAAATTTAACATAATTAGACAAAGAAAACAAGCAGATCCGCTCTTAATTAAATCACATATCTCCATCAACGACTCAATTGTTGAGGCGACCATTGTAGTTGCCATAACAATCCTAATTGGCCATGGCAGATGCGATAATAATTCACAGCCAAGAAAATATTTTCCCATTTCCCTCTTTTGGAATGATATGTAATGTTGCGAATAATATTTTCGGCCATTTTTCATTTTGTGTGTTTGTCTTTCTTGGACTTTGGTTTATTTAAAACTCTAAATTTATCTCCTAAGGTAGTTTAGGTATTTATTAGTTTCCTTATTTTTAGCCTAACTTGTTTATCAAGATTAGAAGTCTTGATTATTTAAAGGCAAAAAACGACACAAAAGAACGACGACTTTTGGGAAAGGACGTAAGACATTCTCTGAGAAGCAGAACACAACACAAGACCTACTTGGAGCTACAAGACAGAACCAAAAGATCTTCAACGTTGCGTAACCAACGAAGGAGATCGGTTCATTTGTAGCAACAAGTATTTGTGTATCAAGTATTGATATACTTGTTTTTTATATATTACTTAAACATTTTGTAATTGATATTGAACGATTAAGTAATATAGTTTTCGGGTTTGTATACCCATGTCCGTAGAACTTTAACTTACGGACTAAAAGTTTAATAAGTGTGTTCATTTACTCTTATTCTGCTGCTTATTCAATATTTATCTGTTTGGTGTTGTCACTGGTGTTACTTAACATCAATCATAACATCCGTTGTGTTATAAGTTTACTATTTCCAAACTGGTTGATGTTAAGACTAGTGTTATTTGTCACGAGACTTAACATCTCTTTTCAAAATCATATATCTACAAAACTACAATTGGCACCAGAGCAGGGTACTTTACATTAAGTATTTCGATCCTTATTTTTGTAGATTTATTAACTTATGGACGCTCAAGGGAATCCACGACCTCCTATCCTCAACGGAGAGAACTACTCTCTCTGGAAGCAGAGGATGCTGTGTCATATCAAGAATATCGATGAACGAGCGTGAAGAACCATTCTAGTTGGATGGGAGAAACCACGAGTCACTGATGCTGATGGACAAAAACCTTTCCAAGAAAGAAATAGACTGGACTGCTGATGAGATAGCAGATTCAAACTGGAACTCCAAGTGCATCAACACCCTTTGTGAATATGTCGACTCGAACTACTACAAAGTGATCAAAAAGTGCGATTCGGCAAAGGACACATGGGATGCATTGCATAGGTTGTGCGAAGGATCTCAAAGTGTGAAGAGGTCAAGATTGAGAATGTTAACTGCTACTTTCGAGGCAATGAGGATGGAGGAAAAAGAGTCAATCATGGACTATGCCACGAGACTTTTGGAGATTGCAAATGAGTGTGGAGAACTTGGCGAGCCCGTGTCAAATTCACGCCTTGTTGGAAAATTACTAAGATCCATCTCAAAGAAGTTTAGTGTCAAGGTGGTTGCCATCGAAAAATCAAAGGACACTGATAATTTAGACTTCGATGAACTAGTTGGATCGCTCAAAACGTTTGAAATGGAACATCTTGGTTCCAACTCAAAACAAAAGAATGTTGCCCTCATTACCGATGTCAACTCGGATGATGACAATGAAGCTGTTGACTGGAGAGACTTTGTTAGATAAAATCGAGAATACCACTCTTGGAGAAGAAGAAGTATCTCTGATAACTCAGAAGTTCAACAAACGTTTGAGAAAAAGAAACAACATTGGAGGGACATTTCCAAAGCTCAAATCGGAGACGCCACCTCCACAATCTTCTGGACGAAAACTCTCTAATTTTCAGCCCTCATCATCTGAGTCCAGAACTTCAAATTCTTCTAAACCTCTCAGTGAAGTTCAATGCCATGAGTGCAAGGGCTGGGGACATTATAAAATCGAATGTGCTAACACATTGAGGAAAAGGAAACTGATTGCAAAGGAGTTTGATGAAGATGAAAGTGACTCTGACTCACCTAAGTCAGTTCCTGCACTGTTCGCTAATGTTGTCTGAGACATATAAGTTGGCAACATCAATGCCAACACCGTGTGCCTAAATGCAGAAGTTGTAGAAACAACTAACAAGTATGAGAAATTATGCGTGGAGTATAACCATTTGTTTGCAAATTGGGGAAATCAGGTCCTAAAAGTAAAAGCTCTCATGATTAAGGTTGAAAAACTCATGAGAAAGATGATCTATTGAATGTAATCATTCGTCTAGAATCAGCTATCACAAGGAAAGACTCAGAGTTCGAACCAGTAAATGCCGATTTAAAGAAGGCTCAAAATACTCTGTCAAACCTCAACAAGGGAACAACAAAGCTGGATGAAATTCTGGGAATGTCATTCCCATAGTCCTCGAAACATGGGATTGGCTACAAACCTGAACAACAATTGCACCAAACTAACCAGAAACTGAAGACAACCAAGCATCACAAAAAAAAGAAGAAAACAATCTGTTTGTCATCATTGTGGAGATGCTGGTCATATTTGTCCGTTTTGTTGGAAGAAATCAGTCAAGAAAAGTGAGTTTCATTGGACAAGGCAACATGTTGTGTCTCATGAAAGTTTCAACGATTCCAACATAAGATCCAACAACAAAGTTAAACAAGTCTGGGTGAAGAAGGATGAGATCAAATGTAACATGATACCTCTCTTAAATCTCACATTCCAGGAACGTGGTATTTTGGCAGTGGATGCTCTAAGCACATGACTGGTTCTGAAGACCTTCTCTCGAATATTGTAAAATTCAAAGGTGGAAAAGTGAAATATGGTGGAGGTGCAAACAGTCAGATTGTTGGACAAGGAACTCTCCATGTTCAAGGAATTTTAAAAATCAAGAACGTGTTACTTGTTGAAGGACTGACAACTAACCTTGATCAGCATTAGTCAGTTGTGTGATGGAGGCTTTAGTGTTAAGTTCACACGGGAAAAGCGTGAAGTCTATGATGAAGGAAACACTTGCATTCTCACTGGCCAAAGAACCTCATATAATTGTTATCAAATAAATGGCGATTTTTTCTGCAAGTTGTCTAAATTGAGCGATGCCGAGGTATGGCATCAAAAGCTTGGATACTTCAACTACAAGATGCTGGAAAGGCTGATGCAGAAATAAGCTGTAAAAGGTCTACCAAAGCTTAACACAAAGATCATTCTAGTTTGTGAAGCATGCCAAAAGTGGAAACAAGTCAAGGTACCGCACCCACATGTTCAGAGACTCACCACTTCAAATTGCTTTGAACTCATGCACATGGACCTCATGGGACCACTGGAGGTGGAAATCCTTGTAGGTAAACGATATGTTATGGTTGTAGTTGATGATTTTTTTAGATTTAATTGGGTTGAGTTTTTAAGGGAAAAATCTGAAGCTTTTCAAAGTTTTAAAAAACTTGCAAGAAAATTGTGCGTGCGCTTTGGTGTGAACATAGGAAGGATCAGGTCTGATCACGGAAAAGAATTTGAAAATGAGGCTTTGTCAAACTATTGTTCAAAGGAAGGAATAACTCATGAGTCTTCCTCACCCATTACCCCCCAACAGAATGGTATAGTTGAAAGAAAGAATAGATCCCTTGCTGAGATGACTAGAACCATGATTATTTCAAATGGAATTGCAAAACAATTTTGGGCAAAAGCAATGAATACTGCTTGCCACACAATCAATAGGGTGTATTTCAGACTCGGGTCATATGTTATACCCTACGAATTATTGTTGGGCAAAAAGCCTAATTTGAGTTATTTCTATTTCTTCGGATGTGTTTGTTATGTACTAAATGATAGGATGCAACTTTCTAAACTGGACCCCAAAAGTGACAAATGCATTTTCATGGGATATTCCCAGAACAGTCATGCTTATAGACTATTTAACCTTAGAACACGTTGCATGATGGAGTCCGTAAATGTGAAGTTTGATGACTTGATTAGTGGTGTTAGACCGACTGAGGACAATGATCTGGTGTATGATCAGACTCCTCAATATGTTGTGGATGGCTTACATGATAGTGCAGGTACAGTGACTGAAGTTACAGTTGATGACGGGTCTGGTGACATGTCACCAAACCTAACACCAACTCCTGAAGGAGCAAACACTGTTGGGACTAAGGACTTATCACTAGTCTTAACACCAACTCCAAAGGGTCCTGAATCAGATTCAGACTCTGATGAGGACAAACCGGAGACTCAAATTGACCTGTATCAGAGGGACATTCCTTCAAGAATTCAAAGGAATCATCCAACAAGTCAGATCATCGGAGATCTTGATGAGAGAAGCACGAGAAAACGACAGATAAATTTCAAAGAAATGGTAAGATATGTTTGTCTGTCAACTAACTGCTCTCAAAACCGAGAGTCTTTGTTCCTTGCAACTACAGAACCAAAGCGTGTGGAAGAGGCTCTGAAGAACGAGTTCTGGATTAAAGCCATGCAAGAAGAGTTTGATCAATTTGCCAAGAACGATGTTTGGGACTTGGTTCCACGCCCTGCAAATACACATGTTACTGGCACTAAGTGGGTCTTCAAGAACAAAACTGATGAAGCAGGAAATATTGTTCAAAATAAGGCAAGGTTGGTCGCACAAGGATATACTCAGATTGAGGGACTGATTTTGATGAAACATTTGCACCAGTTGCACGTATAGAATTGGTAAGACTCCTTGTTGCTGTTGCTTGTCATTTGAAAATATCTCTGCATCAAATAGACATTAAGAGTGCTTTCTTTAATGGTGTATTGAGTGAAGAAGTATATGTTGAGCAGCCTAAAGGGTTTGTTGATCCTCACAAACCCAATTTTGTTTTATAATTAAAAAAGAAGCGTTGTATGGTTTAAAACAAGCTCCAAGAGTTTGGTATGAGATATTGACTCAACATTTACTGTTTTTAAACTTTAGACGAAGTGAAGTTGATAAAAACTTGTTTCTCCTCAAATCCAACAAGCACATTCTTATAGTCCATATTTATGTGGATGATATTGTTTTTGGATCCACTAGTGAAAAAAGGGTGAAGGATTTCATAGCTCAGATGTCAGATACTTTCGAAATGAGCATGGAAGGTAATCTTTTGTATTTTATTGATTTACAAACTAAGCAGCTTGGTGATGATATTTTTCTTTCTCAAACCAAATATGCTAAAAATCTCGGTTAGAGAATGATAAGCATAAGAAAACACCATTGGGTAAAACCAAGAAACTGTCGAGAGACGATGTTGGGATCAGTGTTGATAACACCATTTACAGAAGTATGATAAGAAGTCTCCTATATTTGACTGCTAACAGGCCTGATATAATGTACAGTGTATGTCTTTGTGCCAGGTACCAATCGAACCCCAAGGAGTCCCATTTAAAAGCTATAAAAAGAATAATCAAATATGTGGCTGGGACAAGTGATCTAGGGATTTGCTATACCAAAGATACTTGTACTGAACTTGTTGTTTACACTGATTCGGACTGGGCAGGTGATGTCGTAGATAGGAAGAGTACCACTGGAGGCTGTTTCTTCTTGGGTAGTCACCTGGTCTCGTGGTACAGCAAGAAACAAAACTGTATATCCCTCTATATAGTGAATATATCGCAGTTGGAAGTGCGTGTACGCAACTTTTGTGGATGAACCAGATGATTAAAGACTACGGTCTCCATTGTAATATTCTGGCCATAATTTGTGACAATACGAGTGCCATAGATATCTCAAAAAATCCCGTTCAGCACTCTCGTATAAAACACATTGACATCAGGTATCATTTTATCCAAGACTTAGTTGAGAGGAAAATAGTGAGTCTTGAGCATGTAGAGACAGACGATCAACTAGATGACATCTTCACAAAGGCATTAGATTATGAGACCTTCTCCCATTTGAGAAGAGATCTCGGTATGTGCATTGTCTAGTCCATGTTGGGTTTGATGTTGTGACACCCATTTCTGTCATCAATCACAACATCTGTGTATTTTTGCATGCATTTTTATTTTTCTATTTCATATTTATTAAATGCATTGGGTCTGGTCTTTGGTGCATAAAGATCATGTGCTGTAATAAAAGCGATGACAACAAGACTAACCTCTTAAAATAGGTGATTGTGAATCTTTCCTGCAGAAACTGGCTTTCTCCCAGGTTCAAAAACAAGGGGTGTTAAAAAAGAAATTTCTATGAAAAATTCTCTTCAAATCTATAAAAAGATAAAGAAAATCTGGATTAAAAAGATCCAATCTACTAATTTCACCTCATTGATCGATTTTGACGTTGTCATTAACTTGGGTTAAGGGGTCTGTTTTCATTGACTTCACCAAAAGTAATGTTGGTCATAATGTCATCAGTCATGAAAAGCAACACTGATCAAGTCACTGAATATGTTAAGTGTATTTTTATCCTTTTAAGTCATTTTTTTAAGCATCTATTAAGACATTCATATTATGTGAAGATGCCAAATTGTTGTATTCTGTTACTGGTGCTTGCTTCTCTCTTTGACTTTTCTCAATCTTTTTAAGGGTTATGTTAATCGTTGTTTCAGTGGAGTCAAAATCAGGAGAGCTGGACAGGTAATACAGGGTTGACGTGGAAGGAGGTTGTTCACCCTGTACGTATTTTTACGACTATGGTGATTGTTCTAAATTCTAGCTCTAATTCAGTTTTATGCAATTATAGGGACGTGGGATTTACCTTGACTTTAATTATAGGGACGTGGGATTCACTTTATACACTGCCCTATATGCATGCAGATCATAAAGGACGCATTTCTGACGGCATGCGGGCATAGTTTCTGCTACACGTGTATCGCGACTCATCTTAAGAACAAGAGCAATTGCCATAATTTTCACCCATTTCCTCACCACTAATCATCTCTACCCTAATTTTCTCCTCGACAAGGTTTGTTTGTCTTGTCTACTCATTTTGCTGAATGGAAGTGGTTTTGGCTACCATATTCATGATTCGGTCAATTTTTTTTATTTGATTTTTACTTCTTTTTTATTTTAGGATAATTTGATGAATTAGGAGGCTCCATTGGTGTAATTGGTTTGAGTGCCAAATTCATGATTCACTTGTTTTAAGATCAATTTTAATATTAATTTTTCAAAACTCTTTTTTTTTTTAATAAAAAAGTAACTTTCTACAGATTGTAAATAAGTGTTGAAGCTATCGATACTTTCAGGGTATTTGTGTTTATTTATGTTATTGGTCTTGTGTCTTGATTATTGAGCTAGTGAAATATTATTACCCACAATTTTGGACTTCAAATTTTCTGATTTTCCCAATTACCATACAGAAARAAAGTTRTGAATTCAATTCAGCTTGGCAACTTRGGAGTTAASTGTTAAGTCATAGTTTCTAGATTCTAGTGTGTTTATGTTTAGTTTTATTTTTTCTCTCACCCCTTGATTACTTCATGTGTGTTTATGTGAGATTAGTTACTATTGTGTTGTTCTTATGGTATGTAGTGTTTCTCAGTCGGTGTAAATTGAGCTAATGGTGCCGTATGTTTCCATTTYTAGTTATTGACGAAGACCTCTGCTCGTCAAATAGCTAAAACTGCTACTCCTTTGGAGCAATTTRGTCGGGCATTTGAAAAGGTCAATTATTTGTRGATTTCTTACATGAACCTTGATGAATGAATGATTTCAGTCAACAACTCTTTTGATAAAAGCTCTCATTATTTGAAGTATTCTTGGCTTAAGACTTTTGATAAAAGCTCTCATTGTGAGACTCGGTGGCCTGGATATTCGCGAGGAAATCGGTGGCACCTTCTCTCAGAACTCGTCACTGGTTGTAACACTGCATGTTGGATCTCCACCGCTTCAATCTCAGGACTTTGTCCCAATTCCGGCGCCCGCAGACGCTAATCCAGAGGCGCAGGTTTTTCCCGGTCAGGATGGTAATGAAATTTTCGTCGATAACCCGCCAAATCTACCGCTTATTGCGAAATATTTTGGGCGCGTACGTGATCCAACCTTGAAGAGGTCACGGCGGCAGTTTCAAAAAGTCAGGACGGACCACGGTGAGTTGTGCCGCTCGAGCACATGAACCTGGCCGAGGACATCACTGTCATTACGAACTTTGATGATGAAGAGTTTGTGCCCTCCACCCCTGCTGCTGCACCGATGACCTCCTATGCTCCCCGCTAGAAGGAAACTGTGAAGCTTGCTGACAATAAAAATCTACATGCGCATATTAAAGTGTCACCTGGATCGACTGAGACTGAATACTCCAATGCTCCGTATGAGGTTGTGGAATTTTTTACTGGAGAGGTGTCTAGTTCCTCCAAGCCCGCTGAAGCTACTCCTGCTACCGCTCCTGTTCCTGACCCTGAACCTGAGTTCGGGTTCGAGCTTTTGCCCGACTCCTCTGAAGATATTATTCTCAGAGATCTCCTACCACCCAAGAAGGCCGTAAACAAGAAGGATAAGGAAACTAAGTCTGATTTTGCCTAAGAAGTTGATGTTGGTCACGTTGATTTGTCACCAAAGCCAACATCACCAGTTGCTGATCCAGTTCCATTCACTGCTGCTGATTCTGATTCTGCCTCTTCTAGCGCTGCACCAATTCCATCTACTGACTCAGGCCACTCTGATGAAGCTCTGTCTCAGGCCATTGAGACTGAGGACATGGATCCGTTCTCTTTCAAGTTTCTGACAAGCAAGGCCGAGGAGTTGTTCTCAAAGTATCTGAATCGGGGCTTAATTTCTTAGTGCTGAGTCCCGGTTCATCTCTTTGAAAGGCAGAATCTGATTGCTTTCTTTAAGCATAGAGGTATGTTGTCAACTGTCACTACTGCAATGCCGTTTGTTCTTAATGTTGTCTTGGAGTTTTATGTGAATATGTTACCTTCTGTTGCGAATCCTAATTCTGTGAATTATGGGAAGGTATTATTGCGTGGGAAAGTTTATTCTTTTACTCCAAGCTTGATAAATGAGTTGCTTGGTACTGAGGAGTACTATGGTGACTCGACGGTTGATGACTTGAATGAGGTTATTTTGTTTCTATCTAGTGGACTGGAGAATAAATGGCGAGAACAATTACCCAGCACCCGTTTGTCCTCCCTTTACTCAGTGTTGCATAAGATTACCATTATTAACTGGGTTCCTTCAAAGAATGCAACCGTACTGACTCGCCCTCAAGCTCAATTCCTATTTCGACTTGGTCGGGGTATCAAGTTCGATTTTGGGCAACAGGTCTTTGATGCTATTACCAGGTTTGCCACCTCAAAAAATGTTTCCACTCTTTTTTTCCCTCTCTTATTTACAGCATCCTGGAGAACCAAGGGCTTACACCATTTGAGGATGATGCTCTTACTGGAGAGGCTGAGTGGTTCACCCTGCATAGCCAACACTTGGCTGGGTCGCGAGTCGTGGATCTTCCCTGGCATTCGCTCGTGCAGGGTGGTGTTGCGACTAGTGACGATACTGACATTCCCATCACCAGTTCCAACATGGTCAAAATACCGCCTTAGGTTGTGCGCGCTCAACTTGCCTTGCTCAACAATCAAATTGCCAAGCTTCAGGCCATGCGGGGTTCCTTGTATGATGCCCTTTTTCTTTCAGAAGAAGGGGGAGAAACTGAGGAGAATGAGGAGGTTACGAGGACTGATGTAGATGCGGTTACCAAGGATACTGATGGACAATCTGCCGAGGTGTTGGCCAGCTTAAGCAAGAGGAGGAAGAAGATCTTGTCGAGAAACAAGAAGCTAAAGAAGATGAGACGCTGCTGTGGAAGAGGAAGGCTGATGAAGGGACATCATCATCTGCTCGATGATCTAAGAGAGATCGTTGTCTTTGAGTGATCATACTTCTCTTAGTTCATTTTTCTGTTATGTCTGGTTGCTACAAAAACAATTTTATTTATTTTTTTTGGGTTGTTTAAACAATGTTTATTCAGGGGGGTTCTTTGAACTCAGGGGGAGCTTTTTTGATATGTCTTGCTTATGTCATTTGTGTGTGTCCAGAAAGGCAAAAGAGGGAGATTGTTGAGAATAATATTTTCGGTAATTTTCCATTTTGTGTGTTTGCCTTTCTTGGACTTTGGTTTATTTAGGACTCTAGATTTATCTCCTAAGGTAGTTTAGGTATTTATTTAGTTTCCTTATTTTTAGACTGACTTTCTTATCAAGATTAGGAGTCTTGATTATTTAAAGGCAAAGAACGACAACTTTTGGGAAAGGATGCAAGACATTCTCTGAGAAGCAGAACATAGCATAAGACCTACTTGGAGCTACAAGATAGAACCAAGAGATCCTCAACGTTGCGTAACCAACGTAGGAGATCGGATCATTCGTAGAAATAAGTATTTGTGTATCAAATATTGATATACTTGTTTTTCATATATTACTTAAACATTTTGTAATTGATCTTGAACGATTAAGTAATATAGTTTTCGGGTTTGTATGCCCATGTCCGTAAGAACTTTAACTTACGGACTAAAAGTTTAATAAGTGTGTTCATTTACTCTCATTCTGCTGCTTATTCAATATTTATCTGTTTGGTGTTATCACTGGTATTACTTAACATCAATTATAACATCCGTTGTGTTATAAGTTTACTATTTCAAAACTGGTTGATGTTAAGACTGGTGTTATTTATCACGAGACTTAACATCTCTTCTCAAAATCATAGATCTACAAAACTACATGTAAGTTAAAGTTATATGTAATGGAGGGGCCGATTGCAGTTTACCAGAAATTGTTAAGTAAGTTAGAGTATGCAAAGTCCCTTTTTAGAAGTTAATGGAGGCTTTCTGTTGTTTTTGTTTAGTTTGATGAATTGGATAGTTACTTCATATTTTGACTTGATAATTTTATCTATCCACATGCATGTGATTATTCATGAGAAGTAGAAATCTCATGAAAATGCAGTAATGGGTACAATGGATGGTTAACAAGTTTGCTTCTTGTTTTCTTTTTTTTTTTGTGAATTTCATGATTTACTTGTTCTGTTGTTTTAGTTAATACCATCAGGTTATGTTATCCATGTCTCTTGAAGTGTTGTTTTCATCGTGTTAAATTATAGTTGTAGCATGCTAATGCCAAGGTTTTAATTATTTCGTCTGGTTAGAGTTGCGTTTACGAAGTGAGGATTTTGGGATTTGGATTTTGGATTAGTACATGATTTGGTACTTGTATTAGATTGTGTTGTAGTGCTTCTTTGTTGCTTTCAAGTGAGATGATACAATTGTTTGCTATAAGAAAAATTGCATATTTGTGAGAGAGTGTTATTTTGTTGTGATTATAGTTAAGTTTTAATTTTAATCTTGTTTCCCATTCACGAATGTGCAACTGTGCAGCAGTTGATGTTGTTTTGGTGCATCAAAATTGAAACAAACTCAAAGATCTGTTGGGTTTTTGTCCTCGAAACTTTTATTCCAAGATTGAAAGTTGGGTGTTTAGTATATTATGTAAAAGTGACATTTTTAAGTGCAAAAGAGACAATATTAATTAAAAAGGTGATAATATTATATTTGAAGTGAAATGTCCGATTACAATATAAAATGTAAAAAGTGACAATATTAATTGAAAAAATGACACTATTATATTTTAAATGTAAATGTTGATTACAATATAATGTTGAAAAGTGACACATTATTATGCATAAGTGACACTTTTAGTGTAAAAGTGACTATATTAATTGAAAAAAATGATATTATTATATTTTAATGTAAATATTTGATTATAATATAAGGTGTAAATTTGTGAAAAATATATAAAGTGACACTTTTTAAAAGTAAAAGTGACAGTTTCAGAGACAACAATGTTAGAAATAAGAAAACAAGTTTGAATAAAAAAACACAAAAAATTGATTATAATATGTAAAGTGGAACTTTTGAAGCCAAAAGTGACACATTTTAATTAATAAAGTGACACTATTATATATTATGTTAAATGTTTGATTATAATATAATTTGATAGTATTTAGTACAAAGGTGACAAGTTCTATTGAAAAAATAACACGTTTTAGTGCAACATTGACACTGTTATACTTTATGTTAAGTAATTGATTATAATATAATGGGTAAAAGTGACATCTTTAGTGAAACAATGACCGATAAGTAGAAAAGTAACATACTTCACATCACAAGTGCCGATATTTTTTCATAAAGAGTTCACAAAACATGAAATATATATAATAAAAGTAATATTTTTTAGTGCAAAAGTGACATTTTTTGGCGGAAAAGTGACAATATTTCTTCACAAAGAAAACATAAACATTCGAATAACCTAAACAACACATAAAGGCTAGCACACAACAATAACTAATTAACATCAACATACAACACAACTACAAATGAAAGCAATATTAAACTGTTAATTGCATATCTGTAACAAAACAAACATTTATGAATCAAAAAAACAAAAAAAAAAAACAAAAGGTAGCTATCAAACATTATTCTCCATCTAATTTCAAAATAATATGTTCACATCAAAGCAAAGTGCAATTAAGTTTTTTCATAATAATAATACTTGTCATATAATTTAATAAAAGTACCAAAGATTCTCTAAAATAGTCCAATAAAAATCACACCATCACACTTCAGATTTTAAGGAATGCCTCACACAGACCATATCGTCCAATTTATTCCCATCCATCTTACATAAGGTACACCCGTTCCATCTAAGTAAAATGATCTTGGGCCGCTTTACTTAATTTATCAAAAGGCATAGTCTCCTGATTTGCATCTTTTTGTACATATTTTCTTTTTCGTTTTTGTTTCACGTTGCGTGTTTTTCGCTTGCTTTTTGTTGCTTTAGGAGTCGGGTTGGCCGTTTTTTGTATTTCTAGATTTTCTTAGTTTTTTTACGTTTTGTTATTAATTTTCGTAGTTTTTCACGTTTCCGTTTTTCTTGGCCGTAGGACGTCCAAGCGGGGCCCACGCTCATTTAGGATCGTTGATACTCGACTTGGTAATGGACGGACAAATCAAGGAAGAGCAACGGACGAGGTTCGACAAAACCGGCGGATGCGAAAAGAACGAGAAATCGAGCCGGAAGCTGGAATCCAGTCGACCGACTGGATGTTCAGTCGATCGACTGCATATCTGGTCGATCGACTGAACCCCCCCCCCCCCAAAATCGACTGAATTCCAGCGACATTTTTGTGTTTTGGACATTGCAGTCGATTGACTGCCTACTTGGCCGATCGACTGCTGTCGATCGACTAGGTCCTCTCAAGATCGACGGAATTACAGGGCTTCAGGCCATTTTTGACATCGCAGTCGATCGACTGCCGACAAGGCCGATCGACTGCCAGTCGATCGACTGCTTTTTCTCAGTCGATCGACTGAAAAGCAGTTTTCTGAAGATATTAGCAATCATACGTCATTTCAAGAGAACAACTTGGCTTGATAGCTTTCTTCCCCAAGAAAGCTCCCTAAACCAGCTTTTTCTCCAGTTTTTCATATTTTACTCATTTTAATTCCTAAAAATTCTAGTAATTAGCTATAGATTAGTTAAGTTTAGATCTTAGCTAGTTTATGTTCAAGCTTTGTTTCAAGCTATCTTTTGTGAAGAACCATCGACTTTCAAGCTTTCTCATTCAAGCTTTTGTGTAATCAGTACATTTGGTAATATCCTTCTATAATCTAGTTTTATTTTCATGTTATTCCTTTTTAATATTGTGTTGTGCTTTGGATCATAGTTTAGTATCTCTTTTGCTTTTCAAACTTTCAATTTTATTTTCTAGCTTTCTAGCTTATGAACTTATGCTTTTAAGTTATTAAGTTGAAATCAATTTCTAATTTAGTAAAAGTTGTTAAGATCTTCCTTTAAAACCCTTAATTAATGTTAAGTACTTATGTTGACTTATTCAAATAAGTTGACTTTAATTTTCCCTCCATTTACCTAATTTCAAATTATTAAGTTTTAATAAGTTAATTAGTTTAAATTGATCGTTTTTAATATAAGCTTTAATTTCCTTTAAATGTTTTAATGTTTTTAAATCCTAACTTTCAATTTCAATCTTAGTTATAAAAACGAAAAATGATTATCGCTTTCTAGGTTAAATTAGTTTTAGAAAAACCGACGATAAGAACGATAAAGAAAACCGACGGCCGATCACATCCATCCTCGAGAGACACGACTCGGGACAACTCACCGCATCTACAGTCGACTCCGTACTATTGCGGAGACGATTTCTAGAGCGTCGAGAAATCTTCGATCAAATTTTGGCGCCGTTGCCGGGGATGGATTAAGGCCAATGGCATTCTTAATTATTCTTATTGTCGTCGAAAATATTTTAGTTAGCAAACTGTTTTACATTCGATACGCGTGATCTTTTTGTTGTTGTTGTGTATGCAGGGTAGACGATCGCTCAGACAGGAGTTGACTCCATTCTTGCCGAACCCCGAAAGGTTGCGACGAGACGCACGAGCCGCTTCAAGGCAAGACACGTCCGACGTCCCGTTGCCTCCTTTATTATCTTCGTCAATAGACGAGCAAAACATGGCCACTCCGTTTGAAAATCCGACGCCCCCTGCCCTGCCCACGACAACCAAGGGGTTCCGCCTCCACCAGTGTCGACCGGCCCCGTAACGTCACCTCAAGCGGCGACTCATCAAGACCCACACCCGGTTTTCGCGACGACGTTCGACCAAGGGGGAAATGGTTTTACGAACCAAGACCCCCAAAGTTCGAACACCCAGTTTCACGGGACGCCCTACCAAGGCCCGATAATCGAAGGGCCACCGTTCCCATATCAACCGCCGTTTCAAGTCCCGAGACAATTTCACCAAGGACCACACTACGCCCCTCACACGCACGAGCCTCGATTTCCGCATCCGACCGGGCCCGTGCCTCAATTCCGAAATCCGATACCTCAAGACTATCCACGAGCGCCCGCCGTCAACGAAAATCCTTATGCCGCTCGTGATATCGGAGGGCACCCTTTCGCCACTCCCGACGGGGGTCCTACCAACAGTATAAAAGAAGTGTCGAGGCCGTACATGGGCGATTTCTCCTCTTGTATTCGATTGAGCCCCGAGGCTCTCGAATACGACTTGCGGCCGATAGACTTGAACCGACTACCTACGTTCCACGGCTTACCGAACCAAGATGCCCTCAATTCCTACGAGTCTTTTCATATACGGTGTCGAGCTTTCCGCGCCAAGGGCTTCATATCGACCAAATCAATATGAGGTGTTTTCCATACACGATGAAAGACAAGGCCGTGGATTGGCTCATGAKCTTGCCATCCGACTCCCTTACCAATTGGGATATGGTCACCGAGCGATTCATGGAGGAATACTATTCTCAAGAGAAGACGGCCGACTTTAGAGCCAAGATTGCCTCGTTCCGACAAGCGAGCGACGAAACTTTCTACGAGGCATGGGAGCGATTCAAGGGGTACCTTACTAAGTGCCCACACCATCGGTTTACCGGGGACTTTTTGAATCAGTTTTTCTATAATGGATTGGCATTCGCATCGAAGCGAATGGTGAACAACGCCGCCGGGGGGAATTTAGACGGCCGATCAACGAGGGAATTATACGACATCTTTGTAAACATGGCCACCGATGATCAACGCATGAATATCTTGGTGCGGAAGGAGCACGTAAAAGAGGTCTCGACAAGTGCCGAGCCCGAGTGGGCCCGTAAGATCGCCGAGCTAGAAATCCAAATAGCCTCCCTCATTCAACCGCAACCATTCCCGAATTCGATGGAGATTTGCTCCTCGTGTGTCACTTCGGGTCATGGGGCAAGTGCATGCCCTAAAGCTTACGAACAACCGAGCGGATTCAACGAGCAAGCTTATGCGGTACAAGGTTATTAAGGCTATCAACAAGGAGCTCCATACCTACGAGGGACCATCCTAACATTAGATACGGAGACACGTCCCAAGTTCTAATGCCACCCGGTTTTCAAACACACCAATATTGTTCTCAAGCCCCGATGGCACAACAAGCTCAACCACCGCGCCCTCAAATCCCATACGCCGCTCGACCACCTTTTCCACCTCCTCAAGAACCGTTCCCGGCTCCCCACGACCATCCAACACCGTGACAATCAAACCTCGAGTCCGTCTTATCCGAGCTAAGCAAACGGCTCTTGAGTTTGGAGACACAAATGGGGCAAATAGCTACGGACGTCAATGAACTAAAACAAGCACGGGACAAGGATAAACTACCAAGTCAACCGGCCCAAGCCCAAGCCGTTACCATTCTCCGAAGTGGCAAGGTGATAGACAACAAGGTCGCCCTACCCGACGACGGACCTTCGACGAACGTTCAAGAGGATCGTGCTACTCCTGATTCGATCGAGCCCGCAACCGCTCCTAACCCTCCCACATCACTCTCTAGTGGCGAGGCGAAGGGGTCCCAGGTTGATGGGGGGTTACATAAGTCCGCCACGCCATACCGACCTCCGATTCCATATCCGAGCCGTGTCCGATCGACGAAGCAAGATGACCAATTCCTCGAGCTATACAAGATGTTATCAAAGGTCAACATAAACCTTCCTTTGCTCGATATAATCAGAAATATCCCCGCTTACACGAAGTTCTTCAAGGAGCTAACATCGAAGAAACGCCGATTCGAAGAAAATGAGAAAATTTGCATATCGAACGCGGCAAGCATTGCCCTTAGCAATACTCTACCCCACAAAGAAGGTGATCCGGGGAGTTTTTGTATAAAAATTACCCTCGGAAACGGCAAGGAGACACGAGGAATGCTTGACCTCGGCGCGGGGATTAACTTGATGCCTTATTCCATTTTTAAGCAATTAGAGTTGGGCGATCTCAAAGAAACGAGGATGTGTTTGCAGCTAGCCGATCGATCTGTCCGATACCCGAAGGGCGTGGTCGAAGATGTGTTGGTACAAGTCGAGAGTCTCATTGTGCCGGTGGATTTTGTGATATTGGACGTTGGGGAAGTAAGAAACGAGGGCCGAGAGCATACTATATTACTTGGGCGGCCCTTCATGGCCACGGCGAACACCTTGATCGATGTAAAAAATGGGAAGCTGTCTTTCTCGGTTTTGGGCGATACGGTAAATTTCTCGATTCATGACTTGGGAACCGTTCCGCCATCCTCTTTTCATGKCGATTGCTCTATGATCGACCCAATAGAAGAACTAGTGGAGGAAGCRYCTKYGGAGATTGTGAACGAGGATYTCYAGGACYAGAAGTGGCGAGCGYTTRGATCAGAGGGGGTTATTGACATATTCGAGTTATCGAGCGTAGAATCACCCCTTTGGGAAAAACCGGAGCTCAAGACCCTCCCGAGCCATCTCAAATATATTTACTTGGAAAGCGAAGAGGCCAAACCCGTGATCATCTACGCCGAGCTTTCTCCGAGAGACGAGGCAAGATTGGTGGACGTTTTGAAGAAGAACAAAAAGGCAATAGGGTGGAGCCTAGCCGATATCAAGGTCATAAGCCCCTCCACTTGTATGCATCTGATAATCATTCAAGAAGGAGCGAAACCATCGAGGCAAAGCCAGCGACGACTAAACCCGAATCTAATGGAGGTCGTGAAGGACAAGATATTGATACTCGTGGCCGAAGGGTTGATATTCTCGGTCGGGGAGAGTGAATGGGTAAGCCCAGTCCACATGGTGCCGAAGAAGAGCGGGATAACCGTAATCGAGAACGAAAAGGGCGAARGTGTAACGACCCGTGCGACCACCGGTTGGRGGATGMGTATAGACTTTCGAAAGCTCAACGCCGCCACCAAGAAGGACCACTTTCCGCTTCCGTTTATTGATCAAATGTTGGACAAACTCGCGGGGCATCATTCATACTGTTTTCTCGATGGATTGTCCGGATACTATCAAATCGCTATCTCGCCGGAGGACCAATCCAAGACGACGTTCACATGTCCCTTCGGCACCTATGCCTTCCATCGTATGCCTTTCGGTTTGTGTAACGCGCCCTCTACTTTCCAACGTTGTATGCTATCGATTTTCTCCGACATGCTCGACAAGTACATGGAGCTTTTCATGGATGATTTTTTTGTTTACGGCTCCACGTTCGACGAATGTCTCGATCATCTGTCAAAAGTCTTGGAGAGGTGCGTGGAGAATCAACTCACCTTGAGCTGGGAGAAAAACCACTTCATGGTGAGGAGTGGGATCGTTTTGGGCCACGTTGTGTCGTCGAAGGGAATTGAAGTGGACAAGGCGAAGATCGATGTGATTAAAAAGCTCCCGCCCCCAATCAACGTGAAGGGAGTTCGAAGTTTTCTTGGCCACGCGGGGTTTTATAGACGGTTTATCAAGGATTTCTCAAAACTAAGCCGTCCTTTGTGTCATTTGCTGAGTGCCGATGCCCCGTTCGTTTTTGATGATGCTTGTCGATTGGCTTTCGATTCGTTAAAGGAAAGCTTGACCTCGGCTCCGGTGGTGGTTGCCCCGGATTGGTCCCTCCCGTTTGAAATAATGCGCGACGCATCAAACGGAGCGGTGGGGGCCGTCTTGGGGCAAAGAGTGGACAAGCTACTTCGGGTAGTCTATTATGCGAGTCTAATGCTCAACGACGCCCAAAAGAACTACACGACTACCGAGAAAGAGCTCCTTGCCATCATTTTTTCACTTGAAAAGATTCGAGCCTACATCATTGGATCGAAAGTTGTTGTGCATAGTGACCATGCAGCGTTACGATACCTTTTTAACAAGGCTCAAGCGAAGCCTAGGCTCATCCGATGGATACTCTTGCTTCAAGAGTTCGATGTGGAGATCAAGGATCGGAAGGGATGCGAGAACGTTGTAGCCGATCATCTCTCTCGCCTAGAAGCCCCAACCGGAGAGAAGGAGCTAATTGGAGAGAATCTTGCGCATGAGAACTTATTTGTCGTTTCTGCCGCACCGTGGTATGCCGACATCGCCAATTACCTTGCTAGTGAAGTGCTCCGTCCGGACCTATCTCATCATGAGAAGAGAAGGTTTCTCTCCAAGTGCCGAGAGTATTATTGGATGATCCTCACATGTACAAGATCGGAAAAGACGGTGTGTTGAGACGGTGTGTTCCGGAAGAGGAAAAAGGGGAGATTTTGACGAAGTGCCATGATCACCTAGCCGGAGGACATTTCGGCGGCAAAAGACCGCTCACAAGGTTCTCCAATCGGGATTCTATTGGCCGAGCCTCTTCAAAGATGCCCACGACCATTGCCAAAGGTGCGATCGATGCCAAAAGAACCGGAAGTATCGGGAAAAGGAACGAAATGCCGATGACATATAATTTGGCCGTAGAGATATTCGACGTGTGGGGGATCGATTTCATGGGCCCCTTTCCGAAGTCTCATGAGTTCGAATACATTTTGGTTGGGGTTGATTATGTTTCGAAGTGGATTGAGGCAATTCCGACGAGGAGGAATGACGGCGACACCGTGGTGAAGTTTGTGCGCAGCAACATCTTTAGTCGATTCGGGGTCCCGAGGATGATTATTAGTGACGGCGGCAAGCACTTCAATAACAAGCTACTCGAAAAGGTGCTGAAGAATTATGGAGTCATTCATAAGGTATCCACGCCATACCATCCACAAACGGCCGGTCAGGTTGAGACGAGCAACCGTCAAATCAAGAACGTTCTCGAAAAGACCGTACAACCGAACAGAAAAGATTGGTCTTCAAAGCTCGTGGATGCCTTGTGGGCTATCCGCACGGCCCATAAGATGGTTCTCGGAATGAGCCCCTATCGCCTTGTGTATGGGAAGTCGTGTGACTTACCAGTCGAAATGGAGCATAGAGCCTTGTGGGCCATCCGAGCGTGCAATTTCGATTTGAAACAAGCCGGCGAGGAGCGGAGGCTCCAGATTGAGGAGCTTGACGAGCTAAAAAACGAGGCATTTGAGAGTGCTCGTATTTACAAAGATCGGATGAAACTCCTCCATGACAAGAAACTTGCGCCTAAAGAGTTGGAGGAAGGGATGCATGTGCTCCTTTACAACAGCCGATTGACGTTGTTTCCCGGGAAGCTCAAGTCAAAGTGGAGCGGCCCGTACATGATCGAGAAGATATCCACGTTCGGAGCTGTGACATTGATCGATCCCAAAATGAACGAGCATTTCCAAGTTAATGGTTCACGAGTAAAACCTTACCGGCATAGTATGTTACAAACCAAAGCGCTCGAGCCTATGATCGTGGAGGAGGAACACCTGAGTGATCTTCCCCCAATGGGATCTTGATCAAGAAATTGGGGTCGTCGAGCGAACGACGTAAACCAAACGCGCTACGTGGGAGGCAACCCACGACTTTCTAACTCTCTTCTCTTCTTGTTTTTCTTTTAATTTAGTGTATATTCCATTTCTATATAGTGTTAATGGAAATTTTGGGGTTTGTGTAGGTCCAGTACTGATGTTTTGGGAGAAAACAGGATCA
The DNA here is from genome assembly GCA_014905375.1 of Phtheirospermum japonicum. NCBI lineage: Eukaryota > Viridiplantae > Streptophyta > Magnoliopsida > Lamiales > Orobanchaceae > Phtheirospermum > Phtheirospermum japonicum. The sequence goes on from BMAC01000467.1 coordinate 199,257, forward strand.
AAAATGAAGTAGACTGCTGGAATGCAGTCGATCGACTGCATATCTAGTCGATCGACTGGAATGCCTGTCGATCGACTGCACAATCGACTGACGTGATCAAATCGACTGGATTCCAGTACTTTTTAAGTTTTTTGAGAGAGCAGTCGATCGACTGGTCATTTGATGATCGACAGCCAGTCGATCGACTGGAGCCCGATCGACTGGAAACGGCGGAATCGACTGGATTACAGGGACTTTTGTGCGTTTTGCGAGAGCAGTCGATCGACTGGTCATTTACTGATCGACAGCCAGTCGATCGACTGAAACCGAGGAATCGACTGGATTACAGGGATTTTCGTACTTTCTGACAAGAGCAGTCGATCGACTGTCGGCAACCGATCGACTGCAGTCAATCGACCGAGAAGAGCAGTCGATCGACTGCCTGGCAACGGGCCTATAAATAGCAGTCGATCGGCACCAGTTTTCTCCACCAAGAAATCGACCAAAAATTCGAAAAAAGAGCAGAAAATATATAAAAAAAAAATAGAAAAGAGAGAAAGATAGAGAATCGATTCTTAGTCGATCGACCGGGGCAACTACGCGGGAATTCTCAAGTTCTTCCTTCCTCTCCAAATTCAAAATTCTCCTTGGGATAGGCTCGATTCCTCGTTCGATTTTCGTCTCACTTTCGACCAAATTAATCGAGGTACTTCGCTTGTACAATATCTTTGGGAACTTGGAAGTTGATTTGTTGTTGGTTGGGTAAGATTTGGGAGCCTTTCTCTTTTGAATTTCCTTCTTCAAAAATCTCGCCCACAAAGTGCTCGACATATTGCCCCAAAGAGCTTTCATTTTCGATTTTCGTCATTTCTCCGTCGTTTTTCGTTCGTTTTGTTTTCGAGACCTCCCTACTACAAACTCGACCACCTTCTTCCCCGTTTTCACCATATACCATGGACGGTCACTCAGACGACGAACATGTGGTGCATTTCGGCTTTCAACAAGACCCCAATATAGTCGGAAATTACGGCGCTCCCTTCCCCATCTATTCTCCCGACGAGGGGGAACTTTTCCAAAACCTTTCCCAGCGACATTTCGCTACCCCTCGTTTCATTGACATTGAACGTTTAGACGCGTGGGTGGGGAACGGGGATTTTGACGGATTCGGCACGCGTCTACTAAGTTTCGTCGACGCGATGAATGGCCAGATGTTCGCGTCCTTCCGAGCACCGGCTTATCAGGAGCTAGTGCTCGAGTTTTTCACCTCGTATGAGGATACGCATGACAGGGGTTTTGATGTGCGTTTCGGGGGAGTTAAACGCCGTATCGATCAGGGGGTGATACAAACGGTGCTCGGGCTCGACTGCAAGGAGTCCTCGTATACGCAAGTGCGTGGATATAATGAGATTGCGTTCTGGGGGACTATCAAGGGCGAAAATGGTAGCCGGGATCGTTACTCGGCGCCGGCGATCGTCGACTTGGCGTTGCTRGGGGCGTACAAATTCTTTGCCCATGTCCTAATGGGCAAGCATGAAAGCACCAACCTCACTCGGCACGAGATATACGTGCTTTGGTGCTTATGCAATGGACATACGGTCCCGTTTCTCCCGTTGATCCGAGCACAAATTGAAGGGATTCGGAGGACGAGGGGAGGAAGCGTCGCCCGACTCGGCATGGGGCCAATGATCACTGTACTTGCCCATTACTTTGGGTTTGAGGCCAAATCGACGAACATGACGCGGGTCGATCTCCTCGAATTAACATTCAAAATGCCGCGAGCCCCGACGAACTCGGCGAGACGACAACGCCACAGGGAAAATGAACGAGGCGAGGCCGGCGACGTCCCAAACACTGGTTCGGGCGCGCCTTTCGGGGAAGGCACGAGCCAAGCGGCAGTCCCGCAATACGGAGGTCCGAGCACTGGCTCGGGTCCCGAGATGGGTTGGAACGATTTCCAACATGCCGTGTTTTCCTGTTTCGACCAAATGAATGTTCATTTCGACCGTCTCGACGAAGGGCAGGCACGAAACGATCGAGCTCTCCGCGGCCTCCAGCGCCGGCTCTTTTTGGTCGAGACTCGGATGCGTCGAGACGACGACGACGACGACGATGACGGCGGCGACGGTGGAAACGAGGAGGAGGAAGAAGAAGACGAGGCCACAAACCTCCGTTCCCGACCTAGGAGACG
>BMAC01000467.1:202926-220127 GCA_014905375.1 Phtheirospermum japonicum
CGTAGGACGTCCAAGCGGGGCCACGCTCATTTGGGATCGTTGATACTCGACTTGGTAATGGACGGAAAAAGCAAGGAAGCGCAACGGACGAGGTTCGACAAAACTGGCGGACGCGAAAAGAACGAGAAATCGAGCCGGAAGCTGGAATCCAGTCGACCGACTGGATGTTCAGTCGATCGACTGGCATATCTGGTCGATCGACTGAACCCCCCCAAAATCGACTGAATTCCAGCGACATTTTGTGTTTTGGACATTGCAGTCGATCGGCTGCCTACTTGGCCGATCGACTACTGTCGATCGACTGGGTCCTCTCAAGATCGACGGAATTACAGGGCTTCAGGCCATTTTTGACATCGCAGTCGATCGACTGCCGACAAGGCCGATCGACTGCTTTTTCTCAGTCGATCGACTGAAAAGCAGTTTTTCTGAAGATATTAGCAATCATACGTCATTGGAAGAGAACAACTTGGCTTGATAGCTTTCTTCCCCAAGAAAGCTCCCCAAACAGCTTTTTCTCAAGTTTTTCATATTTTACTCATTTTAATTCCTAAAAATTCTAGTAATTAGCTATAGATTAGTTAAGTTTAGATCTTAGCTATTTTATGTTCAAGCTTTGTTTCAAGCTATCTTTTGTGAAGAACCATCGACTTTCAAGCTTTCTCATTCAAGCTTTTGTGTAATCAAGTACATTTGGTAATATCCTTCTATAATCTAGTTTTATTTTCATGTTATTCCTTTTTAATATTGTGTTGTGCTTTGGATCATAGTTTAGTAACTCTTTTGCTTTTCAAACTTTCAATTTTATTTTCTAGCTTTCTAGCTTATGAACTTATGCTTTTAAGTTATTAAGTTGAAATCAATCTCTAATTTAGTAAAAGTTGTTAAGATCTTCCTTCAAAACCCTTAATTAATGTTAAGTACTTTTGTTGACTTATTCAAATAAGTTGACTTTAATTTTCCCTCCATTTACCAAATTTGAAATTATTAAGTTTTAATAAGCTAATTAGTTTAAATTGATCGTTTTTAATATAAGCTTTAATTTCCTTTAAATGTTTTAATGTTTTAAAATCCTAACTTTCAATTTCAATCTTAGTTATAAAAACCGAACAATGACTATCGCTTTTCTAGGTTAAATTAGTTTTAGAAAATCCAACGATAAGAACGATAAAGAAAACCGACGGCCGATCACATCCATCTTCGAGACACGACTCGGGACAACTCACCGCATCTACAGTCGACTCCGTACTATTGCGGAGACGATTTCTAGAGCGTCGAGAAATCTTCGATCATCTCCCATGTGCTGTAGTTTGTATTCTTCCTAACATCTCTCATATCTGGCAATCTAGATATGTCCTCGTTGTAGTAAGGACCAGAATGATTCCACACTTTACAATCATGGAATTTTCCACATCACCTTTGATTAGAAAATATTTGTCCTTATTTTTATTAGCGTTTTAGTTAGTCTTTCTTATTGTTTTTGGTATAAGTTGGATGGATTAAGCTTAATTTTGTAATTTTATACTTCCAGCTTATTTTATCAAAATATGATCTAGATTGATGCAAATAGGTGATTATTCTCTATTTTTCATCTTATAGCTTAGTAACCGGAGGATCTCAGCGCAAGAGAGACGAAGTTCAATGATTTAAAAGATAAGAATCGAGCATTCCGGCGAAGAAGAAGCATAAGTTGGGAGCTAACGGTGACCTTACCGCTACCATTGCCGCTATCTTACCGCTGAAGATGGACAGATAGCTCCCAGACCTAACTAACAGTAACCCTAACGGTATCTCTTACCACTGGTTACACCGTTACGAAGTGACAGAGAGGTTAGCGGTGCACTTAACGATTACTTTCCTACCGCTATCAACACCGCTACGGATTGACTGAGACTACTCAAGGAAGATTAACGATATAGTTAACGGTAACTATTACCGCTACGTCTTACCGTTACCGTGCCCAGAAATGCGTTTTACCCAAACTTGTTCTCCAAGACATGGAAAAACTATATAAACCCCTCCTAAATCCGTCCCAAATAGAAATATATCACCACCATAACCCTATTTTCGGTCCACAGTCTCAAGAAAAAACATGCCATTACATTCCATAACATAAAAGAAGATCAAGATCGAAGATTCAAGAGTCACAAGTCGCAAGTTCCATTCTTTAGTTCGTGATTTGATTTTCGGCCATTATCAACTCGTTTTATCCGGAGTAGCTGGAGGATTTACTTCACTTCTTAGTTCATATAAGTATTCTAAACCTTTTAATTATTTTCCTTAGTTTTATTCATGCTACTAGGTAATTGTATTAATTTATTTGATCTTGAGTAAATTTATGCTACAAGCTTGTTACTTTGAATATTGGATTCGTAAACTTTAGTTATAACTTAGTTTATTTATTTTATGCTTGATTGATTAAGATTTATTATTCCATTTACGTTTTATTTAAGATACTTGATTACGCTTATGTTTGTTATTTTCATTAAATTTCTATGCTTTAAGATTTCGTAATTGATAATAAGTTTCATACACATTATTGCTTTGTTTAGATTGATTATTTGAGTTTGATTTATGCTATTTAGTTCTTGTTAATTGATAGGCTAATATTCATGCTATTTAGTTTCTTAGATAATAAAAACAAGCAAACCCCCAATTTAATTATTTTTTGTGTTACTTTGTGATTAAACAAATGCTTGAGATTCCGATTACATGTTCCTTGAGATCGACTCATTTCAACTTATCACCCTACACGCGAACTCTTACTCTTGCGAGCAAGCTTGAATGTTTTAACTTAAAATACATATATTTGGGGTACACAAAAGCTTGAATCAACCTTCCTGGCCAGCTTGATTCTTTTTCAACCATACAACAACTGAGTGAGCTCTGCTAATTTCTTCTCAACTCAGTATATCTGATCAGTCTTGTTTTCTCTCAGCTCTCATTGGAGAATGGATCATAATAACCAGGTAAGTTTATCCATGGGATCATATCTAACTTGCGCTCCTACTTGAACTACCCCCATCCGAATCGCTTTACAATTAATAATAACAAAGAAATCAAAAAAAGAATAGTCTGCACTCTGCAGTGGACTTCTTCCCGACCATCTCTCTCTCTCTCTCATGCGCGCACGCTCATATTCTCAGATGCTCACCATGATTCTTTGTCGTCGACCACCATATCAAGTTACTAGAGAAACAGAATTAAGAAGAAACATAAGTCCTTGAGGCGTAATAAAATCACTAGCTAAAAGCAATATTTCTCCCCTAGAAAGATGATAGAAATAATACTGCAAGATACCACAAGTATTGGAAAAAAATATAAGAATGTTTAGAGTATATTTTTCTGAAGTGGCATCAAATATTAGGTTGGTAATGAATGATATAGAAGCTAGAAAATGGGTCGACTAAATAAGCGCATGGGGTTTAGGCAATCCATATGGTTAAAAATAGGTCACATAGAGGAGATGTTGGGCCTTGATGGGTCGATAATAAGGTGAAGATGGTATAAGGTTCTAGGTCTCGGCGTATATGGTATTATGGTCAATATGGTGTTGTGGTTAATATGATAATTAGGCCCCAACAGGTCGGTGACATAGTAGAAGGTTCTAAATTATCACGATAACATAGTTATTATGGTAAACTATGAGAGCAAGAATCCTAATATGAGATAGTTTCCTAATTATGGAGATGGAGTATGATTGGGAGATGGAAACCCTAGCTTGGGGCGTATTTCTCTAGCACCTATATAGAGAGGACTCAAGACTCATTTATTTTTACATTGAATATTCCTACTATTCATGCTCTCATTTTTATCAAATTTATAAGGTTACTGACTTAAGCATCGGAGGACCTATGCCGGGGCTAACTAGCTTGGGTTTTTGTGCAGGTTGTTTGTGGTCCAAGAAAGCTATTTTGACAAAATCTGACATCTTTCTTGAGCCAGAATTTTGGTTGCATCAAGTGGCATCGTCTGTGGGAATACGAGTGACATTGAGTCATTGAGCAAAAGGCATGTGTTATAAAATCATAAACCAAAAAACGTGATAGATAATCAAGATGTCCCAATGAAGGATTCAATAAGGGGAGGAGTTGTGAAGATACGAACAAAAATAGCTGCCGGGACCACACATCCTCAACATAAAAAGGAGGATGTTACAAAAACTTTTCAATGCAATACCACCCAATGTGAGTCAGAAGATTTTGGATACATAACTCAGTGGTGTCAAGAAAGAAGAAAATGGTAACAATAGGTGGAAGTATGGGAGCAAAAAGAGGTCGTGTGGTCTCCTCATCCGGGGAAAGCTCAAGGAAGAAGGAGGCATAGGTTGGAACCACTCAGGGCAGCCAAGAAGGGTAGAAAACAAGAGGTGGAAGACCAATATTTATAGGGAAGGGAAGAAGAGATAGAAGAAGGGGATGAGGAGGAAGAATATGAGGGACCTCGGGAACGTTAGCTAATTGAGGAGTGTTCTAGTGAAGGAGAGAGAAGGGTGGAAGATGACGAGGATGAGGCACCCCCTACTTTGAGGGTAATGCAGGATATGCAGGAAGCATTAAAAGCTTTGCAAAAATAGGTCATGGTTTAAGATCAGAGGAAGATCGGGAGCACCTATTTTCAGAGGAGATATTGAAGGCTGACCTACTTAGGGGATATAATAGATTAAACTTTTACTATGATGGGTAGTCGGATCTCACATAACATATAAAGTTTTGAGAATGAGGCAATGTGAGGTAGTTTATTGATGTTGTTGCATGTCGATCATTTTTATCTACCTTACAAGGACCAACTCAGGAATAGTTCCATCATATCTCTCCAGGATGAATAACTAGTTTCACAGTGTTAAAATCCTCCTTTATGACACAGTTTTCCAATGCAAGAGCACACATAAAGACATTCATGTCACTATTTGCTATAATACAGAAGAAGGATGAGTCCTTAAAGGATTTTGTTTCCAGATTTATGAGAGCTAGCCTGGAGGTTCCTACTATGATAAATGAGATAAAGGCTAGCGCATTAATCTAAGAACTATGCACAGGGGGATTGAGTAAGTCGTTGGCTAAGCGACCTGCTCCCATATATGAAGAGGTGTTGGAAAGCAGTGTCAGATACATCCATATGGAGGAAGCTGAAGAAGAAGGATGCATGCTCTTTCCTATGAAGATGATTATGTTGAAAAGCCCCCAACCAAAAAGGAAGAATCTATAAGGTATTTATGTTGGCAAGCTAAGTTGTTCACTGCACCAATAGAAAATAGGAGGAGGGCTGATGTTAGAGTTGACAAGAGGGTTGCGACATATGACCTACATGAGTTCACATCATTAAAGGAGCTAAGGTTTAGGACTTCTGATATAATTGAGAGACTATAACCTAATGTCATAAGGTGGGCATAAGATTATACAAAGGTACCCACTTAGACAAAGTCATAAAACTTTTGCACATTCATAATAATCATTGACATTCTGTAGAGAAGGTGCCTCCATTTGAAGGAGGATATGAGAGGTTAGTCAAGGCGGGATATTTAAGGGACTTTGTTTATCAAGATAAGGGGCTAAGCCAAAGACGAGAACTTTTGGGACCTCCCAAGGAGGTCCCTTAGAGCACAAGCAGGTGGACAAGAAAGGAGGCAGGAGGCACAAGAAGGCCAAGAGGAGAATAATGACCCCGACAACAACAAGAGGAGAGTCAACATGATTTATGGAGGACCTACTGATGGGGGATCAAATAAAGTGAGGAAGGTTCATACCAAGGCTGCCAAGCTGGGGCCTTCAGAGGTTAAAGTGGAAAATTTATAACTGCCATATTCAGGGCCAATTATTTTTTTAATCTAGGAGATAGATGAGGTTTACAAGTTGACCATAATGACGCGCTAGTCATACGAGCAGAGGTGTCCACCTATGATGTGGGCAGGGCATTTGTGGTTTAAAAAAGATCGGTTATTATCTTATATTATCACTATTTAGAGCAGATGGGCGTAGAAGTAAAGATGAATCTGGTGCAAATGCCTATTTATGCGTTTAATGGGTCTTAAGTTATTACTGGAAGAGAAGTAGTTTTAGTGGTGACCTTAGGGGAAGATGAATTTAGGATAGAGAAGAAGCTTAAGTTTTTGGTGATTCGAGCCAAATCATCTTAAAACATCGTGACTTAGACCTAATGAATTTAAGGCAATCACATCAACTTATTATATGATTATAAAATAACCGGTAGGAGATAAAGTGGGGGAGGTAGTTTTTGATCAACTGGCGGCGCGATAAAGCTATGAGCTTACTGTACGCAAAGGGATGAGTGAAGGAAAGAGTGACCAAAACAGTGATGCAAGGGAAGGGAGTATGAGTGCTAAAAATACCAAAATAGAAGATACACCGGTGCGACCTCATGTGGAGTTGGTGGAAATTGAGATGGTAGATGTCCAGACAGGTTTTACGAAAAGGATAGGGAGTTAGTTGCTAGAAATCATAAGGGCATAAATTATACACTTATTAAAGGAGTTTAGGTACATCTTCACCTTTTGGGGATAATGAGTTGGTAGGAGTGGAATTAAGGTCACGCAACATCACTTGAACATGGATTTGGTCATTAGACTGGTGAAGCAGAAGAGAAGGCATTTTGCTGTGGAAATGGATAAGGTGATAAAAGAGGAGGTGTAAAAGTTATTACAGGTAGGGCATATACGGAGATTCAGTTTTATCGAATGTGGTAATGGTGCTCAAACCTGGGAATAAGTGGAGGATATGTATTCACTTTTGTGAGGTGAATAAGGCATGCCTAAAAGACCATTATCCATTACCTCGTATTGATCAGTTTGTCGACTCTACATCAGGGTGCGAGCTGTTGAGTATGGAGGATGCGTCACTGGGGTATCATTAGATTCTATTGGCACCTTAGGATCAACCAAATGTGAGCTTTGTTACTTCGAACGGAACCTATTTTTTGTGTCTATGTCATTCGGATTGGAGAATGCAGGAGCTACCTATTAGAGTCTGGTAGACAAAATATTCAAGGACTTGTTGGGAGCTACTATGGAGGTTTATGTGGATGAAATTTTTGTAAAAAGAGGGAAGGTGGAGTCACATGTGGGAGATCTGAAGAAGAATTTTTAATTTTATGGAAGTATGAGATGCGTTTATATCCCAAGAAGTGTTCGTTTGGGGCAATCTAGGAAATTCTAGGGGTATATGGTGATAGAGAAGGATATCGAGATAAATCCAGAGAAGGTGCGAGCTGCTATGGAAATGTATCAACCTCACACGGTGAGGGATGTACATGTCCTAATAGGGCGGATAGCTGGTCTTAGAAGGTTTATATCTAGGTTAATAAAAAGTGGGTTCCCCCTTTTAGAGCTTTAAGAAAGGGACTTAAGTTCGAATGGACGGCAGAGGCAGTGGAGGCCTTTGAGAGAAGCTGAAAAGAATACCTAGAGGAGACATTTTTATTGAAAGAATCCCTACATGTGGAAGATTTTAACCTGTATATATCAATTGGAGAGATGATATTAATTTAGTCTTGATTCGAGAGGATGCGGGAGCTCAAAAACTTATTTATTATATGAGAAGGATATTGTTAGGGGCAGTGTCACGCCCCTATTTTGATAAAACAAAAATAGTTTTTATTTAAAGTAAAATAAAGTAGACTTGGTATCACGTAAATATCAAATTGTAAAATCAAAACAAAATCGAGAATTTCACAAACCTTTGAGTAGCGCAAAGGAAATAGTAATATGAAAATAATTTAAATTTCTATCAATTATAAATTGACAGTTTAAGGTAGCATCGTCTCGGGTTTAAATCACTTTGCAACACCCCACTTTTAAAAAGGTAGCATAATATAATATAGACTTACTAATTTTAAAAACAATTTTAAAGAAAAACACTTCTCATTTTAAAATAAAAGTAAGGATATCAACATTTATAAATCTTCACCCACGCTTTCGTTGCACTACTTTAATATATAATTTTTTGGAAAATTGAAGACAATTAATAAAAATAACTAAGTATAATTCAAACCAAAATATCAAAATGGAAGTCAAGTCGACATAGATTTAAATCCCTCGAGATTTTTCTTAATTTATCGTCCACCTCCAACGTCACTCGTTCCTTGGTCTCCTCAACCTTAAATTTGTTAATGATAGGGTGAGCTTCCCAATTGCTCTGTAGATACACCGATATATCTCCTCTAAATATTGAACCTCAAAAATAGCACAATAAATTAATATAATTCATAGAATAGCGTTTTAGAACAACATAGACATTGATTGCAGCTAAAACGAGACGGGTTTTCCTGATGAGCCTTTACCTCAGTTCGATTTTAATTAATGAATAGCACGCTGGGATAAACCCGATGAACCTTTACCTCGGTCACAGACAACTTTTACGATATCTGAATATATTCGGTTTTAGAAGTAGATTGTATTCGAGAACACATTATATACATAACACGATAATTGAGAATTTAGATTTAGCACAAGATAAGTCGATGGTCCCTACCTCGTAATTTGAATGTAATGAATTTGATGAAAGTCATGAATGAATATTTAGTCGTCGTCGATTCGTTGCCTACATAGAATGAAAATATACTCGAATGTGACTTTTGAAATTTGAACTTAGATATTTGAATTCGAAAATCGGAATAACTGAATTGGAATTGACAAGTCTTCATCGCCAATTGGGAATTCAAGGATTATATGACAAATTACATAAAGGTAAGGGGTAGATTCATAGTTACCTTCAAATCGTGGAGCAAAATGGGGCTGAGTTAGAGTTTCATAAAATTCGAGATCTGGATTGGGGTTTCATAATTTTGAGAGAGTAGATTGAAGTTTGGGTAAACTGTGGGTTAAATGGGGTTTTGAGTAAACTGGGGGCTAAATTGAAAAGAAGTAGAGAATGTGGGGGTCAATTTGTAATTCTCGGAAACTTTGAGAAATATAAATGGGCATCTTCACAAGCTTTAATTGAACCCGTTTTCTTCATTTTTTTCTTCCCCAAATATTCGGAAAAATCGAAACCAAAATTCCCCGCCTTCATCTTCGAATTCTCCACGGCGGCTTCGGCGACTGGAAATCCGGTCAACAACGATCGTCGACGGGGCTTCTTCTGTTGAAAAATACAACGAGCACAAACTGGGAATATATGTAATTCACAAAACTGGAAAAAAGAACGGAAAAATAAAATAATATAGTCGAGTCGAGAAAATCTCTTTCCGCCAGACGAAATTGCCCCGGTAGTGCTCGTCGGATTAGGCAATTCTTCCCCAAAGATAAAACGACTAACATCTCTGGTATAAAAGCACCGTTAATACAAGAGCTCCGGCGAACTAGAAGAATATGGACCGAGCTACGTAAAAAGAAATGAAAATAATGCAGAAGTGGAATGCAATATAAGTTTTGTAATCTTTTCGTGTTTTCAGGTGTGAAAAATGCAGGAGCTTCTCACCCTTTTAGAGGGGTTTCAGCGGGGAAGGTAACATCACCTTAATGACGACCATAAAGGCATCATTAAGACGCTCAAAACAAACTGACAACACCTGACATCATGAACTTGGACAGTATTACCGTGTACATGCATTGCATGATGTTGTTCGTACGTTTAAACGCACCTGAACGGTCAGGAGTTGATTTGAATTCTCAGGAGTGTGTACGTTCAAAAACGTACGCAACTTAAAAGGTTAGCCAGGGTTGAACCAGGTCACCCCCACAGACCACGACAATCAGACCAGCCAATTTGGACCAATTGCCCAAGACCCAAGACCCAAGACCCAAGTCCCAAGTCCCAGGCCCAGGCCCAGGACCCAGGACCAAGGTCCAAGGTCCGAGTTCGGGTCTGGGTCCGGGCTCGGGCTCGGATCCGCTATCGGCTTCGCTGAAGACGGGCGGGAGAACTCAAGTCCTAGAGCCCGCGTGAGCTTTGTTCACACAAAGTCCACAATACCTGCTGGCCCACTTGATGTCCACTAATGAAATGTAATCATTTTTAAACTCCCTTCCACATTGATTAACTTTCAATGTGGGATACACAATAATGCACTTAAGTAACCGTTCAACTTTCATGCATCATTTCTCACTCACCAATAATTGGATTTGAGAAATTCAAAATGCTACAATTATCTACACGACACTTAGATCAAGACTATAAAATTCGTTAACATGAATTCTCGCTGTACCTAAATTTATTAAATACAATTTACAACAATCCCTCACATGAGTGAGAAAACTCAAAAAATAAAAATATGAATGCAAATACATAGTTCAGTCTTTAAGAGATAATAGAGAATAGTGATAGGTGGCTTGTGGCCTTAAAACCCTCCTTAGTTAATACTACCGAGCATACTGGTGGATTAGTGAACAAAATTCTTGAACTATTCCCCTTTGTGTATACTAGACAATAGTACCAACCCACTAAGGTCTCAAAATTCTTCTGTTTTCACGTTTTGCGTCCGTTTCTGGCCATGAACAACTTCTTTGGATTCATAAGCATTCAATAGAAGTGGCCCTCACTTCTCGCTTACATAGGTGATTCTTAAAACGAGTATTTTGCCATACTCAAGTCAAAGACCTGCACAAGAATCATTAAAAATTAGAGATTTATCCTCACCATGTGACATATTAAAAACTCTACTTTTGCCGTTAGGGAATAGGGTCGTAGAGTTTTATTTACCCAGACTTTTATAGTTTAGTTTTCCCATTGAACCATGTTTGTGGGATCTCCACTCATCATGGTTGGGTTTCTACTACAATCATCTTTAAGATGTGGATTTCACTCCCATTCCTTCAAGCAACTTATACATCTGATCTCGAGCTATATTTTTAGTGAATGGATCCGCTAGATTATCTATCTACTTTACGTAGTCAACTGAGATAATCCCAATCCATAACAGATGTCTTACGGTGTTATGTCTTCGGCGAATATGTCGAGACTTACCTTTATACAAACCACTTCTTGCCCTTCCAATAATAACTTGACTATCGCAGTGAAGCATAACTTGTGGCACGGGTTCTCCCTACATGGAATATCTTCCATAAAGTTACGAAACCATTGTGCTTCTTCACCTACTTTGTACAAAGCGATAAACTCAGATTCCATGGTGGATCGGGCTATACATGTCTGTTTAGTGTATCTCCAAGAAACAGCTGCTCCCCCAATTACAAACATATACCCACTTGTTGACAGTGAGTCCTTTGAGTCGGATATCCAGTTTGCATCACAGTAACCTTCAAGTATCCTGGGGTATCTACCATAGTGTATCCAAAAGTTCAAAGTATACTTTAAGTATTTCAAAACTCTCACAAGCGCTTTCCAGTGTTCTCCAGTTGGATTGCTTATATATCGAGTTATTTTGTTTACCGAGCAAGCTAGATCAGGTCTTGTACAGTTAGAGATGTACATCAGACATCCAATGATCCTAGCATAGTCCTTTTGAGCAATAGGGGCACCTCTGTTCTTACTTAAGTGAACGCCGAGTTCCATAGGTGTCTTTGCTGGAAGAATATTGTGTGCATTGAATTTCTTGATCACTTTCTCAATGTAATGATATTGTGACAAGACAATTCCATCTGGAGTTCTTATAATTCTTATGCCAAGAATTGTGTCAGCAACTCCCAGATCCTTCATTTCAAAATTTCTTTTTAGCATGAGTTTCGTCTCGTTAATCACTTGTAGGTTGCTACCCATGATTAACATATCATCTACATAAAGACATACTATAACAAATATGTTATTTGTATTCTTAATGTAGACACACTTGTCACACTCGTTTATCTTGAAGCCATTTGACATCATCACTGCGTCAAATTTCAAGTGCCATTGTAAAGGTGCTTGTTTCAAGCCATACAAAGACTTAACCAGTTTACACACCTTTCTTCTGGTCCAGATTTTACAAAACCTTCAGGTTGTTTGATTAGCACGAATCTTTCTTGGTTTTTATTAGTATTTTAGTTTATTTTTCGATAGATTGAGAATATTTTCGTATTTTTTTATCTCCAACTTATTCTATCATATTTTAATTATAATTAATTAATTTTATATTTATTATAGGTATTTTGAAGTGTTTTGGCCTGAAGATAGTCGAGGATGGGCATACGAGTGGAGTTTCAGCGAAAATGGGCCGCGATTTGAAGAATTCAAAGTTGTCGACTTTCTATAACGGTTTTACATATGGAACCGTTCCAGAAGCCCTGGCCGACCACAGCTCTCTGTAGCGTCGACCCAAGGTGCGTCGACCGACGCACACCTGACACACGCCTGCCGAGCGCTGCGCACGCCTGTCGCCCAGTCACGTCGGTCGATGCCAGAACTGATGTCGATTGACGCACCTGCCACGATCTCTGTAGCGTCGACCAGTTTCGCGTCGGTCTACGCCAGAACTGATGTCGATCGATGCGACGGCCCAAAATCATGATTTTTAGGGTTTTTTGTGCGCCAAGTCATGAAATACTATATAAACCCTTCGTATTCCGTTTTAAACACACAACCACGACCCAAAACACTTACCTAGGTTTGAGAAAACTATTTTCAAACCCTACAACATATTTTCAAGATCTACGTTGAAGATTCAAGATCCAAAGCACCAAGACGAAGACGTTCGTTCAAGTTCCGATTTTTCAACGAAGAGCAACCACCAACAACCCGGATTCGCGGAGAACTCTCAGCACATTTAGCTACTTAATAAGTTCTCTAAACTTTAGTTAATTCTTAGGTTAATTCTTAGTTTTTAGATTTTAATTGTTTTCGTTTGAGTTCTTGAACCGTTTAGCTATTTCGATTGATTTAAATGTTGAATCGTTGAAGTTTGGACCTGAGATTTTAGTTTTTAATATTATTATAGCTGCTGCYTTTATTCTCTTGTTCATGCTTGGTGATGAGATTTGTTCATGTTAGTTTAATTATTGCTTTAGTTTTGATAATTAGTTGATAATTGATTCATGCTATGTTATTGCTTGATAATTGTGGATTTGATCTTATTCTTAAGGAATCACATGCTTAGATTTATTTTGTGGTAGTTTATGCATGCTATTAATTAGTTTTGAATTAATTGTTTTTAAAATCCTTAGAATAATGATTAGATAATTAATTTAGAATTAATTCTAGTTGCTTTAAAATCCCTAGATTAATAATTCTTAGATAATTTAGTTTTCAAGCATATGTTAAATTAATTAGTTAATCATAATTAGTTGATGCTTTTAAATTTATTAGTAGTTGATAATTTTAAAAAACCAAATTTATACAAGTTCTCGTGTTAAACATTGTGATTAAACAAACATTACAAATTCCGAACGTCAGTCCTGGAGAGACGACTCGAGTTAAGCTTGTCAAACCTACACGCGATCCCGTTATTTTGCGGGTGAGCTATTAAATTTATGATAATTATTTATAAAATAGGCACATTCAAAAGCTCGAATCAAAAATTGGCGCCGTTGTCGGGGACTAAAATAGGTTTTGATAATGTTTGTTCGTGTTATTTTCTGCTTTTCCATTTATTTGTATAAAGGTTCTTTATTTGCCACTCGATACGTTGATGTTGTTTACTGTTGATGCAAGGTCATAGAAGCTTACAAAATAAACTTGCACCTTTTGTTGACAACATCGAACGAGTAGGGAAACCGAGAAGACTCTTCCCTTCTCCCGATAGAAATCAATCAAATACAATCCTAGCCACCATGTCGAATACAACAACAATTGGCGGCCGAGGACCCAGAGGAAGAGGAGGAGGGCAAACGAATGGTGGGCGAGGGCATGGAAACAGAATTCTTAACCCACCTCGCCAACAACCATATGGGATGCCACCTACCGATGATCTAAACTTTGGAGACCCACAAGACGACAATCGTCAAGAAGATCCATCGATTCTTGAACCTAATCAATTGCATAACGACGGAAACAACCAAAGAATCAATAACGAAGAGAATCAAGAAGGAAACCAGTTTTTCAACAATCCAAACAATGGAGGGGCCCAAGGCCAAGATAATCGTCAAGCGATGATTCCAGGAAATCAAATCAACCATCCACAACACTTTAGGAATCGAGCGGAAGATCAAGCATACAACGCTCGTGCAAACGAGGAGTTCTTACGCAACCAAGTTGGTAATGGCGGGCCCCAGCCCCAAAACAACCAACAACATAATGGGGATTTAAATCAGGAGCGAGTACCGAATCGTTTCCAAAATAGACGAGGAGGACGACAATATGATGATGGTCAAGGTGACGATACACTAGACGATGAATATGAGGATGAAAACGAGTTTAATGAAGATAATTATTATGAGGATGGGGACGATTTTGGAGGAAGACGTGCTCCTCGATATCAAAATGTACGAAAGAAAGGTGACCTCGCATGCCCAACCATTGGACCATATAGCTCAGCGATAGTTTTAGGCCAAGCGGCTAGGAAATACAATTTGAGGACCGAAGATTTGAATAGACTACCCTCTTTCTATGGCTTGCCGAATGAAGACCCACTCGAGTTCGTTTGAGAATTTTACATAGCATTATCTGGGATTCAAGATCGAGGACTCTGTGAAGGACGGCTTAGAATGCGATACTTCCCAAGTATCCTGAAAGATAAAGCAAAACGATGGTTCAATCAATTAAAACCTAACTCCCTAACAAATTGGGAGATGGTTTACAAGAAATTTGTGAGAAGATTCTACTCAGTCCAAACAACAAAGAAGTTGAGGAGGGAAATTTCTAACTTCGAGCAATTGGATGGCGAATTGTTTCACGAGGAATGGGATCGTTTTAAGGAGCTCCTCAATGCATGTCCACACCATGGTAACAGTGATGAAATGATCAACAATTACTTTTATGAAGGATTATTTCCGAATATCAAGCAACAAGTGGAAAGAAGAGCAGGAGATTTCGGGGGCTTGACCGCGGAGGAAGCACGAGATCTTTTTGAATTAATAAGTGAGGAGTCAAGGAAAACGAGTTCAAGGCCTCGAAAAACTAGAGTGAATGAGGTTTCAGTTGCACGAGCGGAGGATGACAAGATTGATAAACTTACAAAGCAAGTGGAGTTGTTGACAAACATGATGATGAAGCAACAATCGCAACCTTCACAAGAGACATGTGGGATTTGTGGAGCATTTGGTCATGGAGCGAATGCGTGTTCAGTAACTTTTGATGATGAATCGAACATAGAGGTCAACGCCGTTCCAAATTTCTAACACAACAATTCTTGGCAGAAACCCACAAACCAATTCCAGGCACAACGTGATTCTCCTTTTTTCAAGTGGGGTCCTGAGAACCCACATTATGCGCCGATAAAGCCACAGACTGACCCACGGTACCTTCCTTCACCACCACCACCTACGAAGGGGCAAACGTCAAATCCGGTTAAACCAAATGATCAATTGCTAGTCTGGAAACAAAATCAAGTGACTGAGACGCTCATTAATAGAGAGGTACTTATGAAAGTGAATGCAAAGATAGACGACCTCTCGAAAAAGGTGAATAGTATGGATAATCTCTCTAGGATAGTGCATGATCTTGCTAAGAGTGTGGAGAGGATTGATAGGACAATAGTACAATTGGAGGCTGACATTGCGAGATCAAATAAGGAAAAAGACAAGTTTCCGAGTCAAACGGAGAAAGCCTCAGCGATTAAAGTCCTACGCAGTGGAAAAGTGATTGGCAATGGAGTCGAGATAAATGACTGAGGGGACGAAGAGATGACGGAGAGTCCAACACCGGCATCACCAAAGGGAGATGAATCCAAGCTAATAGAACAATTGCATAGGACACCAAACCCTTACATTCCGAGATCTTTGAAGGGGAAGCTCACGAACAAAACTCCAACTTCACCGATAGTCAAAAAAGTTCCATTTCCAAGCCGCCTTCGACTAGCAAAAGAAAACAAGAAGTTCATGGAGCTTTACAACTTGCTGAAGAACGTCATTATCAACTTTCCTCTTTTGGATGTGATCAAAACGATGCCGGCATATGTGAAGTTATTCAAGGAGCTTGCTATAAGACATAGGCGTTCGGAGACAAATCAGTACGTTCCTCTAATGAAGGAGGTGAGTGCGTTGTGCAAGCAACCACTGCCTACGAAGGAGAAGGACCCTGGAAGCTTTTGTGTCAATATTACATTGGAGAATGGGCAACAAGCACACGGAATGCTTGATCTTGGCGTGGGAATGAACTTACTACCACATTCCCTTTATAAGCAATTTAAATTAGGACCCTTGAAGCCGACGAAGATGCGACTCCAACTGGAAGATCGTTCCATTCGACACCCATTAGGTATCGTTGAAGATGTTTTGTTGCGAGTGGGTGAATGAATTATTCCAGTTGATTTGTAGTTTTGGATGTTGGAGAGATGCCGAGTGACGACAAGGGGCATACGATTCTTTTAGGATGTCCGTTTTTATCTACCTCCCATGCAGTAATTGATGTGAATAAGGGGAGGATGAGCATGTTCGTTTTGGGAGAGACGGTCACTTTTTCTTTGAAAGATATGAATAATTGCCTACGCCATTGACGGAAGAAGATGAGTGTTTGTATGTCGACACGATAGATGCTTGCATCATGGAACTCAAAAGCATAACAATTTTGGAATATATGGTAGTCGAGGACGACGATGACTTTCTAAGTTGGGAGGAGATAGCCGAGCTATTTGGAATTGATTTTCACAACATTGGCGCTGACCTCAAAATTATAGACCCCAACGAGATTTTTGACATGGTGGAGCTAGGTGATCCACCACGAGCCGAGCATTAAAAGTTGAAATGCGTCATGCATGTGACATAAAATGTTGCACTTCTTGGGAGGCAACCCAAGCGTTAGTTTTTCTTTTTCTTTAATTTTTTTTATTTCGGTTTTTATTTAGTTTATTTATATTTTTATTGTGTCAATTGTCGTGGTACGTTTATGTGTGTGTTAATGTGCAGAAAATTCAATTTTATGAATTCATCTCCGCCGATCGAGGTCGCAATCCGACCCAATTTAGCTGCAGTCCGGCATCCTTTCGATGAGCCGCAATTCGGCTAACTCAATTCCACACGATGTGCCACCGGGCACTTGCGCACAAAAATTGACTACAATCATTTTTAATCCAAGACATTCCAATCACGCGATTTAAAAGGAGGGATTTTTGAACAAGCGCCTTTTGGAGGAGCTCAACTATCGATTTTTCAGGGATGTTTTCTTATCTCCCTTGTGCTTATTTTCTTTATTTTATGACAATCGGGAGATTGCCAAGTTTTAAGG
>BMAC01000467.1:220349-270648 GCA_014905375.1 Phtheirospermum japonicum
ATAAGTGCATAAATTTTTCAAAATTTATTATTTATATATTGTAAAATGGTACTTGTACGCAATTGAGTTCGCAAAACCTTAAAAGCAGCGTCAATTCAAATCTTCTTCATGCAAAAAGCCTGTGAGTAGCCTGAGTGTTTATCATCATTGCATGTACTTGAATGAGTTTTGATTTGAGATCTCTTTGAAACCGCTGTGTGTAGTTGACTTTGAACATGACGTCAAGGCATAAATAAAACCCTATTCTGGCCATATCCATATATATTAGCCACTATAAATTCCGAATGAGCCAATCATAGCCAAATAATCCATTTCCATTAGCCATGAGTGATTTTTAATTCGACTACTGCAACCAATAAAAGTGTGGGGTAGGAGGAGTTCGTTATTTTTATTGGTTAGTTGAATTTTTAAAATTTACCAAGGGATTTATGATTTTGTAACAGTATTGAGGACCACCATCCTTAAAGAAAAAAAAAAGAAAAAGATCCTATAAAAATAGAAAAGGGATAAAATAAAAAAAGAAAAAGAGAAGGATGGCGAGTCTTGTTGTTTCGTGTTTAGTCATTGCCTACGCGCTTTATAAGGGCTTGAGTTTTATTGATTATTTTATGAAGCCTAATGTTTAAGAGACAAGAGTTGTGTTTGGAAGAAGAAGCATATTATGAGCTTCTATGTTTATTAAGTGGTTTGAGCAAAAAGTTGGTAGTAGAGTTACGAGTTGAGAAATAGCCTTTGTTTAAAGGCTACGTTTTGAGTGTTTAGTGAGGTTTTAAATTTTGAATGAGGTGAAGCACATTTCTTCGTGATTAGATTAGGTATGGTGAGTTATTTAGCCACACGACTAATATATTCCATACTCGTCTAAGGAGCCTTACATTACAACCGAAAAGACCTTTTCCAATTCTTAGTTCGATAACATACTTAATATGCGATTGAAAAGAGATTGATTTTTGGTTCTTGTTTATTGTGTTTGTATTTGTATGATTTCAGTGTATACACATCCTATGTAGCAATGCTCGAGTGCTTTGAGCGAACACCCATATATATTTTCCTTTTGAGAGGATGCATGAATTTGATTTTGGAATGACAATGTAATAAGGGTGGAGTGTTTGACGTTGTGTTACTTGTATCTATATTTTCAAAATTATGTATGTAGCATAGCACGACTCATTGCTTGAGCTTATTTTCTTTCTTGTTATACTTTGAATCTATCGTTTGTTCGAAGACGAACAAACCAATAAAGCGTGGGGTAGTTGATTAGCACGAATTTGTCTTGGTTTTTATTAGTATTTTAGTTTATTTTTCCTATTGTTTTTGGTATAAGTTTGATAGATTGAGCATATTTTCGTATTTTCTTATCTCCAACTTATTCTATCATATTTAAATTATAATTAATTAATTTTAAGTTTATTATAGGTATTTTGAAGTGTTTTGGCCTGAAGATAGTCGAGGATGGGCATACGAGTGGAGTTTCAGCGAAAATGGGCCGCAATTTAAAGAACTTAAATCTGTCGACTTTCTAAAATGGTATTCCATCTGGAACTGTTCTAGAAGCCCTGGCCGACCACAGCTCTCTGTAGCGTCGACCCAAGGTGCGTCGACCGACGCACACCTGACACACGCCTGCCGAGCGCTGCGCACGCCTGTCGCCCAGTCACGTCGGTCGATGCCAGAACTGATGTCGATTGACGCACCTGCCACGATCTCTGTAGCGTCGACCAGTTTCGCGTCGGTCGACGCCAGACCTGATGTCGATCGACGCGACGGCCCAAAATCGTGATTTTTAGGGTTTCTTGTGCGCCAAGTCATGAAATAACTATATAAACCCTTCATATTCCGTTTTAAACACACAACCACGACCGAAAACACTTACCTAGGGTTGAGAAACCTATTTTCTACACCCTACAACATATTTTCAAGATCTACGTCAAAGATTCAAGATCCGAAGCACCAAGACGAAGACTTTCGTTCAAGTTCCGATATTTTGACGAAGATCAACCACCAACATGCCAGATTCGCGGAGAACTTTCAGCACCCTTAGCTACTTAATAAATTTTCTAAACTTTAGTTAATTCTTAGTTTTTAGATTGTTTTCGTTTGAGTTCTTGAACCGTTTAGCTATTTCGATTGATTTAAATGTTGAATCGTTGAAGTTTGGACCTGAGATTTTAGTTTTTAATATTATTATAGCTGCTGCGTTTATTCTCTTGTTCATGCTTGGTGATGAGATTTGTTCATGTTAGTTTAATTATTGCTTTAGTTTTGATAATTAGTTGATAATTGATTCATGCTATGTTATTGCTTGGGAATTGTGGATTTGATCTTGTTCTTAAGGAATCACATGCTTAGACTTAATTTGTGGTAGTTTATGCATGCTAGTTAATTAGTTTTGAATTAATTGTTTTTAAAATCCTTAGAATAATGATTAGATAATTAATTTAGAATTAATTTAAAATTAATTCTAGTTGCTTCAAAATACCTAGATTAATAATTTTTAGATAATTTAGTTTTCAAGCTTAGGTTAAATTAATTAGTTAATCATAATTAGTTGATGCTTTTAAATTTTTTAGTAGTTGATAATTTTCAAAAACCAAATTTATACAAGTTCTCGTGTTAAACATTGTTATTAAACAAACATTACAAATCCCGAACGACAGTCCTTGAGAGACGACTCGAGTTAAGCTTGTCAAACCTACACGCGATCCCGTTATTTTGCGGGCGAGCTATTAAATTTCTGACAATTATTTATAAAGTAGGCACACACAAAAGCTCGAATCATTGTTCCATATAGATTTCCTCTTCTAAATTGCCATTTAGAAAAGCTGTTTTTTCATCCATTTGGTGAATCTCAAGATTGTGCAAAGCAGCAATCACTAGAAGCACCTGGATAGAGGTAATTCTCGTCATAGGAGAGTATGTATCAAAGAAATCATAACCATCCTTTTGGAGAAATCCTTTCACAACCAAACGAGATTTATACTTATCGATTGATCCACCAGCTCTAAAATTTTGTTACAGAATCCATTTACTTCCTAAAGGTTTACAATCTTCAGGTAAATCAGTCAGAATCCACGTATGGTTCTGCATGATGGAATCGATTTCGCTCTGAAAATCTTCCTTCCAAAACGAACTATCAGTTCGGGAGAAAGCTTCTTTTAATGAAGCTGGTTCTTCATCCAACATGAAAACCACATAGTCGGGACCGGAATCCTTGTAACTTTAGCTCGAGTGCTCCGTCTAGGAATTAGAGCTTCAAGTTCTGAACTAGGTCGTTTACGAGACTTAGGTTCAACCCCCACAAGTTCCTTTAGCATTACCAGTGTTTGAACTTGAAGCAGATTTATCCTTATAAGGATAGATATCTTCAAAGAATATCGCATTCCTTGACTCAATGGTAGTTCCGACATTCATGTCCGGAACATCTGACCTATGAATGATAATTCAATAGGAGCTACTATTTAGTGCATAGCCAATAAAAATACAATCAACCGTTTTGGGACTGATTGTCACTTGATTTGGTAGAGGCACTTCTACCTTCGCTAAACACCCCCACACTTTGAGGTATTTATAAGAAGGTTTCCTTCCTTTACAAAACTCATAGGGAGTTTCATCCCTACCTTTAAGTGGAATTTTATTGAGGATATAGTTTGCTGTTAAAACAGATTCCCCCCATATGTTCCGAGGTAACCCAGAACTAATCAACAACGCATTCATCATCTCTTTCGAAGTACGATTCTTATGTTCTGCAACGCCATTCGATTGAGGTGCATACGGAGCTGTAGTTTGATGAATTATGCCATTTTCGTCGCACAACTCCTCAAACGGAGCTACGTATTCCCCTCCCCTATCACTTCGAATAGATTTGATTTTGCAGTAGAGTTGATTTTCGGCTTCATTCTTGAAGTTCTTAAAAGCTTCAATAGCCTCATCTTTACCTCTCAAAAGATAAAGGTAACAATACCTTGTCCAATCGTTAATAAAAGTAATAAAATACTTTTTGCCACCTCTTGTTTGCAAAAACTTCAAATCACATACATACGTGTGAATTAATTCTAGAGGTGTCGTGCTCCTCTCTACCGATTGAAATGTTAACTTTGTAATTTTTACTTCTACACAAATCTCACACTTAATTTTATTAACAAATTTATTTACTTTAAGAAAATTGAGATTTGACAATCGTTTTATTGCATTTAGATTAACGTGGCCTAATCTACAATGCCATAAACTGGAGCACTCAGTCAAGTAAGAGGAATCAGAAGTAATTTTATTAATGATAGGTTTTGGGCGTATAGCCATTACACTGAGTTTGAACAGTCCATCTGTAAGGTAACCCTTACCTAGAGGTGTTCCAAACTTAGACAATACAAACTTATTAGCCTCAAATACAAGTTTAAAACCACGACTAACTAGTATTGATTCAGAGACTAAATTCTTCCGGATGTCCAAAACGTGCAACACCTCATTCAGAGTGATGTTCTTGCCAGAGGTAATTTTTAGGACAACTGTACCAACACCAACAACTTGAGATGACGCTTGGTTTCCCATGTTTAACTTACTTCCCTCATAGGGATGGTATTTGGAAACAAGCTCCAGTCTGCACATACATGGGCAGTTGCAGCATTATCGACGAACCATTGACCACGGTTCTTGACCATATTAGCTTCCTCAGTGATAACCGCAATGAGATCATCACCAGTCAGCTCTCTCTCGGCTAGTTGGTCACTCAGTTTGGCCTTCTTTTTCTTTGGCTTGCGACAGTTCTTAAATAGATGTCTGATCCAAACTTTTGTGCACCCCTTTTTAATAAATTAATTTAAAAGCACGTAAGTTTGCTCGCAAGAGCAAGAGGTACTTGTAGGGTGATAAGTTTGACTCGAGTAGTATCTCTCGAGGAAACAACTGTTCGGTCTTTTAGATGTTTTTCTTAATTTACGAACTAAAGTAAAATACATGTACAATTGGGGTTTTAAAAGATTTTGTATTGATCATTATAAACTAAAGCAGCAATTAAACTAAAGCTAATTAAACTAATTACTTTAAACTAGATTATCAACTACGAGCTATAATTAAACTATCAGTAATACGCAACCATAAATTAAACCTAATTAACGAATCTAAAAACATGAGTATAAGATATTATCACTAAGCAATGTATCATATGAATCCAAGAACGAATAACTAAGCATGAATCAATCGCATAAGTAAACTAAATTAAACCAATATCCAATATCAAGCATAAAATGGTTAAGCTAATTAAACTAGTTTTAGCATTAACTAAGAAATTAACTAAGCAATTAACTAAGAAATTAACTA
The DNA here is from genome assembly GCA_014905375.1 of Phtheirospermum japonicum. Lineage (NCBI taxonomy): Eukaryota > Viridiplantae > Streptophyta > Magnoliopsida > Lamiales > Orobanchaceae > Phtheirospermum > Phtheirospermum japonicum. The sequence goes on from BMAC01000467.1 coordinate 225,663, forward strand.
CGAAACTATCTAAGAGTTTAGAGTACTTATTGGAACTAATGAAAGCAGTAAAAAGCTCCAGCTATTCCGGAGTTTGAACGTTGATCTTAGGCGAAGATTGAATCCCGAACTCGAATTCGATGTTCTGGATGTGTTGTTCTTCGATCCTTGATCTCCGTCTTCAAATCTCGTTATGAGATGTGGGATTATTGTTATTGGAAGCTATGGAACCATAGGTAGTCGTGTGTCTCTCTGTCTCTCCTCAAAAATCTGAAATATGGAGGGTTTATATAGATATTGCAAGTCTTGGCGCACAAGAAACCCTAAAATCCGAATTCTGGGCCGTCGCGTCGACGGTGCATCGACTGACGCGCGCTGGTGCTCGGCGTCGTTGCTGCCTGGGTGTGCGCATCGACTGGGGGGGTGCGTCGACTGATGCGGCCTTGCATCAACACTTCATAAAGTTGCATCGACCTTGCGTCGACTGACGCCCCTTCAATCGACGGCTCAGAATGTTGCGTCGACGTTGCGTCGACTGATGCCCCTTCAATCGACGCTTCAGAATGTAGCGTCGGTAGTGCGTCGACCTTGCGTTGACTGACGCGGATCATGGCTCACGTCGACGGAGCGTCGACCCTCGCGTCAATTGACGCGACAGAGCGTCTGTCTCCGTTTCTCGATCTTTTGCTACTCGTTTCACCGGAAAGCCCGTTCTCCTATTCTTGAACATCGAACTTCGTCTATTACGCGCTAAACTCTTCTGTTTACTTAGCTGTAAGGTGAAAATCAATGAAATACCACCTATTTGCATCAATTACGATTAAAATACGGTAAAATAAGTCGGAACTATAAAAATACGGAATTAAGCTTAAATCATACAACTTATACCAAAAAAAAAATAATAGAAAAATGAACTAAAAAGCTAATAAAAATAAGGACAAATCTACTCTAATCAACTACCCCACGCTTAATTGGTTTGTTCGTCCTCGAACAAACGATAAATTCAAAGTATAATTAGAATGAAAATAAGTTCAAGCAGTGAGTTGTGCTATGCTACATACATAATTTTGAAAATATAGGTACAAGCCACGCAATGTCAAACACTTGACCATTATTACATTGTCGCTTCAAAAAAAAAATCATGCTTCCTCACGAAGGATAATATATATAAGTACGCTCAAAAGCACTGAAGTATTTTCTGCATGGGACGTGTATACACTCAAATCATACAATTACATGCACAATAAATAAGCACCGAAAATCAATCTCTTTTCAATCGCAAATTAAGTGTGCTGTCTAAACTAAGAATCAGAAAAGGTCTTTTCGGGTTGTAATGTAAGGCTCTTTGGATGGGTATGGCATAAATAAGTCGTGTGGCTAAATAACTCACCTAACCTAATCTAATCAAGGAGCAAATTGCTTCACCTCGTACAAAAGAAAAACCTCACTAAACACTCATAACGTAGCCTTTTAAATAGGCTATTCCTCAACTCAAAACTCGTAAACCGACTGAAAGCTCAAACCACTTAAGCACAATTGAAGCTTATAATATGCTTCTTACACAACTCTTCGCCTTTTAAACATAAGGCTTCATAAAATAAACAATAAAATCAAGCCTTTATAAAAGCGCGTAGGCAATGACTAACATAGTTCCACTAGACTCACCATCCTTCTTTTTCTTTTCTTTTTATATCCCCTTTATTCTCTTTATGGGTTTTTTTTTAATTTTTAGATGGTGGACCTTCCTTACAAAATAATAAATTCCTAATAAAAACTTCCAAGACTCAAATAACCAATAAAAATACGAACTCCTACCCCACGCTTTTAATAGGTTGTAGGGGTCGTCTAAAAAAAACACTCATGGCTATAGGCATGGATTATTTGGCTATGATTGGCTCATTCGAAATTTACAGTGGCTAAAAATATATGGATATGGCCAGAATAGGGTTTTATATGCGCCTTAACTTCATTTTCAAAGTCGACTACACACAGCGGTTTCAAAGAGATATCAAGACTGAAACTTATTCAAGCACATGCAAAGATGATAATCACTCAGGCTACTCACTGGCTTTTTGCATGAAAATTTTTTGAAATGACGCTGCTTTTTAGGTTTTGTGAAATCAATTGTGTCCAAGTACCATTTTACAATATATATAGATAATAATTTTTTTAAAATTTATGCACTTATGCACGTTCAAAGACGAAAACAAATAATCATACATAGTCAACTTCGACAGGCAAGCCATACAAACACAATTATCGCGCAGGAATAACAATTAATCGCATTTGAGCATATAATTATTATAGGCCAAGTATTAAATAAAATTACACAATTCATCAATACAAATCACACTCGACCACCCCCCTCTCTAAAAATCCCGGCAATCTCCCGATTGCCACAAATACATGAAAATCAAAAAGAGGAAGGAAAAAGAAAACATCCCTGAAATAATAGTAGTTGTCGAGATGCTATTCGTCGATTTGTGCGATTTGGCCTTGCTTCAACGTGCGCGATATGAGTTGCCCTAAAATAAAAATAAAACAAGCAAAAACAAGCAAAATAACAATATTTTTGGATTTTTTATATTTTTCATTTTTTTTCTTTTTTTAATAAATAAAGCGTAATAAAAATAAAGAAACCAGATTAGAACTCGCGGTAATCATCATCCTCGGGGTTCTCGTCGACGTCCATGCTAGGTGTGGGGTATGCCACCTCAAATTGTTCCTCGAACTTCAAAATGCGAGCTCGCATCTTCTTCAAACTCCGACGGTTCTGGTCGTGGTTCGCATCAATCTTCTCGTTGATGATTTGGAGCTTATCGAACATCTTCAATTGAAATGCTCGATTGTCCTCGAAAAACTGCCCCCAATCGGGACTCGGGCCCGAAGTAGAATGGCGGGCTTGCTCCATATCCGCGTCGCCATCGTCGTCGTCAATATACGGTTGAGACGACGAACCTCCTCTAGTCGAAGACCTCACTCGGGGTGCCGATGCACGCGTAAGAGGTAATGAAGTGGTCTCGAGTGGGCTAAGTCCGCTCTTGGCCGGATCAACCCCGAAGTGACGGGCGAGGCCGGTAATGTATGGCGCAAATGAGAGAAGTGGCGACTTGCTTCCCGGAGTTCCCTTAGTGACGTTGTATAGTCCTTTCAAAATTAACGGGTACAACCGGACTTGACGACCATCAACGAGGCATTGTAGAACATAAAGCTCAGATTTAGTCGCGTAATTTGCCTCGTTCTTGCATAAAATGATGTGCCCGAGGATCTTGTAGGCAACATAAAGGGCGTCGTCTTGAATTTTTGAGCAAGGAAAACGCTTGCAATCGCCCGTATTTCCCCCGGTGATCATCCCCCCAAAAGAGGCTAAATCGAAGCCTTGAACTCCTACCGGGTGGTCCCCTATGGTCAGGAAACTGAAAATGTTGCCAAAAATCTCCTCGTCTACATAAACGTCATTCCCACCTAGTCGACAAGTGATCGTCTCGTCGTTCCAGATTGCCAACGTGGAGAAGAACTCGAGCATAAGCTCTATAAATTCGGGGAGGTGCATTTGGGTGAAGTACCCACAACCGAGGCCAACGACATAACGAGATAGGTCAGCGTGGTGCTCCGAACCATTCGAAGCCTCCTCCTCAATTCCATTGACGTTCAAAATCCTATTTGTAGCGAACCCCCATTTTTGAATATTTTTGAACATGTCCCCTTCCTTTTTGTCGAAAATCGGGAACGGTGCTCTATATTTCCCCGAGACATCCTTTTGTTTACCCGCCCAAGACATTATCAATCAATTAAAAGTGGAACGGAAGTGATAAACCTTGAAAATAAGTCTCTTTGCTTCTTTGGGGAATTTTGTTGAACACTTGGCGTGCGTGTTCAACCAACTAAGAACTTGAGTAATTCTATCACCAAAAACTTCCCAACACAACCAACAACAACAATAATATGATCCCAAGATAGTTTCAAGTGAAGTACCTCGTTGATTTTCCGTAGAAACGACCGAATTGCCCGAATTTGGAAGATTGCTCGAAAACCCTACGTAGCTTGATTGGAGAATTGCTTGTATGTTAGATGGTAGTTTTGAGTCTCCGGGCAATGTGTTGAATTTCTGGGTTGTAAGTGTTGGGGGAAAATAAAGAGAAAGAAAAACGTTTTAAAACAAGAAGGAAGAAGTTTTGAAAAATAAGAAGAAGTTAGAAGTTGAAAAGTGGGAGAAAGGGAAAAACAAAACTCTTTTAAAGCAGTTTTTCTGGGCTTTCCGCAGGTCAAGATGGTTATGGGTCGGGTCGGTCGGGTCAAAACCTGATTTTTAAGCGTTTATGGGCCAGTCCGGGTTTCGCGTCGACGCTGCGTCGACTGACGCGAGCCCTATCGACGCGACAGAGATTAATTCTCGACGCCGCGTCGACTGATGCGAGCAAGCTCGGCGTCGACGCGGGCGGAATCCTGGGCGACTTTTTCTTCGCTCGTTCGATCAATTCTCCTTGTCCGAGTTCTTCCATCTGTTCTAAAAAGATAAAAATCAAAAGAAAACAATAAATAAAATACAAAAGGATACATAATGCTCGGGTTGACTCCCGAGAAGCACAATTTTTAACGTCGCTTGCTAAACGCTACTTTGCTCGTTTAATTCCAAACGTGCGGTGGATCTCCAAACTCCATCGTCTTGTTAACTCCAGTCTCCTTTCGTTTGTCATAATAAGGCTTCAACCTATGCTTGTGAACTTGAAAGAATGAATTTCCGACCTCATCATATAACGTGGCTACGCTATAATCATCCAATTATTTTATCGAGAACGGTCCGCTCCATGCAGCTTCGAAGTTAGCTGGGTCATATTTACGCTCATGATTATATAGCACTAATTCTCCAACCTCAAATCGCCAGTTTTTAACTTCCTTCGTGCGAACCTCTTTTGATGTCTTCTTCTCCCTCGCCCAATCGTTGAAATATGCCTCGCCCTTGTTCTTTTTGCGTGAAAATTTAAATTACTTTTTTAGGTTCGAGGGAATCGTGACTTGGGCGACTTATTGGTGGTTTATGCGGTCCCTCCATATCGAAATCGTCTCCAAATTCTTCTACGATATCGCGCATGTCAATACCTAGTAACTCGATAAAGGCTTCTCCACTTAAGTGCATATGCTCCTCAAACTCGTCATACTCCTTGCTAAAATCAACTCGTGTGTCCCCTTCCTCGATAGAAAATCCGACGTCATCCCTGTCGCTCAATATAGTTAAAGTTGCGACCTCTCATATCTCGTTTACGCATGATGTAACGGGATCAACGAATGAATCATCCTCTTGCATGACAGGGGAGGGAGTGTTCTGAATATCTCTTAAAGAAAACGTCACTGTTTCGCCCAAATCAGTCATGGTCATCCTCCCTTTGTGAACATCGATTAGTGTATGGGAAGTAGACATAAACGGGCGTCCCAGTAAAATGGTATGCTCAGTGCTTTCAGCAGGTACCTCGCCAATGTCCATAACTACAAAGTCAACCAGAATTACGAGCTCTCCAACTTGTACTAAAATATCTTCAACTACTCCCAAGGGTCGTCGGGTTGAGCGATCGGCCAATTGTAGGCGCATGGTTGTCGGCTTTAGTGGTACAAGATCAAACGCTTGATAAAGTGAATATGGAAATAAATTTATTCCTGCTCCAAGATCTAACATTCTTATTGCCTTTTGTCCATTGGCCAACGAAATAGTGATGCAGAAACTTACAGGATCGCGTTCCTTGGGAGGTAATGGCTTCTTAAAAACCGCGCTAACCTCCTTTGGTAATGGTACATATTGATTCATCGGCAAACGTCTCTCTCTCGAAGCAAGTTCCTTAAAGAATTTTACGTAGGTGGGCATTGTTTTGATTATCTCAAACAGCGGTAGATTGATATTGACGTTCTTCAAGAGGTTGAATAGCTCCATGAACCTCTTGTTCTCTTTCGCTGGTCGCAACCGGCTTGGAAAAGGAACAGCATCCTTAAATTGCATCGTTGATTGCTTCGGCAGTGATGGTTCGTCTTTGCTAAGGGTGTTGTTCGGAATTGTCCCTTGAATGGAACCAGGCACGTATCTATTGGTGGATTTATGTATCTTGTATATTGGTTTAGGAACAATTTCCTCATCCTGGTCCACTATGCCATTGTCGATCTTCTTCCCACTGCGAAGGACGTGAACCGCTGACGCTTGCTCAGGCTGACTTGGAAGCTTGTCCTTCTCCTTGTTCGACCTCGCAATGTCAGTTGCTAGCTGTCCCATAGTTCTTTCCATCCTTTCCATGTTTTTGGCTAGATCATGCACAACACCGGAAAGATGATCAATTCCGTTCACCTTCTTCGAGAGTTCATCAATCTTTGCATTCACCTTTGTAAGTCCCTCTCTATTGCTGATTGTCTCTGCCACTTGATTTTGCTGCCAAACCAACAGTTGATCATTTGATCGAGTCGCCTTAGATGCCTGCCCTTGCGTATGAAAATTACTTTGAGGCGGTGGAACTGGTGCTTTAGCATATTGTGGTGGCGGAAATTGTGGGTCAGGTGGCATATGATTTGGATTTCCAGGGCCCCACTTGAAAAGAGGATTATCACATTGCGGTGTGTACTTCTTTTGATTCGAATAATTTTGGATCGCGTTAACATCCTCATGATGCTCAATGTTGTTTGGACACATATCCGCTGAATGCTGGGGGGATCCACACTGGTTACATGTTACGGCCATCCTTTGTGCAGTGGCCTTGCTAGCTCGCTCGGCTTTCCAAGCAGCTAATTTCTCGTCAAATATCTCCTCACATTTCGCCTTGACTAACTTTCCGTCATCTAAATCAGGATCGGGGATGGAAACTTCGTTAACCCTCATTTTACGAGGTCGATAGTTGGTTTGTCTAGATTTTTTGCTTTGCTTTTCCAACACCCGCCTCGCCCCGGTGACTGTCAAATCTCCAAAATCTCCTCCCGCTGCTATCTCTACTTCTCGTTTCCCATGGTCCAATAAACCATCGAAGAAAAACTAGTTAGTCATCTCCGGAGAATAGTTGTGGTGGGGGAAAGCTTGCAAAAGTGTCTTGTAACATTCCCAAGATTCATGAAATTGCTCTCCCGCCAACTGCTCAAAAGTAGCAATTTGCCGCCGAAGATGCCCCGTTGTTTGGGCCGAATAGTAATGATTTAAAAATTTCTCACTGATCATATCCCAATCAGTCAATGAACCAGGCTCTAGGGATAGTAGCCATGACTTTGCCTTGTCTTTATTACTATATGGTAAACAAATCATTTGTACCTCCTCTTGGTTAAGGCCATGAACCACAAATCTTCCAACTTCATCTACAAAATAATTCAAAAATGTCAAAGGGTCTTCATGAGCACTTCCGTGGAAAGTCGGGAGTAAATTAAGTTGGTGCGGTTTGATCTCCACTTCTCGTGCTATAGGTCCAAGAACAATAGCAGACCTAAAGGGTATAACCTTTGGACGCGCCAAATCGCGCTGCCTAGGTGCTCGATCTCCCCTTGGTTCCCTAACTCGGCCATTTGCTCTCTCGTAGTGATCGTCATATGCATAATGTTTCTCGCGCTCGTATCTTCTTCCGAAATTGTTTTGCTCGTAACCATGATCTTGATTCTCCAACCACTCGTTCACGTGCCTTTGATTGTGAACATAAGCGTTTCGCTGCAAAACATCCTCATTCCTAAATGCCACGTTCTCGATGTTGTGTTGACGCATGACATTGTTGTTCATCTCTTCATTTTGCCTCATATTTTCCATGTTGTGTTGGTGATTGACTATGTTGTGTTGCTGGTTAACTCCTTCGTTTCTCCACTCGTCTTGTTTCACGTTCTCCATGTGTTGCTGACAATTAGCCCAATTGGCTCGGGCTGTGGTTGTCCATGCAAAATGATTGGTTCACTACCGTACCCATTTCGAATGGGGCGTGGTGGCGATCTCGGTGGTGAATCGCCGTTTCGAACCGAATGTGCTCCTAACATAATGTCGGGAGCTTGATCACAAGCAAAATCAGTTGCTATCGAAGAATTGTCCTCGGGAATAAAAACGGGTCTTGGTCTTGGTGGATCTGAACGGTGAATGTTGTCAATGAATGGTGCAAGGTCGCGTTGAAGTGATCGTCTTCCTTGCATAAACTCAACAACACATCAACGTACCAAATTGCAAAAACCAAGTGCGATATATAAATAAAAACGAAAGTAAAAAGACACTAATGAATAAAAAAGAAAACAAAATGAAAAACATCTTAAATTCCTACTCGTTGCTTCCCTGGAAACGGCGCCAAAATTTTGATCCAAACTTTTGTGCACCCCTTTTTAATAAATTATTTTAAAAGCACGTAAGTTTGCTTGCAAGATTACGAGGTACTTGTAGGGTGATAAGTTTGACTCGAGTCGTATCTCTCGAGGAAACAACTGTTCGGTCTTTGGGATGTTTTTCTTAATTTACGAACTAAAGTAAAATACATGTACAATTGAGGTTTTAAAATATTTTGTATTGATCATTATAAACTAAAGCATCAATTAAACTAAAGCTAATTAAACTAATTACTTTAAATTAGATTATCAACTACGAGTTATAATTAAACTATCAGTAATACGCAACCATAAATTAAACCTAATTAACGAATCTAAAAACATGAGCATAAGAAATTATCACTAAGCAATGTATTATATGAATCCAAGAACAAATAACTAAGCATGAATCAATCGCATAAGTAAACTAAATTAAACCAATATCCAATATCAAGCATAAAACGATTAAGATAATTAAACTAGTTCTAGCATTAACTAAGAAATTAACTACGAAATTATCTAATAGTTTAGAGTACTTATTGGAACTAATGAAAGCAGTAAAAAGCTCCAGCTATTCCAGAGTTTGAACGTTGATCTTGGGCGAAGATCGAATCCCGAACTCGAATTCGATGTTTTGGATGTGTTGTTCTTCGATCCTTGATCTCCGTCTTCAAATCTCGTTATGAGATGTGGGATTATTGTTATTGGAAGCTATGTAACCCTAGGTAGTCGTGTGTCTCTCTGTCTCTCCTGAAAAACCCGAAATATGGAGGGTTTATATAGATATTGCAAGTCTTGGCGCACAAGAAACCCTAAAATCTGAATTCTGGGCCGTCGCGTCGACTGATGCGCGCTGGTGCTCAGCGTCGTTGCTGCCTGGGTGTGCGCGCCAGCTGGGTGGGTGCGTTGACTGACGCGGCCTTGCATCGACGCTTCAGAAAGTTGCATCGACCTTGCGTCGATTAATGCCCCTTCAATCGACGCCTTAGAATGTTGCGTCGACATTGCGTCGACTGATGCCCCTTCAATCGACGCTTCAGAATGTAGCGTCGGCAGTGCGTCGGCCTTGCAACGACTGACGCGGATCATGGCTCGCGTCGACGGAGCATCGACGCTCGCGTCAGTTGACGCGAAAGAGCGTCTATCTCCGTTTCTCGATCTTTTGCTACTCGTTTCACCGGTAAGCCCATTCTCCTATTCTTGAACATCGAACTTCGTCTATTGCGCACTAAACTCTTCTGGTTACTTAGCTGTAAGGTTAAGAACAATGAAATATCACCTATTTGCATCAATTACAATTAAAATACGTTAAAATAAGTCAGAACTATAAAAATACGGAATTAAGATTTAATCATCCAACTTATACCAAAAAAAAAAAATAGAAAAATGAACTAAAAAGCTAATAAAAATAAGGACAAATCTACTCTAATCAATGTCCAGGTTTTCCGCAATTTTAGCAGTCGACGTTGAACTTCTGAGAAGAAGGAGCTTTAGGCTTAGAGTTGCCAGTACGTGGCCTCTTCTTCGAGTTGTCTCCTCATTCAAGTAGGTTCACCCGAGGTTCATCCGAACTTTTCGAATTCTCGTACTGAACTCAAACTTCGGACTTAATTCGTACCTTCCGGATAACATCTTCAAGAGACATCTCCTTTCGCTTGTGCTTGAGATATGTCTTGAAGTCTTTCCAGTTCGTAGGAAGCTTATCAATCATGGAAGAAGCCGTGAAAGCATCAGGAAGTACCATCCCCTCGGCGTGGACGTCATTCTCCAGCATTGATGATTTCTAAACTTGTTCCATAACCGGGAGAGAATCAACCATCTTGTAGTCCATGAAATTTGTGACTACAAATTTCCTAGTTTCAGCCTCCTCGGAGATGTACTTCTTCTCAAGTGCCTCCCAGATCTTCTTGGAGGTCTTTATGTCCGAGTACACGTTACTCAGGCTATCTTCCAGGCTACTTAAGAGATACTTTACACAGATAGTCACCGTTATGCCAATTTTTTTAGGCGGCACGAACATTGAAGTTGGTCTCGGACTCGTCCAGAGTGGGTGGTTTGTCTTCCTTCACGAAGTTAGCGAAGCCAAGCATCGTAAGCTAGAACAACATATTTTGTTGCCACCTCTTGAAGCCGTCACCATTGAATTCTGGAGACTTCTCCACGGCGGGCATAATCCGTAAGGAGTGCACCGGAGAGGTCATAGTAGGAACAAATGTCCCCGTCATACCCGTTGAATAGGTAACAGAAGAGTACGTCGGCGGAGCCATTGCGAACATGCTTGGAACCAAAGTTTTCGTCATCCCAGTACAATGGATCACAATCGGGGTTGACACATCTTTGACCGAAGTCCCCATCCCATGAGGGAATGATCCAGAAAACATACTTGGAACCGAAGTTCCCGTCATCCCAGTAGGATGGTTCACAGCCGAAGCTGACACAATTTGGACTGAAGTCCCCATCCCATAAGGGAACTATCCAGCAGCCGAAGCTATGCCTGAGTTCGGGTTATTTACCGAGATGCGCCTCGACAGTGTCTCCAGGAAGGTGTCGAAGGTCCCCTGATTGAGGAGGAAATCAGCATGACTCATGTTCATGTTTGGCGCAGAAGCGCCAATCGTCAAGGTGTTTGTGAGTGCAAGGGCATGGTCATCATCGAAATGTTGGAGGTAATGGCAGGAGCGGTTGAACTGATCAAAGTGCTGGAGGTCGACATTGTCATTGAAATGTTGGAGGTAATGGAAGGAGCGGTTGAACTGATCAAAGTGCTGGAGGTCGACATTCTTTTCCAATAGAGATATAAAATAGCAAATTACAAAATACAAACCAATTTCGTCTTGCGATTGTTGAAAAACACAACGAGCACAAACTGGGAATATATTTAATTCACAAAACTGGAAAAAAGAACGAAAAAATAAAATAATATAGTCGAGTCGAGAAAATCTCTTTCCGCAAGACGAAATTGCCTCGGTAGTGCTCTTCGGTTTAGGCGATTCGTCCCCAAAGATAAAACAACTAACGTCTCTGGTATAACAACACCGTTAATACCAGAGCTCCGGCGAACTAGAAGAATATAGAACGAGCTACGTTAAAAGAAATGAAAATAATGCAGAAGTGGAATGCAATATAAGTTATGTATTCTTTTCGTGTTTTAAGGTGTGAAAAATGCAGGAGCTTCTCACCCTTTTATAAGGGTTCCAGCGGGGAAGGTAAAATCACCTTAATGACGACCATAAAGGCATCATTAAGACGTTCAAAACTGATAGCACCTGGCATCATGAACCTGGACAGTATTACCGTGTACATGTATTGTATGACGTTGTTCGTACGTTTAAACTCACCTGAACGGTCAGGAGTTGATTTGAATTCTCAGGAGTGTGTACGTTCTAAAACGTACGCAACTTAAAAGGTTAGCCAGGGTTGAACCAGGTCACCCCCACGGACCACCACAATCGAACCAGCCAATTCGGACCAATTGCCCAAGACCCAAGACCCAAGTCCCAAGTACCAGGCCCAGGACCAAGGTCCAGGGTCCGGGTCTGGGATCGGATCCGCCATCGGCTTCGCCGAAGGCGGACACGCGAACCCAAGTCCAAGAGCCCGCGTGAGCTTTGTTCACACAAAGTCCACAACACCTGCTGGCCCACTTGATGTCCACTAATGAAATGTAATCATTTTAAAAATCCCTTTCACATTGATTAACTTTCAATGTGGGATACACAATAATGCACTTAAGCAACCGTTCAACTTCCAAGCATCATTTCTTACTCACCAATAATTGGATTTGAGAAATTCAAAATTCTACGATTATCTACACGACATGTAGATCGAGCCTATACAATTCGTTAACATGAATTATCGCTGTACCATTAAACTGATTAAATACAATTTACAATATCTTCTCCCCAAATTTGAATCAGTCACTTTTTCTTGCTCCTCGACAGCGGCGCGGTGGTAGTAAAAACATTGGTGGTTAGCCCAACAATTGAAGGCGAGAAAATGGAGACCACCATGGTGGTTCTCTGGTGAATGTTCATAGGAGGCAGTGTTGTGGTGGGGGCAGGCAAGGCTTCTTCTCCCAATGGCCGCGATGGGGACAAGAAAATCCTCAGTGCCTTCTTCGAATCCTCAACAACGTTAGCCCAGACAATCAGTACTGATGGAAGTTTTTCATCTCCCCGACGAGGACAAGCAGCAGTTGGAGGCATGATGGCATCCTCCCCCAGCAGTGGCACTGATCCAGAATTTTGAATTTAGGGGTACAATATTTGCGGATCCGAGTCCGAGCCCGAACCTGGACCCGGACCTTGGACCTTGGTCCTGGGCCTGGGACTTGAAGCATGGGTCTTGGGTCTTGGGCAATTGGTCCAAATTGGCTGGTCCGATTGTGGTGGTCCATTGGGGTGACCTGGTTCAACCCTGGCTAACCTTTTAAGTTGCGAACGTTTTTGAACGTACACACTCCTGAGAATTCAGATGTATTTTAAGTACTTAATAGGTAGTAAAATGAATTATATAAATGTTTTTAATATCTTATTTAGTTGCGTAAAATCAATTATATATATATATATATATTTAATAAGAAATATTTAAATACCTTGGTTTAAAACCCAAAAATTATAGACTTGGAGTTTGAACCCAGGTGAATAAGCAATTAATTGAACACCAGAACCACTTGTCTAACTAACACACTTTGTACATTTATACTACCTATTAAGTACTTAAAATACATTTGGGGGTACAGTTGTACCCCATGTACCCATGTAGATCCGTTCCTGTCCCCCAGAACAATGGCCTGATGGCTCAGACTCCAACTTAAATGGTAGCAGCAATCGACGATTGAAAGACACCGACCCCCTCGCGCAATTGCAGGCGAGGAGAATTTCCTCTCCTCCTCCAACTCATCGACGGCGGCCTGGAGATTGGAATTCGGTGGCAGCAGCAGCATCAACCTGCATAGGATCTCTGCCTTTGTCATTGTTAATGTGGCGGCTTGATTCGATGGCGTGGCCTGGTTGCAGGCTACAACCAGACGACTGGAGATCAACGGCGGTGACGTTTGGCAAGGCGACACCCGCAATGGCCAAGGGCCCTCTGGCTGTGACTCAATGGCGGTGGAAGGAAGGCGACGAGGACTCTTCAAAGAAGGGCGAAGCCAACATCTTTTCCACGACCATGGGCTGGACTCGATGGAAATGAGCACCACTTGGCTCGGGTCTGATTCTAAATTGTAGGAGATGGAATCATTGATGACCATGGCAGAGATGGGGTAATGAAAAGAGGTTTGTGACGGTGGTGGTGGCAGCCTTCAGGTGGCATAAAAATCGACGAAGGGTTTCAGGCGAGGAAGTAGCGGGGTAGCGATAAATCTCATGGTGGCAATGTGATGATTTGGCAAGAGCTTGACGGAAGAGATGGCTGGGCTCGATTGTAATAGGGTTGGTAAGTGAGTAGGCAGGCGAGAATGGAAATGGGAAAAACAGCTAGTGGTTGTGCCGACATGGTGGTTATGGTTCCCTGCCAGCTATCGTTGATAAGTCCGAAAAGTTGGGTTACCAAATATATAGGGTAATAACCTCAAAATAGAGATCAGCGACCTGAAGTAGATCTTGAATACGTCACAGCGACCTGCCAAGCCTTCAACGAACCTCCTAGCGACCTCGCTGGTCCTGTAAAATAGCACCTTCTTACGGATCGGTGATCAGACCCGTGAAGGTCCTTCGATGCTTAAGTCAAAAGCAAGTTCAAAACACTCACTACTTCTCTTTAATAATATAAGATGCGATTATGATATGATAATAAATAATGAGAGGTATGCACCTCCTTTTATAGAGACAAGAGAAGTCCTCCCCAAGCCAGGGTTACCTTCTCCCACCATAATTCCATAAATATCACAACTGTCTTGAAATTAGGATTCCTCCCATATGTTAAGTTCCCATAAATAATAAACCTCTCATTAAATTAAATTATCAGAATAGGCCTGAGCCTATTATTCTTTCTAAATAATCTGCCAAAACACCATAAATCACTCATATTAAGCCCATAGACTCAATATTCACAAAGCCCATAACCGAGCTCAAACACCGCACAAAACATAAGAGGTCGCGACCCTATATGAGAACTCATCCTCATGCTATAGGTCGCTACTCTATAAAACCAGCTCGCTCACTCTTCCACTTAAACCATTCAGCTCGCCCACCTCCCAAAGAAACACTCTCTCCAGGAAATAAGGTCGCTTAACATAATTACACTCATATATCAAATAATATTACGTATGGACATTTTTGGTCCGTATCAGCTAGTCCCCCATGTTCTAGCTGATTGAGGTTCGAAATCAGGTAGGACATGTAAAATAGAAAGTTAAAGGAACAATCATCAACAAACAAAGCATAAACATACATAAATCACCTCGCCATCAAACCACAATTCTAGAATAACCCAGCTCAACATACTGAGCTATAACATCAATCATCCCATAAGAATTTACCAAATAAAACCGCGACCTCCAAAAAATTAGCTCGCTGAGCTCGCTCATCGTCCAAGAAGACATACCTGCGAGTCCCCAAGTCGAGTCCCCAGACTCATACCTGACGACCTAAAACCATACAACCTTCCCTCCGCAGCCTGATGTTATAACCGAGCACAATAATACAAGAAAATACAATCATAGTCCTTAATAGCCCATCAATGCCCAAGATTGCATTAACCATAAAGGCACAGAAACTAAAAAAAACCATAAATCATAAAGATATCATCGACCTAAAATAGGTCGGTCAGAAAACCATTGCACCCAAAAAATCATCGCTGACCTAAAATTGTCAGCCCATTCCACAAAAACAATCACCAAAGCGATACAAGTTGGTATATCAAATCAAGCAAAATCCATATTAAACCACATATGACCAAAAAAAACACTCAGTCTCCCAAGTTAATGCAACCAAGTATTCCAAACATGTTAAAGTAAGTGCCAAATAAACAAGCAAGTCCCCCATATACTAATCAAACTAAACCAAATCAATCAAGTAATCCATATCAAATAAACTAAACCAAATACTCTCGAATCAACCAAATAAACTCGCTAACCCATATTAGCCAAATAAACCCGACTCGCAAATAGGTCGCACGAATTTGTAATCAGTCACACTCATACCTCATACCCTCATAAGAATAGTCAAACCATGACTTATACACAATCCAATAGAGCTAAGTTCAACTCGCATATAAAACATATTAGCTCGCACAACAGCCATCCATTATATAACATAAGAGCTTGAGAAAGATATGTAAGTCAAACATATCCCCCCCAAACATAAGGAAAGAAGCATAACCACTTTACCATAAAAAATAATCAAGATAGCTCGCCAATCTTTTATATACTGCAAAAAATACCCCCTAAAGGGTGCATTACCCCCAAGGTCAATATGAGAGAAATCCACCCCGGTCCAGGGTTTTCTTCTCCCATCATAACTACATAAACACCATACGGGAGAAGTCCACCCCGGTCCAGGGTTTCCTTCTCCCACCATAAAAACAACAACTCCATACGGGAGAAGTCCAAACCCGGTCCAGGGTTTCCTTCTCCCACCATACCATCGACGACTTAATAGAAGCGTCAGCCTATAACCATAAAAACAACAACTCCATACGGGAGAAGTCCACTCCGGTCCAGGGTTTCCTTCTCCTACCACAAAAACCACCACTATCCACAATACAAAATTTCTACGGGAGAAGTGCCCTTCGGTCCAGAGATAGCTTCTCCCACCACAACAACACAACAACTCGTACTTTCACATCACCACTAACTCTTATGCGGGAGAAGCGCCCTCTAGTCCAAAGATAGCTTCTCCCGCCACAAAAACTAAACATCTCGCATAAAACACTTTCACATCACAACCAACTCTTGTGCGGGAGAAGCGGCACTCCGGTCCAGATATAGCTTCTCCCGCCACAAAAACCAAACAGCTCGCATAACACACTTTCTCATCACAACCCAACTCTTGTGCGGGAGAAGCACACTCCGGTCAAGAGATAGCTTATCCCGCCACAACAACAACAGCTCGCATAAAACATACTTTCTCATCACAACCAACTCTTATGCGGGAGAAGCACACACCGGTCCAGATATAGCTTCTCCCGCCACAACACAACAGCTCGCATAAAACATACTTTCACATCGCCACTACCATATACCCCTTGTTGCCCGGGGTCTTTGGAAAAGAACCCACAATATCATTTCTCCACTACGTAAACGGGCACGGCGAATGCGAACTGCTATTCCTCATGTATCACATGAAAGCGAGCTGCTGTTCTAGCCTCCTTTGTTGTTAATCTCTCTGCGCCTTCCTTTTCTTTGATGAGGACATCCCATATAGATATATGCCAATCATCTTTCACTTCGAGTTTCATAATCTCTTTCCCTTTTTCCACTTTATTATGGCCCAACTCCATCAATGTGACTTTCCGGGTATCCCATGTCCCCAGTGCTCCTGCTATCCGAGCGAGCTGATCAGCCGAGTGTTTTCAGCTCGCTGTAAATGCTCCAGTTTAAACTCTTCAAAGTGTGATGCCTCTTCGCATTAGTTTAGTCATTTCCGAGTTAGATGTCGGGCAACCCAAAAATTAACCTTAAATTAATATGAACTAAGCTGGCCCTGCACCCAAATCCGTTAGCATAATTATAGAAAATATCATCCGAATATCACAACCTTACTCGCGTCAATAACATGTTAATTCAACATTATTTTAAAAATCAAATGTTTCCCTTTCCCACAACCACAAACATCATATCACCATCAAGCCATATAAGATCGAACAAAACTGACACAAGAATTTTCAGCACATATACCGACTTTGAAGATTAAATTGCTTTAATAGGTAATGAAATAGAGAACAAACTATATATGAATGGAAAGCCCTACAAGTCTAGTCTCCAACAAAATAATCGGATCTCAAAAGGGATCATTCAACAGTGATTTATGACCATTTTACTGAAGTGTGACAGTGCACTATTTTCATACGGGAATGTGCAAGAATAAGCAATTTTTAGTGTGTTTTCGTAATACTACTCATCCAAGTACGTTGGGAGTTAATAAACACTTAATATTTAGTCAAAACTCATCTTGCTTGTATCTAAAAACATAAGCATATCCTCACAATCATAAAAAATCAAATAAGTACTCCCCATAAAGTGTTAAATCACATGAATCCATCTTCTACTTCCAACAAAAACATTAGTAGCACATTAACCCAAATATATCCAAGCACTCAAATCCCATTAAAACCCCCAACATAATTAACTTACTAATTACAAATTTTAAGCCTCATCCAGACTCATAACTAATTGTGTGACACCAAAAGATACATCCACCAAACCAAATAATAGAAAACTTATCTTTTCCTTTGAATGCCTCCAGACCCATTCTCTTCATTAAATCAACATAGAGGTTTTCCAATTATATTCCGCAGTTATAAACCTTGTACCTCCCTGTTCAGGGGGCAAACTGGACAACGGTCTGGTTCCCTTATCGTCTTGGATTTTGAGCAACAAGATAAATCAACTTTAGACCCTCAACCTCATCGATAGTTATCATTTAAGTATCGCAACCTTTATTCGCGTCCACAATTATGAAATTAACCTGTTACAAAAAAACTCACCAAAGAAATCAAACTCATCAAGCCTTCTCCGATCTTATAAAACCAATGAGTACCACACATCAATTCGTTAGAATTCGCATACTTACATCCTCATGCAAAATCAACTAAATAATAGAAGAGCCCATTACCAAATACTAGAATCAATTTGTCAAATAATTGGTGGATTTCAAATAAACATGATGATAATGACCGTAGCATGTAAACACACAATTCTTATGTAGACCATCCACATAATTAATTCTTATCAATCACATCAAACTCAGCATCTTCTTCAAAATTCGGAGAGTACAAAATTAAAAACCTCTATCTAATAATTCTCAGATTCCATAATATTCGATCACATTAACCACTACTAAAACAAAATAAATTTCACATGTAAATACGACCTATGATTACGTCAATCAGGCATAAATAATATATTTGATATTTTTATTCATATTGATTACCAATCATCACACCATACTCAATAATTAAATCATAAATCTACCCCCATGTAAACCAAGTCAACAAGCAAGTATTCCATATGACAACCAAATCAATCAACCAAACCATACCATCATCCTTTTAAACATATCTAAAAGTAAATAAATACTTATCTTGATTTTTGTTGCGTTCGGTTGATACGCAACCTCATCGTCTTAGACTCCGAGTAGCAAAGTAAATCGACCCTGAATATCTTGACACGCGACCTCATCGCATTTGTTTGTATTGATAATTCCCGTGTTATATTCCAGGCATATAGGGTAACCCTTAAAAACCAAGATTAAAACAATACAAACTAAACAAATAGACCTGCACTCAGTTCGTTAGTATATGATCATAAAAATAATCGCGATCATCACAACCCTTACTCGCGCTCACAAATCTTCAAACCCGATCTCCACCAACATTCATACTTAACCACTATATATTGTAAATATTATACCCAAAATTCAACTTCATCCCACAATTAAATTGTGCATAACATAATTTTCAAAAGAAGTTAGACAAACAGTTTTTGGAAACAGGATCAGCTCCGTTTAAAATTTTGTTATAAAATTTTTCCGAACTCATATCTAAATCTCCACCGTTCAGATTAAACTTCAATATATTTAGAATAATATATCAAATTCTAGGCTTGATCTAACAGTTTTATTATGCACAATAATATTTTGAAAAAACGCAGCGCATAATTTTTCGAAAATAAAAACTGATTTGATCGAAAATTTGTGTATATTTCCTCACACCTCAAAATACGATCTCCACCGTTTAAAACGCAATTCAAAAGGTTCTTGAGGTTATGTAAAAATTTGAACACGATCTAACGGTTGAATCGTTAGAACAAAATTTCAAATTTATTGCGCAATCAGATTTTAGACTTACGAAAATTGTGTGTCTCACGTCTTTCACTCAAGGACTCGATGTCCATCTTTCCCACAGACGGCGCCAATTCGATAAGTCCAAAAAGTTGGGTTATCAAATATATAGGGTACTAACCTCAAAATAGAGATCAGCGACCTGAAGTAGATCTCGAATACGTCACAGCGACCTGCCAAACCTTCAACGAACCTCCTAGCGACCTCGCTGGTCCTGCAAAACAGCACCTTCATACGGATCGGTGATCAGACCCGTGAAGGTCCTCCGATGCTTAAATCAAAAGAAAGTTCAAACACTCAATACTTCTCTTAAATAATATAAGATGCGATTATGATACGATAATAAATAATGAGAGGTATGCACCTCTTTTTATAGAGACAAGAGAAGTCCTCCCCAAGCCGGGTTACCTTCTCCCACCATAATTCCATAAATACAACAACTGTTTTAAAATTAGGATTCCTCCCATATGTTAAGTTCTCATAAATAATAAACCTCTCATTAAATTAAATTATCAGAATAGGCCTGGGCCTGTTATTCTTTCCAAATAATCCGCCAAAACACCATAAATCACTCATATTAAGCCGACATGCTCAATATTCACAAAGCTCATAACCGAGCTCAAACACCACACAAAACATAAGAGGTCGCGACCCTATATGAGAACTCATCCTAATATTACAGGTCGCTACTCTATAAAACCAGCTCGCTCACTCTTCCATTGAAACCATTTAGCTCGCCCACCTCCCAGATAAACACCATCTCCAGGAAATAAGGCCGTTTAACATAATTACACTCATATATCAAATAATATTACGTATGGACATTTTGATCCGTATCAATCGTGGTTTTGCGGCAGAATGGATGTGCATCCACGATGGCTTTGATTTTCTGGCGGTGTCTATGAGTCAAGCGGTGGTGGTCTCGGATGTTGTATTGGTTGGTTTTGTGTTTTGATATTTGTTTTAGGTTTGGGAAAGAAACTTAAGAATTTACCTGTTTGGATTGTTTTGTTTTTGACTGTTCGCTTCTCAGAAAGAAAGCTGAGAATGAAATTTTGTGTGGGTTTCCTTGTAGTTATTAAAGGGTTAGCTTGTTAATTAATGAGTTTAATGGAAAGAAGAAATGTTGAGAAGTGAAAGTTATAAAAAAACGTTTCCGCAATAAACCTACTGATATGATTTCGTTAAGGTGGGAAATATGAAGAAAATTGACAATGGGAATTGTGAGAGTCTAAAAGCTTAGAAAAAATTGGGCTGAGCTTGTGAAAAAAATAATTAAGACAAATGGATATGGGATAATTGGGTTTGTTGTGCTGAACAAAAAGTAATTCAATTGGACAAAAATTGTACACAAAAAGATTTATGAATGAACTAAACTAAAATAAATAAAATAAAATATAATGGGTTTAGATATAAATAACCTTATAAATAGTTTAAGAATTAATATTTGAAGATACAAACAATACTAATCTCAAATATAATTTGAGATTTAATAATTGAATGTTTAAATAAAAAGGTTTAATAGTAAATCTTGGATTTGCAAATTAAAAATAAAATAAATTAATTGGTCTATCATGACCTAAATAAATAAGACAAGAATCACATATTTAGGTCCAGTGAGACGATGGGGGATAAGCTTCATCGTCGAGAGGGAAACAGCCCGAATCACCAGCTAAGGCCAATAAATGATCGCTCAGTGATAAAGGAGGCAAGGGTGCAGGACCAGGGTTTGACATAAGAGCTTTCTAAGTTTTCAAAAATGGAAGATACCGATCATGAAATCGAATTTGTCGAAAGATATCAATTGGTAGAACTGGGGTTAACATATACTCATACGTTTTGTTATAATTGAAATAGAGAAGGGTTTTTTGATTGAAAAAATCAATACTGAATGGACCCATTCGAAAACAATTGGATGATGAKAAAATTATCAACGATTGGAATCCCATATTTCTATTCAATAACATATGAATAGTTCTTTGATTTTGATTAAGYGGTTGTTGAATTCTTACCTTGGAATACATTGGCGTGCGTGTAAACGAGGTGCTCTACCAAATGAGCTATATCCCTTAGTGCTTGTGATGCATATTTTAGCATGTTCTTCTGAAAATGAGAGTGGCCAAAGAATAAATTTAAAATCAAAAATACTTCTTATGACTTTGAATGGTAATATATAAATAAAATAAAGTCAAGACTCATCATGAAATATGAAAAGAAGTTATAAAAATATATCATGGACTACTTTAAAAAGAAATTGAATTTAACTAAAATAAAATCACAAGTTTGTGAGTTGAGAAAAAAAATTAAATTGTGACTATATTAAAAAGTGTAGCAAATAAATATAATAATAATAATAATAATAATAATAATAATAATATAAAATTATACTAGATAAATAAATAAATTAAAGTTGAAATAAATTTTGTGGTATTACAGGCAGAGCAACGATATTCAGAGCTAGAAAAAGGGGGATTTTCTATAAAATGCACGACTAAAAAGTTGCGGCCTTATTTTTAGGGGTACATAATTAAGGTAAGATCTAACTTAACTTTGAAGCAGGTTTTGAGCAAGCCTAATGTGTCAGGACGATTGGTAAGTGGGCAGTAAAACTCAGTGAGTATGACATTGTGTATGAGTCAAGGACGACGATAAAAGCACAAGTGTTAGCAGATTTCTTGCAGGAGATGATGCGGGTGGATTAGGCGGAGGCAGAGGAAAAGGCATGGTTGGTTCACATAGATGGGTAGACCATCAAGAGTGGACCAAGGACAGGGGTTGTTTTAACCAGCCCAAAGGGAGAAAATATGGATTACACTGTAAAGTTGGGGCTCATGGCTTCTAATAACGAGGTAGAGTATGAGGCGTTGGTGCAGGGCATGAAGATGGCGAGCAACCTAAATGTAGGTCGCCTATGGGTCTTTTCAGGTAAGAGAGGAATGTATATACGAGTATTAAAGATAATGAAATAAATAGCTATACAGTTCAAGGATTTCGAGTTAGAGAATTTATCTAGGTTGAATAATGTGCAGGCTAATCAACTCGTCTAGATGGCAGGTACATCTGGGGACTGTCACATGCGGAGAATAACTTTTATGGAATTGTAAGCTAGTAGTATGGAAAAATTAAATAGACGCAATGGAATATGGCAGAGGGTACGACACCATTGTTACTAAGGAAGCGAGGACAACTGCACATATTTGTTTGATGGATGGTTACCTATATAAGAGGTCGTACTTCAGACCTTATCTGAAGTGTTTGTTATCAGAAAAAGTATTGGGGGCTCTTAAATAAATACTTGAGGGTTATTGGTGGATCATGCAAAGAGTTGAGCGTTGGTCAGGATGATTCTGTAGGCTGGATTTTTCTTGCCTTAGATGAAAAGGATTGCAAGGGAATTAGTAATAATTTGTAATAAATGCCAAATGCATGTTCTTATTACTCATATACCTACTTAGAATATGATTGTAATGAGCTTTCTATGTCCATTCGCGCAATGGGGAATTGATATCGGGGGCCTATTCTAAAGGCTACATCACAAAAACAACATTTAGTGGTGGTTGTGGATTATTTTACTAAATGGGTGGAAGCAGAGGCTGTGAATAATATTGTGGACCAAATAATGATAGATTTTGGTTTTGAAGTTTTTTTTTACAGGTGTAATGTGCCACGGTTGTTAGTATCTGATAATAATACTCAATTCATGGAAAAAGATGTAGGGTTTGTGTAAGGAGAAGGGCTTGAAATAATGGTTTTCCTTGGTGGCGCATATGCGGGATAACAGACAGGTCGAGATTAAAAACATTATTATCATACAAGGCATCAAGTTAAGTTTAGAGAAAGTTGGAGGTTTATGGGTTGAAGAACTACAATAATAGGCATATCAAACAACACCATGAACCACTACTGGAGAATCACCCTTTAGTTTAGTTTATGGGATGGAAGTAGTAATTTAAGTTGAGATAGTTTATGGATCTCATCAGGTAACCAACTTTGAACCAGAGGTGAATGTGCAATCGTCTAGAGAAGCATTGGAAGTGATAGACGAAATATGGGAGAAGCCCTTGATCAGAGTTAACAGACACAATATAAAGATCAGGCTATGTATAATCATAAGGGGAAGAAGAGGCAATTTCAGGTGGGAGATTTGGTATGGAGGCGAGCTGATGCGATATATCCCACGGGAAATCTAGAGCCAATTTGGGTGGGACCTTGACTAGTATTTAAGGTTTTAAAAGTGGGTGCTTACATTCTGGAGGATGATCAGGGGAAAGTTGTTCCGCGCTCTTGGAACATTTCTAACTTGAGGATATACTGTGCATAGTTAGTGGTAAATATTTATTGAGTATGGTAGTTTTTATTTATGTTTCTGGATTTTTATTATGGAGTTTTTTGATCATTAATAAGGATTTATTTCTACAATATTTTGTGTTATGATTATTTTATGAATTTTCACATGGTCATATAGATATGGTCTGCGCAATGCTTGTTTAGGTTTTCAATTATGTATAATGGTTTACATGGTTACATAGGCTGATGCTTTCATTAGGTCAGCAATGGATATGGGCTGACGCTTTTATTAGGTGGCCAATGGTTACATGGATTTAATTTCTTCCCGATGCTTGTTTAGGTTGAAGGGAATCATATGGTGATGTGGTTATATGGATATGGTTTTGCCCGATAATTGTTTAAGTCGGAGATGGTCATATGTTTATATAGATATTGTTTTTGCCGATACTTGTTCAGGTCAAAGAATGGTCATACGATTATATGGGTATGGTTTTCCCGATCCTATTTAAGTTGGGAACTGTTTATATATGAGTATGTTTGATCTTATGAATGATTATATGGTTTAATTACGTTTGAATATATGGTTTTTGATTATTACTTGGTTCGTACAATTGATTATGTGTATGGACAGGTTTCTTACATAAATGGTTATATATTTGTAATAATCTAGTTTCATGGCCTGTTGTGTTTGAATATGGATATATGTGGAGATATAATTAGGTTTTCTTTAAGGGAATGTATAAAGAACTTGCTTTGAAGAATTATGGAAGCTATTTTGGTCCCATGTGGATCAGCTTGCAGAAGGAACAAATAAGTTTTAAAGATTTAATTTATGTGTGATGAGCCTCTGAGATATTATGGCATTAAATATGGGATAGAAAATATGATAACCTTGTAATATAATCAGGAAAGAAAAATTAAAATACAAAACAACAAATAATAATAATTACTTAATCATTGTTCAAGATATTTGGGAATTACTTATGAGGTGCTAGTATATCGAGTACTCGCGGATGATTGAGGAGGAGTACTAAGTATTATAGGGGGAAATCAAATTCAGAGCACAACCCAACTTCTACGATTGCATTGACAATCTTCTTGTCCCACCAGGTAGCCTTCCTGGACTGGTTGATGTCACCTCTCCAAAAGTCGAATGGAGGGAGGTCCTTCTTGGCAGTTTCGGGATCCACTTCGAAAGAAGAAATTGAAGCTCGGATCTGCTCATTTTCCCTCTCAATGGAAATGTTTCACCCAAAAATATGACAATGCCTGAACCTTGCGCTTTTCCCGACCTGCACACAGAAACACGTCAGAAAAGGACCACCGGGGGTTTTCCGGTGGAAACCTCTCCGATGCTTAAGTCAGAAAGCGTATAGAGTGTTTCTAGTGAACAAAGAAAGGAATGCACAAATAATGACATACCTTTCTCAGCCTTGGGGCTGAGGTATTTATATTTTTCCTCAATGGGGACCCCTTCCAGGATCTCGGAAACAAAGGCCGCGAATCAGGGACCGTTAAGCAACAAATTCTGACAGGTGGTCCCCCTTGTCCCCTCAGTGGAGGTTAATGCCAAGTCTGACCTGATACTGCTCTCTCTTTCTATTCCAGGTGAGGACATCAAACCTGCCTTGGTACGATTCTCTAATGGTCATTTCATAGGAAAACCCCTACCAGGTCAGGATAATTCCTGAGCCGCGGTAATCCTATCTCCAACATCTGCTCTATCTCTAAGGAATCCAGGTCATACCTTTCCAAGGAATGAGCTGGCCTAATTTCCTTTCTTTTCCCCAGGTTATCTCAAATTAGATCTACCCCAATCCGGGTCTGACCTATTTATGCCCCATCAACTCCTCCCTCCGAAATAGTTGGGGTAGAGCTGTAGAACTCTAAATCCCTTTGAAATAAATGCAGTCCCACATTTTTCTTGTTTCTCGTACTCGCACGAATCCCTAGAAATCCGTCTGGCGACCAGGCCTAATCATTGGCATTAGTGGTGTCGGCCCACATTCTGAAACGGTTACCATAACCACACGTCTTTCCAAGTATTGACAACTCAGCGACGTGTGACGTAACCTAGGACGGTTGGCGTTCCAACTCACCACCTAGGGTACTGTTCACCTGCCAGCATTAAATACGGGGATCCCATCAAATCCCGATTTTCCTCGATTTTCATTTTTTGAATTTATCCACTTGCCTTTTATTCCCGCTGGACTCTCCCTCTCTCTCATTTTCATATTTTCGCTTTTGCAAAAATTTCCAAGTTTTCTTCTTTTCTGTCTAATACTCCGGCGAACTTTCCGATTCAATTTTTCCCAGTTCAGTTTCTCCGGCCACCCTCATAGACCAGGTACCTTCCTTAGTCTTTACTCTTTTAATTTCTGATAATGTCATCATCCGTTCCTCTCCCCGATGTTCCTCCGACTATTTCACCCTCTCTGGCAGTGAGAGCCGACCCTTCCTCGCCGTTCGCCGCTCCAGAGGCGGTGGTAATTTCTTCGTCCTCACCGTTTTTCGCTTCAGAGGTGGCAGTGATTTCTTCATCTTCGCCGTTTGCCGTTCCAGAGGCGGCGGCGGTTTCTTCATCTTCGCCATCCGCTGCTCCAGAGGCGGCATTCATCCTCGCCGTCTGCCGCTCCAGAGGGCGGCGGTGGTTTCTTCATCTTTGCCATCTGCCACTCCAAAGGCAGCGACGAACACTTCATCATCATCTGGACTAGAATACCCTCCGCCTATTCCAGATCATCCAAAGGTCACCTCCATCCTTAGTGACAGATCCACTGAGGAATTCGGCCATAAGTATAAGTTCCCTGAACAGTTTGATCCTCTCAGACCTCCGGCAGGCATCCTGGCATGTCAAGCGCCGGCTGGCTGGTTGATTTTCTACGTAGACCAGTTTCAGGCGGGCTTGCGCTTCCTGGTAAACTCTCTCATGCTAGAAATCTCTACCATGTACAAAGTCCCCATCTTCCAATTCACCCCCAATTAATTCAGGATCATGGTATGTAATAATCTGGCCATGCGTTATGCTGGTCTGGATCTTACAACTCATACCTTCTTTCAGCTTTTCCAAGTGAAGAGCTCCCACCCAGGATGCTTCTGTCTCTCCTCCAGACCTGGCGTCCACTTCTTACATAAACTTCCTTCTTCCAATAAGGCCTGGAGGAAGAAATTTTTCTTTGTTTATCGTAAAGGGGACTGGGGTTTTGACCCTAAGCCCATCGAGAAGCTACCCTCCTACCAACACTTATCCGCCGCAGAAAGATCTCCTTGTTTGCAAAAAACCATTTCCATCCTTAATGGGAATCCCTTCCATGTCACTGAACTCCTCCTTCCCTTTGTCTTGGACTTTTTCAATGAACGACTAGAAACGGGTCCTCTAACCTGAGAATTTGGTATATTTTCTTTTATCCTGGTCTGTCTCTCTGCATTTTATTCTTCACAGGTCTTAACTTTTTCTCCATTTCTCTTATCAGAAAGGATGATGTGTCAAATGATTGCTGCCGCCATAGAGGAGGCCCCGGAAATAACCGCCCAAGAAGTGGGTCCTTCTCCATCCGTCCCAATCCCAAGTTCTGCTTCTTCACAGGCACGGGGCCCCAGCTTTTCTTAAGCTCCAGGCTCTAGCTCTTTGCAAGTGCCACCTCGCACCACAGCTGTTAGGAGCCCTTCCTCTGAATCAGAAGAGGATTTCCTTCCTCTGGCCAAGAGACCGCGTGTAGCTCAGGGCAATCGAGCTCTAATGGCCTCTTCTCCAATCACTTGCAGTGCTCCAATTACTCGCAGCGCTCCTCCTCCTATTAACTCAGTCATCAGCTCAGGAGAATTGGTCGTCCAATACATGCACTGGCAAATGCTACCCGCGGATCAGCCAGACTTGGAGAAGATGTCTGATCGCGAGCTCCTGGAGTCTTGTTGTGAAGACAAAGCGCGGGTAAATATTCCTTCCTTTTACTTTCATTTTTCATTACTTGTCTAAGTATTAATCCTTTTTCTCGTAATCAGGCTCTCTCCAAGAAGGCTCTCTTGGCTCTCGAGCTACCAGATCTATGGTCCGGTTCGATGTGATCAAGGAGAACAAGGAGCTGGTCGTGAAAGCGGATCGCTTCAAGGCTATAGCCAAAGAGCAAGGGGTTGAACTGAAGAAACAAGGGGAAGAGCTGCAGGGGCTGAAGGTTAAGCTCAAGAAAATGGCACAACTGCCTTAAGCCACTCCTGCTTTAAATTTAACAGCCAGACCAGGCATTTCACAAATATCCAGACTTAGCCAATACTGACTTAAACTGACAATTAGGTCAGGAAAATGGGGCAACCGCCCTTAGCCAATCCTAGCTTAAACTGACAATCAGGTCAGGAAAATTGGGCATCCGCCCTTAGCCAATCCTGGCTTAAAACTGACAATCAAGTCAGGAAAATGGGGAATCCGCCCTTATCCAATCCTTGCTTAAAACTGACAATCAGGTCAGGGATTTTCACGGGCATCCGCCCTTAGCCAATCCTGGCCTCATCTGACAATCACGTCAGGAATTTTTTCTGGGCATCCGCCATTAGCTAATCCTGGCTTTTAGAAAGAATGCACTAACTGGTGGAGGACAAAGGTAAACCTTCATTATCATTATACCAATAAACATTGTGAAACTACAATTATACATAAAACTTTCGTAAGTTTGCAATATTCCACGCGCGAGGAATCTTAGTCCCGTCCATATCTTCAAGCTTATAAGTGCCTCAGTTAAGACATGTATGACCCGGAATGGTCCTTGACATGTAGCATCTAACTTACCTTTTGCCTTACCTAAATCGTTCTTGCGTAGGACTAAATCACCCACCTGGAAGTGCCCTTTGACCACAGACCTGTCATAGGTCACGTTGATTCTTCCCCTGATATGTGCCATCCCGACGATAGCTCTTTCCCTTTTTTCCTCCACCAAGTCCAGAGCATCCTGAATCGATAGCTCATTATGCTCCTCAACGAAGTTTTGGACTCGATGAGTTTCCATGCTAATATCACCGGGGACCACAACATCCATGCCATAAACCAGACTAAATGGTGTTTCCCCTGTACTCTCCTTGGGATTAGTCCTGTATGCCCAAAGGGTTGAACTGAGCTCGTCGACCCATCTGCCTCTTGCCTTCTCCAGATGTGTTTTAATTCTTTGTACGAGGATACGGTTGGTCACTTCAACTTGTCCATTGGCTTGTGGGTGGTAGACATACGTGAAGTGCTGATTAATCTTCATTTTCACACACCAGGCCTTAATTCAGGCACCCATGAATTGGGTGCCATTGTCTGAGACAAAAATCCTAGGGATACCAAATTGGCATACAATCTTTTTCCACAAAACTCATCACCGCATCCTCCATGATTTTTGCTAAGGCTTCAGCCTCCACCCATTTACTGAAATAAATCAATGGCCACTATTAAGAACTTCTTTTGGGCGGGGGCTGTGGGGAACGGACCAACCAGGTCGATCCCCCATTTGGAAAATGGACAGTGAGAGCTCATCGTAATGAGCTCTTCCGCAGGCTTGTGTATCAAGGGCGAGTTCTTTTGACATTTATCACAAGTCCGCACAAAATCCTCCGCTTCTTTTCCCAGCTGGGGCCAAAAGTATCCTGCTCTCAGGACCTTACTCGACAGGGATCTAGCGCCTATGTGATTGCCACAACACCCTTCGTGGACTTCTCTAAGATCATGAGTGCCCTCTTCCGAGCTCAGAAATCGTAGAAGGGGCTGTCCATATCCTCTCCGGAAGAGCTCTCCTTTAATTAAGCAAAATCGAGCAGACCTGGTCTTCACCTTTACTGCTTCTTTCTTGTCTTTTGGCAGCTCTCCCTTCTTTAGATATGTTTTGATAGGGTGTCGCCAGTCCTGTCTAACTTCCTGTAGGGCGTGCACCTCCTCTTCCCCAAACTCTCGGTATGCCATCAACAGGGTGATCATCCTTTCCTGACAGTCTGTTGCCGAACTGGCTACTTTGGCTAGGTAATGGGCCCGGCCATTTTCTTCTCTAGGGATTTGATGGATTATCAATGAACTCATGCCATTCTCCAACTCCCGAAATTGGGTTAAGTATTTTTCCAGATGTTCCTCTCTAGTTTCAAATTCTCCATTTATTTGTTTGCATATTAACTGTGAGTCTACCCAGGCACATACCCGCTCTGCGCCTAGGTTTATTACCATCCGCACTCCTCGCAACAAGGCCTCATACTTTGCGGCATTATTGTAGAGAGGATAATTCACGCGGATAGCGTATTCCGTAGTGGTTCCTTCTGGGTCTATCAGCACAACTCCTGCACCACAACCGAGGTTGCTAACAGAGCCATCGGTGTAGATCGTCCATTCTTTCGCCTCTTCGGAAGGGCAGGTCATTTATTGCATGAAGTCGACTAGCGCCTAAGCTTTAATTACCGTTCGCATCTCGAAATTGATGTCGAACTCATGAGTTCGATTATCCAATTTACTAGGCATCCCAAGGCCTCTGGTTTGTCCATGATTGTCTTTAAAGGTAGATTAGTTTTGACCACAATGCTGTGTGAAAGAAAATAAGGGCGTAGCATACGGGCGGTTCCGACTATAGAAAACATGGCTCGCTCCAATTCTACATAACGCAGTTCTGCCACATACAAGACCTTGCTCCATTAGTAAACCGGTTTTTGCGCTTTTCCTTCTTCCTTGATCAGGACCGTGCTGGCCGCTTGCTTCCCCACGGACAAATACAAGATCAAAGGCTCCCCCCGTACAGGTTTTGTAAGCAAGGACATGTTGGCCAGATACTCCTTCATTTTTTGAAATGCATCCTGACATTTGTCATCCCATTGAAAAAATAGTAGGCTCTTCTCAGCTGAACGCGTGACAAACCTACTCAAGGCTGCTCTTCGCCCAGCCAAGCATTGCATTTCTTTAACATTTCTCGGAGACTGCATATCCATAATTGCCCGAACATTTTCAGGATTAGCTTTAATACCCTTCTCTGTCACCATGTAGCCCAGGAATTTTCCAGCTCTTACCCCGAACATGCATTTTTTGGGGTTGAGCTTCATCCTGTACCTTCTTAGGGTATCGAAGGTCTCCTTTAGGTCCCCCACGTATGAAGTCGCTTTCACACTTTTCACTAGCATATCGTCCATGTAGACCTCCATATTCCTCCCAAGTTGATTCTTGAACATTTTGTCCACCAACCGTTGGTACGTGGCTCCCGAATTCTTAAGTCCAAACGGCTTGAACACATAGAAATACGTCCCTTTCGGGGTTATAAAGCTAACATGCTTTTGGTCTTCCTTGGACAATCGGATTTGGTGATAGCCCTGCGAGGCATCCATAATACTTAGGAGCTCATAATCTGAAGTGGAATTGACCAGCTGGTCTATCCTCAACAACATATAGTGGTCCTTGGGGCAAGCCTTGTTAAGGTCACAAAATTCTATGCACATCCGCCAATCTTCCTCTGTCTTGGGCACTAAAACTGCATTGAAGATCCATTTTGGAAATTGTATTTCCTGAACGTGCCCAGCTTTCAAGAGCTTATCCACCTCTGCCTCAATAATAGCCTCCTTCTCTGGCCCAAAATTGCATTTCTTCTGTTTGACTGGCTTTATTTCCGGGATAATGTTGAGGCAATGTTCAACCACTTCTGGATCAATCCCAACCAGATCTTGGGGAGACCAAGCAAATACATCCGCATTATCCCGTAACAATGCCACAAAACCTGTCAAAACATCAGGGCTGAGGGTTGTCCCAACACGGAGTACTCGACTGTCATCCCCTGGGACTACCTCCACAGTAATTAAGTTCTCTTCTCTCTCATTCAATTTAGGTCTGTCCTCTGTTCGAGCCCTCTTGGCCTGTCTTTCCTCTTCACTTCGCCTAATGCTCTCTACGTATGTCTGCCGCGATGCATACTGCTCTTTTCTGGCTTCACCTACTCCATCAAGAGAGGGAAATTTCAATTTCATGTGGTAAATTGAGACCACCGCTTGAAATTTACTCAAAGAAGGCCTTTCCATCATCATATTATAAAAGGAGGCTGCGTCTACCACCAAGAACCGGACTGTCTAAATGGCTCGTCCCCAAGTGTAACTAAAAGGTTAACTGCTCCAAGGGGTTTCAACGCACCTCCTGCAAATCCTACGAATGATGTCGTGACCTCTTCCAACTCCATATCCAGGTTCATCTTCTTGAAGCAGTCATAGAACATAATGTCCGCCGAGCTCCCTGTGTCCACAAAGATTCGGCGGATACTATAATTTGCTATGGTAGCCGTAATGACTATGGAATCCATATGAGGAGCTAGGATCCCGTCCTCATCCTCTGATCCAAAGAATACATTTGGACTCGGCGCCACCTGTCCAATTTCTTTTCCCTTTCTCGTCAAATCCCTTGAAGCGCGCACATAACTGTTTTGGGTTCGTCTGGAGTGCTCATCCCACTCGCCCCCTGTGATCATCTGAATTTCACCCCGTATGACCTGGGCCTGTTCATTCCTTCTCCCCCCATTTCGCCTATTATCCTGCTCATTCTTACTCTGCTGGGGTCGATCATTACTGCGGTTGCCAGACCTGGGCTCTTCCCTTCTCATTCGTACGTACTCCTTAAGGTGCCCATCTTGCACCATTCACTCCAACTCATCCTTAAGATGGGTACATTGGTCCGTATTGTGGCCGTACTCATTTTGATACTGACAAAATCGGTCAGACCTTTCTTTCCAGGGCTTCTGGGAACACTACTACAGAAACAGCTTTCTAAGGTTGTTCATTTAAGGCGGTTCTCTGAAAACCGCCTTAAAAATACTTTTAACGGCGGTTGTGGCTAAAACCGCCGTTAAAAAGGTTAATTTACGGCGGTTTCCTGAAAACCGACGTTAAAATTGGATATCAACTAATTTTAACGGCGGTTTTAACAGAACCGCCGTAAAAGTGACATAATCTACGGCGGTTACATAAAAACCGCCTTAGAATCTCAGATATTCCACGGCGGTTTGTTAGGAACCGCCGTAAGAACTGGTGGATACTTATTTTAAAGGCGGTTTACAAATAACAGCCGTAAAATCCACATATTCTACGGCGTTTTTTTAAAACAGCCTTGAAATCTAATTTTTCACGGCGGTTATTATAGAACCGCCGTAGAATGTATTAAAAATTTTTTTTTGGGTACACGCCCAAACATAACCCTATCCACACACTTAGCCCATTTCATTCGTGTTTTTCCCCAAATTTTCATTGAACGAACACAGCCATTTTCTACCAGTTTTTTCCCCCAAAATTGCCAAGAACAATCCCAAACACGCTCAGAACGAATAAAATGAATTCATTCCCAAATTTTGGCCCCAAAATCTCATAAGAATTTTATCCCCAAAATACGCTCAGAAGCATTCACGGAGAACGTTCGGCCGTCGACGATTCCAACCTATAGCGCGCGTTGTTGCTTCTCTCCTGTCTCCGTCAGAGTCAGCCACGTTTGTCGTCTCCAACGGTGTAACTCAGCCTCGTGTAAGCTTCCATTTTTGATTTTCTTCTCAATTAGTGATTAATTTTAGGGATTTGAAAATTGATATTGGTTTTTAATTAGGGCTTTCGCAATTAGGTATTTAGGGTTTTTTGGAAATTGAAATTGTTGTGTAATTAGGGATTTGATGAAATTCAGTTTCCAATTGTGATTGATAAAACTGTACAAAATCTCAAAAAAATAAAAATAAAATCAAAATGTAACTATATCAGCCAGATTTGGAAAAAAAGAACACTCACTGGGAAGTGAGTAGAGAATGAAAACAAGGAAACCAGACCAAAAAGAAATCACTTCTTGTTTGGATTGAAAAGTTGGGTTTCTTTTTCCCCCGTTAAAAAATGCAACTTTATGGTAATTAGGTGATCCAGGGTAATGTGGGTTCAATTGTATGAGTAATCTGTTTCTCAAATTGGTTAAGTGTGCTTCTAAACTGAGAATATTGGTAGAATAGACAATTGACATGTCGGTTTTCTTTAGTTCAACCAGTCAGTAAAAGTTTTAATTATTTGTCTGTGCTTCTTAAGTGGAAACCTTCTGATGTTCCCTGGTTTGGAGGCTAGACAAGATTAATGGAAGGGGCTTAATAGAGGGGAAATAAATATTTGGGGGGCTATTTCAAAAAAAATATATTATATACATATTATTTCGTGAGAAATGATAATGCATTTGGATTTTGATGTTTCAATTATGTATAGTTTGCCATTTTCTGGAGTTATAGTTGGTGGTATGTTTATTTGTTGAGGAACCATGTTGAGTTATAGTTGGTGGTATAGTTTGCCAATTATGTTTGTTTGTTATGAATTTGTCTTTTGAGAGAGAATGGAAGTTATACTGGAGGTATAGGTTTTCATTTTAACAGTGGTCAAATTAAGAGTTTATGTTTCTACGATACCATAAAAGAATGCGAGCTAGATTTTATAATAACTTAAAAAATTAGTGAAAAACATGAAAGTAGCAGTTTAGTGTTTAAATATTTGCATTGATGATCAATATAATAGTGTTGTGGTCTTTATATAGAGCTTACAGGGGACACCGTAGAAAATACTAGTTAGGACTGAGCTAAGCAATAAGTAATAGCTTTAGGTAAGTAAAATATATAAATAACACGTACTATAACATCTAAGGTGATATATTATGGATAATGTCGTTATTTATGCATGTGTTGGCCTTCATAGTACTGTCTTGCTTGAGAGAAATAAAAATGTGTTATCTCTTTACCATTTCATAGTATGAAAGTGTTGGACGAGAATCGTAAGGAGTGGCGTTGTGTTTATTGGACGAGTTTTTCTGAATCTGCTGCTGCAGCTGTACTTTTCTGAAAATGACAACCAATTATGTTCTAACTACATGTTTAAGGTTAATGGCGATAGTGAAGAAACAACCTCTAAGAGGACAAGAAATAACAAGGCGAGATATTAGGTGTATTACGCTTTATAAGGGAATATATTTGKCACACTCATTTATTGATAAATTTACCAACTGTCTCCTCTTTCATTCGAAGTTGAAAATGGATATTGATTTCTGAACCAGTGTAATATCAACACAACTTTATCATAGCTTTGTTAACGTAATTATTTTGTTAATTCCCATATTCATTTATTTATTTGTTTTAGCTCAACATTTATAGACTCCTACTTTCTTTATTATGTTTACTTAGTTAGAGAAGTGGTAGGACGGGCGGTATAAATCTTAAGAAACATAAAATTGTAGGATTTAGAACATAACTTGAAGCATCACCCGTATTTGTGACATTATTCATATAGTCATTTTTCATTAAYTTAATTTAATTTCCTTTATTCAGGGATGCYATGCATCGATCCTCCTAGACGACACACCTTRGCTAAAGGGAGAGAAGGGTGCAGCTGCAAATCTAAACTCGGCCAGGGGATATAAAGTTGTTGATAGCATCAAGACTGAATTAGAAGATAAATGCCCTGGTGTGGTCTCTTGTGCTGATATATTGGCCCTTGCTGCTAGGGACTCTGTTGTCATTGTAAGTTCTACTTGATTTTATAAACACTAACTTAGTGTGTTTCATGTTGCATATTTAACTTCGGACGTGTTTCCGTTCTACTATTAAAAATATCCTAATTACAAAAAAATAAATTACAAACACCCCTTTTAATTAGTATTTATATTTTTTTAGTAAACTGAATAAACATGATTTATTTGGAAATTCGGCATGAAGAATTAAAATATTATCCACATCTAGCTGATAAATCTGGGAGTCTAATCTCCGATTGATATAAGCACGCAGGCTCTCGTTCTCTTTCTTCTTCAAACTAAACAGCTCGAGCGGCATCTTCTGGTATTTTCTGCAGCTAGTGAATTGATGCAGGAAGGCCGAGCTGAACTCATCAAAGTTGCTGATAGAGCGTGGTGGCAGCTGACTAAACCAGAGCTAGGCTGACTTAGTGAAAGTCATGGGGAAGACCCTACACATGAATGCAATCGAGAACTTGTGCACTGCTGCTACAATTTCGAAGCGGTTGAGGTGATCCCACGGATCTATTGTTCCGCTATACTCAAAGCCCAAAGATCTATAGGAAGCCGGCACGTCATCGCACATGACCTCCTCAGTGAACGACATGCCTCTCTGCGTCGGCACCATATCGGCACTCTCCATTTTCCTTTTGACCTCCCTCACCACTTTTGGCAGGCTCTGCATCTGCTCGGCAAGGCCTGGATTGGCTTGACTCGACGTTTCACTATCGGAGGTAGACAAGTGTTCTTCCCTATCTTGGAGGGGGGTCCGATCTGTGCGCTGATTGCATAACGGTTTTGTTTCCGCTAGCAGAACTGTCCGATCTTGACGTGCGTTAGGCGGCGGCATTGAGATCTCCGCGAATTTCTTCTCCACGGCCACTTCCACGGCTTTGCCGATAAGCTCAAACAGCTGCCTGAGGAAATCTTTGTTCAATGCCCCGCCATCAGAAGGTTTAGACCCATAAAGGGGTGGTGGTACGGTGCCTGATCCAGTAGCTACTGAAGATTCCGTTCCCTCCGGCCTCATTGTTGACGGCCCTATCGACCACGGCATGCCCCACGCCGTGGTGGAGATAGGAGTTCAACCTAGTTCCCCGACCAGATTCCGCCGTAACCCGTCTAAAGCCATTCCAAATTCTCACGTCTTAGCTCAGAGATTTCCCACAGATGGCGCCAATTGTTTCACCTAAAAATACGACAACGCCTGAACCTTGTGCTTTTCCCGACCTACACACACAAACACGTCAGAAAAGGACCAACGGGGGTTTTTCGATGGAAACCTCTCCGATGCTTAAGTCAGAAAGCGTATAGAGTGTTTCTGGTGAACAAAGCAAGGAATGCACAAAGAATGACATACCTTTCTCAGCGTTGGGGCTGAGTTATTTATTGTTTTCCTCTGTGGGGACCCCTTCCAGGATCTCGGAAACAAAGGCCGCAAATCAGGGGCCGTTAAGCAACAAATTCTGAAAGGTGGTCCCCCTTGTCCCCTCAATGGAGGTCAGGATGCCTGGTCTGCCCTGATCCTGCTCTCACTTTCTATTCCAGGTCAGGACATCAAGCCTGCCTTGTTGAAATTATCTAAGGGTCATTTCATAGGAAAACCCCTACCAGGTCAGGATAATTCCTGAGCCACGGTAATACTATCTCCAACATCTGCTCTATCTCTAAGGAATCCAGGTCATACCTTGCCTAGGACTGAGCCTGTCTGATATCCTTTCTTTTCCCCAGGTTATCTCAAATTAGATCTACCCCAATCCGGGTCTGACCTATTTATGCCCCATCAGGCAACCTTAAATTATGGATTTGTTCCCACACCAAATTCTTTGAAAAATGCAATTGTGTGATGGTAACACCAACGGGTCAATACGATAGGCCTCAAGGAATCTATGCTCGATCTCGCTTCTTAGGAAGGTGCGGTGACCTATTTCCACTCTTTTGTTTTAGGTCACATCCTTTCTCCTTTTCACATCCTATCAAAGGTTTTTTTTTTTATCTTTGCTTAAAGTTTGGATAGCTCTATTTGGTGATTGTTTTGGATAGTTTATAACTCAGTTTCCAGAGAGGCAATTTCCACCTTCGTTGCTTCAGCCTCTTCCTGACAAGTATTCAATTGGCGCTGAGCCTCATCCAACTGACCCTGAGTTAAGCAGAGCTAATTTGTTTGCTCATCCATCTCATAACTGTGTAGCATTATCATTCCATCCGTTTAGATGTTCCTCTTGCTTGCTTTGGGAAAGCAACCTGTTGGTCATTGAGATGAAAATGGGAAGAAGCTAAATATAATAGAGACAGATAAAACATATGAGTATTAAATGTATCCATGTAAGGGGTAAAAGAAGGTTTTCATAGTCAATGATTGTAAGTCTACTTGAGCTAGACGTTGGTTAGCTATGGCTACCTGATGGGAGTCGTTGAGACTTGCTAGTAGTGAACATCCGGTAGCATCTGGATTTGGAGAATAAGAGGGAATTTGTTAGTATCGATATAACCTATCATCCCAATGGGCATGGTTGGGGATCCTGAGTTGGATGATTTACTGAAATGTTATTTTCTTGGTCTTTTGGGCGGAGGAAGTGGAGCAGGAAGATGAGGAGACTTAGGTCGCCTTACTATATTCAAGATAGGTTCTAGCGAAGCGGAGAGATTGGTGGGTTGAGTGGGCGCTTGATTCTAGTCCTTTTTCATTTTCTTTCACAAGTCCTTGACGAACTCCAATGGACTGGAATTTTAAGCCGTTGGTCCTCCGGTGGCCTGGCCCTTTGCTTTGGAGGTGGTGGCACTATCCTCCAGATCGGTTTCACTAGCGAAGATGATATTCTCTGGCAAGACAAAGTAAGGCGGAGGAGTTAGAAATTACTACAAGTATTATAATTCAAAGTGAATAAGCGGGATAAAATATTTCCCTCTTAAAGGCATACTAAATTGTGAATATGACATTGGTGGAAGAGGTTACCTACTTAGACCGACATGGAAAATGATTCATTCAAATCCCATTAGCTTCACCACATCAAATGATCACTTGTTCCATGAGGCTCTTTGGGCCGCATACCTAATTCGTTTTTAGGGAAGGGGATATTTACTTGTTATTTTCTCTAGATTTAGGGTACTATCTGTTAGAAGAGTTTTAGTGGTGTTGAAATATATCAACGGGTTCTTGGTTTGGTATTATCGAAAATCGATTCGATTGTAAGAATCTATGTGTTTCAAGCTTTGAAAAGTGAAGGAAAAAGAAAAATAAGCAATTAACCTATCTAATAAAAACTAGAAATTGAAATTGCATGTGGGTCAGATGCCTCATTGTATGCCTCAATATGGAAATGCAAAGCAATAATGAAAATAATCAAGAAAATACAATATTTCACCAAGTACAAGCATGCAAGCACAAGATACAACTATGAATAAAAACTCAAATAATGCAAATTAGAAAAAAATGCAAGCATGGATAGAAAGAGCAATGAAATTTGACATGTAAGTTTAAAACTTTATGAAAAATAACAAACAACAAAGAGTAGATCTAAGATTCAACCAAAAACTACGCATTAAAATAAGATTCAAAATAAAGCATGTGAAAAACTAAAAATAAGGACGATCCAAGACCCGATCTATGATCTAGACATGTCACTCATCTAGATTCCATAGCCAATTCTTAAGATCTAACATGAATCCAAGGTGCTAAGACAAAAAGCATAAATTGAAGTACAAAGCACGGAATTAAAGCACAAAACATGAAATTGATAGGAAACTTACTTGAATTAAGAAATGAAACAAGCTTGAATTTAATTACATAAAAGTAACAATCTAAGGGAGTATTTGAATTCTTCTTAGACTTACAAACCCAAGGAAAAGCTTGAAAATAACTCATAAGCTTCGTGATCTTTAGCGGATAGGGTTATGTGCGTCCCGAAATTAAGATTCGAAGTAGGAGGACTTCCACACGGGCCGGGTATCCCAAAGCTACAATTATGCATGTTCGGATAATGCTCGGGAACGCCATTACCGCCATACAAACTGGGAATCGGATATTGACCACCAACGTACCCATTCGGACTAAAGCCTCCATTATACATGTTTGGGCATTGATTAGGCGCAATATAACAACCATATGGCCCGAATGACGGATTATGCATAGTCGGGAAGTGATTTGGAGCATCATATACTCCATACGGCCCATTTGTACCCAAAGAGCCATTATACCCAACATGGTTTGCACCATGCCCTTGTATGTTGGGTTGCCCATAGCCGAATCCAACATTGGTAACGTGGTTTGCACCATGCCTTCCCACATTGCCATAACCATCATACATTCCATTACCAATATGGTTTGCACCATGCCCTCCAATGTTGGGAATGTACCCTCTATAGTTATGAGTACCTATCATACTTAATAAAAAACATCAAAAAACATAAAAAGCTAAAAACACAAAGAAAATACAACCAAATCGAAAGCCTTAACCAAGCCGAGTCGCAACGACGCCATTTTGTTAGAAGAGTTTTCGTGGTGTTGAAATATATCAACTGGTTCAAGGCTTGGTATTATGGGAAATCGATTCAATTGTGAGTTTCATGTGTTTCAAGCTTTGAAAGTAAAGGAAAATGAAAATAAAACAATTAAACTACCTAAACTAAACTAGAAACTTAAATTGCATGTGGGTCGTATGCCTCGTCGTATGCCCTAATATGGAAATAAAAAGCAATAATGAAAATAAGGAAGAAAATGCAATTTTCATTAAGTACAAGCATGCAAGCACAAGGTACAACTATGCATAAAAACTCAAATAATGCAAATTAGAAAAAATTGGAAGCATGGATAGAAAGATCAATGAAAGTTGACATGAAAGTTTAAAACTTTATGAAAAATAACAAGCAACAAAGAGTAGATCTAAGATTCAACCTAAAACTATGCATGAAATAAAGATTCAAAATAAAGCATGTGAAAAACTCAAAATCAAGACGATCCAAGATCCGATCTATGATCTAGACGTTTCACTCATCTAGAATCTATATCCAATTTTTAAGATCTAACATGAATTCAAGGTGCTAAGACAAAAAGAATAAAAATGAAGAAAATGCATGAAACATATGAAATTGCATGAAATTAAACGATCTAGGCCTCGATCTATGATCTAGATGTGTCACGCAACTAGATTCCATAGACGATTCACAAGATCAAGCACAAATTCCAATACCTAAGGCAAAAAGCATAAAACAAATGAAGAACAAAGAATGAAATTGAAAGAAAGCTTACTAGAACTAAAGAGAGAATCCAAAAGCTTTATTGAAATTGAGAGGAATTAAAAATCCAAGGGAGTACTTGGGCTCATTTTGAGCTTACAAACCCAAGGGAAAGAGCTTGAAAATTTAGTCTAAGAGTAAGAGAGAGAAAATAAATCCCAAACCCAAGCTTGGGTTGGGAGGAGGTTTTCACAAAATGAGAGTGAGATTCTATTTATAATAGGTTTTATTAGGGGTAAATGAGTCAAATAAGTCTTATAAGCTTGGATTTCCCATTCTTGACCAAATTTGACCCAAAATGGTCAAAATAGACCATTTGGGTCGATATGGCTCGATATGACTCGGCATGGCTTCGGCATTTGGGCGAGATGGCTCGGACACTGGGTAACCCAGTATCGGTGGTGTACCTAGTGTCTGCAGCTCTCGGCAGGAGTGTGTGGGTGGGTTCGACAACTCTCGGCGGTGTGACTCGGCAGCGCTCGGTGTGGCTTAGCAGGCTCAGCACCGACGCGCGCGGGTTTCGGTCGACGCTAGGCAGGATCGACGCAACAGAGAGTTGGCATAGACCTTGTGTTGACCAAAGCCGGTAGGTCTCGACAGCGATGCGCACGGGCTCTCGGCAGGCTCTCGGCGGTGTGACTCGGACACTAGGTAACTAGTGTCAGCAACGTACCCAGTGTCCAGCTGTAATACTTCAAATCGAGGCCCGATTTCGCCAAAACTCTACTTGTAAGTCCACACTTGACCATCCCCAGACCAAAATACTTAAAATACCTAAATTAAACATAAAATTAATTAATTATGATTAAAATAACCATATTAGTATAAAATCGAAAAGAAACATGAAATACAATAAAACGAGAGAAACAACCTAATAACTTAACTAATCGACTCAAAAACTACTAAAACCAATATAAACCCGACTTAAAAACATGAGAAAAATACCACAATTACATGTAAAAAAACCACCCACACTTATCGGTTTGTTCGTCCTCGAACAACGAAAAGAATCGAAAATGTACATGCAATGGGCATTATGTAAAAATAAAAATCCTTGTGCTTATCCTTATTAATATGATGAAAGTATCAACATAAACTTTTTATCGTCCAGCATTTCTCGTATTACTCTTCCTCATATGCAAGCCAAATCAATGGCTTCCTCTCAAAGGTAATTTCGAGGGTGTTCGCTCAATTCGCTCAAGTGTTTAGTATATAAGACGTGTTTACGCTCAAGTCGGTCAATACATGAACCTTGTCAAGATTTCACAAATCGGACGCTCAAGATTGCTCATAATACATAAC
The DNA here is from genome assembly GCA_014905375.1 of Phtheirospermum japonicum. NCBI lineage: Eukaryota > Viridiplantae > Streptophyta > Magnoliopsida > Lamiales > Orobanchaceae > Phtheirospermum > Phtheirospermum japonicum. The sequence continues at coordinate 267,246 of BMAC01000467.1, forward strand.
CAAATAAGAATTGAAAGAGGTCTTTATTATGGGTTGTAATGTTGGCTCTTTGGTAAGGTATGGAACATTTGGTATAGTGGGCTAACACACGATCAAACGTGAATCAATAACACAGAAAACCCTAATTTCTAATACCCGAAGCTTATGATCGCTTCACCCTTCCCAATTTACCAAAATTTTCATTCGAAACCCTTTTGTTCGTATACTCATACGCTTTTCCGACTTTATTTCACAACACTTAGAAGATTTTTGAATCTGCTTCTTTTCACTAAACTTTGCCTTTAAATTATGCCTTTCACATTCATTCGAAACTCACAAGCTTTTCCGATTTTATTTCACAACACTTAGAAGATTTTTGAATTTGCTTCTTTTCACTAAACTTTGCCTTTAAATTATGTTTTTCACATGAACGTACGCTTTATCAATTTTTGTGATTTGTGTTGGAGTATTCTTTTTTTTTTTTTATATAAGCAACTCAAAACTCGAAACCCACAATTAATTTCCCTCACATTTCTTTTCAACTAGTCATACACTCTTATCTCACAATTTATGAAGATATAAGAGCTAAAATCGAGCTCGGCTAACAAGAACGAGACATAGGCTCAAGGGGGCTTGTTTGGGATTTTTAAAGTAGATTAAATATTTGGATATGGCCGGAACAAGGGTGATATATGTGCCTCAAGGTCATTTTCGAATTCAATCATGTACGAGAAAAATCAAATCCCCTCAATGCAATTTCCATAAAAATGCAAGCAAGCCTATAAATAACACAAGGCTACTCACTAGTTTGCACCGAATTTGGGAGCAAAATTCAAAGAGCTTTTAGAGCGTTGCAATCTTTTCACGAGAGAATGGTGATTATATATATATATATATATATATATATATATATATATATATTATATATATATATATATATATATATATATAGGCGGGTTTGGACGAAACACAAAAACTTAACTCCTTACACAAGAGGATATAAACATGTAAAAACCCGACAAGTAAAATATTCAAACTTTCAAGCATGTGGAGATTGCTTAAACATGTAATTGACACACAAAAGACACACACTCAAAAAAATCGACTCAACCTTATAAAAGCGCAATTAGTAAGCGTCACTTCGCCAAGGCTCGAGTTAAGAACAACAGATCATGCTTGACAAAAACTGGGACCCTAACCACCTACCTACCACACACTTAAACCGTGCATTATCCGCATTTTAATGAAAACTAAGTAAAAGGAGGGGGAATAGAAACTTCCTTAACCGAGCGAGTTTTGTTCGAGCTCGGTGGGGTCCACTTAGGAATCTAAGCAATCCAAGCAAAAATCGAGCATGGCTAGTATCTCCCGGCTTCATGAACGCTACTCACTTATCCAATCGCCCAAGCCTGAAGTGGAAAAACAACACACTTTACAAGAAAGCCACACAAAATTAAAAACTCAAGAAAATATGTACACGAATCTCAACAAAATATTTTTATTATTTTTCAAATTTTCAAATGTTTTTGGATTTTCATTTTAAGAATAAAGAAAGAAAATAAAAGAAATAAATGAGAAGAACTTGGGTTGCCTCCCAAGAAGCGCTTGTTTTGCGTCATTAGCTCGACGTACTCCCTTTTTGATCAAGGTGGAAAGATAACGAGAGGGTCCACCAAAACAATCTCCTCCTTGTCGGGAGGGTATACTCTTTTGAACGTCCTTGGCGCATTGCATAGCTCATATAAGATCCACCAAAAAGCAAACATTCCAAGCGGGAAATCAAAACTCGTCTCGGCTAGGTCCTCGTGTGGGATGGTGGTTTTGAAGTGCCCCGACGACTCATCAAAAATAAAAAAAAGGGGTAATGGCCGGATAACTCTTCCAACCTTTGATCGATAAATGAGGGAGGGAAATGATCTCTCTTGGTAGCCACTTTCAACTTCATAAAATCGATCAACGTCCTCCAACCTATTGTAGCCCTCGTGGCCAACAACCCTCCTTTTTCATCCTCAAGAACTAACAAGCCGCTCGTCTTGGGGCACGGTTAATCGCGACTCTCTGTGGGTTCATGTAAAGGCGAATAAGCAAAGCCCCTTTGGAAAGAGAAAAAGGTAAACTTCGTATATTTTTATTGACCCAACCGATGGAAGAAACTCGCGTGGGCACCAAGTCAATGGGCTTCACCCACTCACTTTTGGAAAGTACGAACATCAAGCCTTCCCACAACAATATCAAAGTCCCGGCTCTCACCATTTCATCAAAACTCGAATTCAAAGGGCTAACTTCCTCAACCACTCCGGGTATCCACCCAGTCGCACTCTTAAGAACGTCAAGCCCTTTAACCGTCCTTTTCTCATTTTCCTCTCGATGTGAATTTGCAAGGATGATAATCGACTTGCTCTCCTCTTCCTCCTCAATATGATCGTCAGTATTTTCAATCTTACTATCAATAACCCCCACCTCCCCCTCTAAAAAATCATCATTACCCGCAACAACACATCGAGAATCATCTCCACACAACCCGGGGGCACATAGAGGCACAACAGACTCATCATGTAGAACAAGGGGCTCATTTTCACAACATCCCTCAATATCAACGTTCGGTCCAACCACCTCCTCATTAGTATTTTCCTCCATATAAGCTCGCTCAACCATGTTTTCGATCAAGTCCATATATATTCGATCAATAATAGAACTTTTTGAAAGAGAAAGCTGAATCGAACTTTTTCGCATTTAAATTTAATAAAAAGCTCGTCCGCAAGATAACGGAGCTGTTGTATGCGATAAGTTGATCCGAGTCAAATCACGAGAATTGCAATCGGCGTCGATAAATGTTTGTTCACAATTTTTATAATTAAACACCGATCCATTTCTTTGATGAAAGGGTTCTACAACTACGAATTTAAAAACGAGCATGCAATTATTAAAAACCTAATTAACTAATCGAACCTAATTAGAAACATGAGAATTCAGATAATTAAAAACGGAAAGCATCAATATCAAACTAGTAAATTAAAAACACTTGCATTACTAAAATAACATAGTCGAACTAATAAATTGATAAAGGAAAATACAACTCATGAAAGTTAAATCCAAAGCCAAATTAATAGAATAAAAAGTAAAACTTATAGTCATGAAAATCTGCAGCAATTGTTCAAGCTTCAACGATAAACGATAACGAGCAACGATGGTAAGCGTAGAAACGAAAAGCTAATTACCCGATGACTTAATGACTAATGCATCCATATGATTCAAGAAGTTAATGCATTAGATCGACTAAAAACTCAACTAAAAGGACGACACGATAACGTTGAGATAAGAGATTTAGACTAGCTTCCGAACACCTAAAAGTAACGAGTTGACCTCCATGTACGTCACCCATCCATGCCTCGGCCAAAGTCTATCCCTGCTCAAACCGCCAAGT
>BMAC01000467.1:278088-289646 GCA_014905375.1 Phtheirospermum japonicum
CAATCGTGCTCGATTCACCCGTTGGATGTTGTCTACGAAAGGTAATATTTCTCCACCCAAGGACCTACGTCCTTGCATTCACTAACAAACAAATTAAAACAVTCHAYARACYATAACACAAACTTAAACAAACTAAACTACACATATACYAACAAACATTTTTGGACAGCCTTTGTCAATTCCCCGGCAACGGCGCCAAATTTTTGAATCAAACTTTTTTGCGTTTAAATTTAATAAAAAGCTCGTCCGCAAGAGAACGGAGCTGTTGTATGCGATAAGTTGATCCGAGTCGAATCACGAGGAATTGCAATCGGCATCGATAAATGTTTGTTCACAATTTTTATAATTAAACACACGATCCATTTCTTTTATGAAAGGGTTCTACAACTACGAATTTAAAAACGAGCATGCAATTATTAAAAACCTAATTAACTAATCGAACCTAATTAGAAACATGAAAATTCAGATAATTAAAAACGGAAAGCATCAATATCAAAATAGTAAATTGAAAACACTTGCATTACTAAAATAACATAGTCGAACTAATAAACTGATAAAGGAAAATACAACTCATGAAAGTTAAATCCAAAGCCAAATTAATAGAATAAAAAGTAAAACTTATAGTCATGAAAATCTGCAGCAATTGTTCAAGCTTCAACGATAAACGATAACGAGCAACGATGGTAAGCGTAGAAACGAGCCTTCGATGCAATCTTCAAACGAAATCTTCAAATCTGATGTAAAATGAAATGGGAATGTATTTATAAGTGCTATGGACCTTTCCCCCTCAAAGTCTGGTTCTAAAATGAAGAAAACCTCCGGATTTTATAGATTTTTCAAAAATAATCGCTCAAACTGTCGGAGCATCGACGGTGCGTCAGTCGACGCGAGCCAGGCTGCATGCGTCGACCAGGCAGAGCGTCGACAGACGGGCCACGGATCGACGCTTTAGAACATTTATGTCGACAGAGAGTCGACGGTGCGTCGGTCGACGCGAGCCAGGCTGCACGCGTCGACAGGCAGTGCGTCGACTGACGGGCCTAGGATCAACGCCTTTGCGTCGACGGAGCGTCGACTGACGGGCGTAAGATCGACGCTTCAAAACCTTTGCGTCGGCTGTGCGTCGACGGTGCGTCAGTGGACGTGGGCGTAGCGTCGACAGTGCGTCGACGGTGCGTCAGTCGACGCACCTGCATGGCTTCGGCTCGTCGCTCGTCCCGTTTTCCTCGTTTTGAGCTGAGATATTAACATTGAATAAAGTTAGATTTATTTCATACAAAATGAAGTAAAAAAACATTAAACACCATAAGAACGAAAAACATAAAAAAGAAAGAAAAACGATAAAAAGAAAAACTTAAAACACATAAAAGCACACAACATACGATGCAAAAAGACACGAAAATATCATACAAATATGTACAAATCAAAAGCAAAGTGAGGTCCACGGATGTGGAATCAAGAGGAGTAAGAACACTCTGAATTGAAAGCACTTCCTCTTCCAGTAGCGAGATGACCGTATTATCAACCATCCCCCACTTATCAAGGAACGTGACCGGACTTGAGAATTGTTGTGTTATGACCAAGAGATTCGGATGGGGGGATGGAGTAGGAGCAATCATCTGGGTATTTGGATGAAACGGAACCTCGTGAGGAGTAACAAGAGGATTAGGAGTCGGTGGTGGAGAAAATAATTGTGGAAGCACAATCGGGTCCCACTGGATATCCATGCCCTCCATACATATCCCTCAAAATGAAGGCAACGACATACTGAACGAGAAGTTAAAGGGCACGATTTGGTAGTATGATCCCAGCGTACCACACCATGCACATCCCATAAAAGGTCTGTTAACACATCCCCCATAGTGGTGGGTGGGGGAGTGGGGGGGGGGGGGGGGGGTGGTTTGCACTTGAAATAATGGATCTCGGACTTCTGATTAACGTGGATTTGTCCTTATTTTATTAGTATTTTAGTTCTTTTTTCTATTTGTTTTTGGTATAAGTTGGATGATTTAAGCGTAATTCCGTATTTTTATAGTTCAACTTATTTTACCATATTTTGATCATAATTGATGCAAATACGTGATATTACGTTGTTTTTCATCAGCGCGTAATAAACGAAGATCGATGCTCAAAAATGGAGAACGAGCTTTTCAGTGAACGAGTATCAAAAAGATCGAGAAAAATGAGACAGACGCTCTGTCGCATCGATCGACGTGAGCGTCGATGCTCCGTTGACATGAGGTATGATCCGTGACGATCGACGCACAGCCGACGCAAAATCGATGCAACATTCTGAAGCATCGATCTAAGACGCGTCGGTCGACGCAAGGCCGACGTGACTTTCTGAAGCGTCGATTCAAGACCGCGTCAGTCGACGCACCTGACCAGCCGACGAGAGCACCCAAGCAGCGTCGACGCCGAGTGCCATCATGCGTCGGTCGATGCACCGTCGACGTGGCTACCCAGATTTGCGATTTTAGGGTTTCTTGTGCGCCAAGACTTGTTATATCTATAAATACCCTTCATATTTCGGATTTTTGGGAGACACACGACTATCTTAGGTTATTTTAGCTTAGAATAAACATATTTTCACATCTTATAACAAGATTTGAAGGCCGAGATCAAGATCGAAGAATGACGAGTCCAAAAAATCAAATTCACGTTCGGGATTCAATCTTCACCCAAGATCAACGTTCAACTCCGGAATAGCTGGATATTTTCATTGATTTTACTAGTTCCAATAAGTATTCTAAACTCTTAGTTAATTTCGTAGTTAATTTCTTAGTTAATTGTTTAGTTAAATTCTTAGTTAATTCTAGAACTAGTTTAATTAGTTTAATCGTTTCATGCTTGGTTATTGGATTTATTTAGTTTATTTATGTGAGCTGATTTATGCTTAATTAATGGTTCTTAGATTTGTATGATACAATTGCTTCATGGTAGTTTCTTATATTCATGTTCTTAGATTCGTTAATTAGATCTTCGTAGCGTTTGATTGATAATTTAATTATTGCTCGTAGTTGATAATATAGTTTAGAATAATTATTTTAATTATCCTTAGTTTAATTACTGCTTTAGTTTGTAATGATCAATTCAAAATCTTTTAAATCCCCAAATGTACATGTATTTTATTTTAGTTAGTAAATTGAGAAAAACGTCCTAAAGACCGAACAGTTGTTTCCTCGAGAGATACGACTCGAGTCAAACTCATCACCCTACAAGTTCCCTGTACTCTTGCGAGCAAAATTACGTGCTTTAATTTAAATATTTATAATTGGGGTGCACAAAAGATTGGTTCAAAGTTTTGGCGCCGTTGCCGGGGAAGCAACGAGTAGGAATATAGGATGTTTTTTGTTTTAAGTTATTAGTTTCTTTTTATTTACTTCTTTTCGCACTTGGTCTTTGCCATTTGGTACGTTGATGTGTTGTTGAGTTTATGCAAGGGAGGCGATCACTTCAATGCGACCTTGCACCTTTCATTGACAACATCCACCGAGACCAAAACCCAATTTTATTTCTGAGTACGATTCTTCAGCAGCGACTGATTTTGTTTGTGACCAAGTTCCCGAAACGATGTTAGGAGCACAATCGATTCCAAGCAATGATTCCCCACCAAGATCACCTCCGAGGCCCGTTCGAAATGGGTATGGTAGTGAACCAATCGTTTTACAAGGATAACCACAACCCCGAGCCTATTGGGCTAATTATCAGCAAAACATGGAGATTGCGAGACAAGATGCGGGGAGAAATGAAGGACTGAACCAGCAGCACAACGTAGTCAATCACCAACCCAACATGGCAAATATGAGGCAAAACGAAGAGATGAACGACAATGTCATGCGTCAACGCAACATTGAGAACGTGGCATTTAGGAATGATGATCTTCTGCAGCGTAACTCATATGCTAACAATCAGAGGCACGTGAACGCTTGGTTGGAAAATCAAGATTATGGTTACGAGAAAAACAATTTCGGAAGAAGATACGAGCACGAGAACCATTACGCATATGACGACAACTACGAGAGAGCTAATGACCGAGTTAGGGAACCAAGGGGAGATCGAGCACTTAGACAGCGCGATTTGGCGCGACCAAAGGTTGTACCTCTTAGGTCAGCAATTGTGCTCGGACCAACCGCAAGAAGTTGAGATCGAACCGCACCAACTTAATTTACTCCCGACTTTTCACGGAGGTTCCCATGAAGACCCCTTGGCATTTTTGAACTATTTTGTTGATGAGGTTGCAAGATTTGTGGTTCATGGCCTTAATCAAGAAGAGGTACAAATGATTTGTTTCCCGTACAGCATGAAGGACAAGGCGAAGTCATGGCTACTATCCCTAGAGCTTGGTTCGTTGACTGACTGGGATTTGATCAACGAGAAATTCTTAAATCAATAGTATTCGGCCCAAACAACGGGGCATCTTTGGAGGCAAATTGCCACCTTTGAACAGTTGGATGGAGAACTATTCGGCCCAAACAACGGGGCATCTTCGGAGGCAACAGGCCATCTTCGGAGCATTACAAGACGCTTTTGCAAGCTTTCCCCCACCACAACTATTCACCGGAGATGACTAACCAGTTTTTCTTTGATGGATTATTGGACCATGGGAAACGAGAGGTAGAGATAGCAGCAGGAGGAGATTTCGGAGATTTGACAGCCACCGAGGCGAGACGGGTGTTGGAGAAGCAAAGCAAGAAATTTAGACAAACCAAGTCTTGGCCTCGTAAAATGAAGGTTAATGAGATTTCCATTCCCGATCCTGATTTAGATGATGGCAAGTTAGCCAAGGCAAAGTGTGCAGAGATATTTGACGAAAAATTAGCTGCTTGGAAAGCTGAGCGGGCAAGCAAGGCCGCTGCACAGAAGAATACTGCAGCATGCAACCAGTGCGGATCTCCTCAACATTTAACAGACGCGTGTCCAAACAACATAGTGCAGCAAGAAGACGTTCACGCAATTCAGAATCATCAACCCCAAAGGAAGTTTAATGCGCGACGTGATTCTCCGCTTTTGAGTTATGGACCTTCAAACCCGAATTATTTATCTCCAAATACCGATCCGTAGTTTCCAACTCCACAACATGCTTAAGCACCATTTCCGCCTCCACAAAATAATTTTCATACGCAAGGGCAGGTACCTACAACAGTTCAGTCAACGGATCAGCTATTGGTTTGGCAGCAGAATCAAGTGGCCGAGACTCTTAAAAATCGAGATGGACTCGCTGACGTTAGAAATGAAATCATCTACATGAAGAAGGCTATCCTTGAGAATACAGCTGGGCAGAGGAAACTTGAAACATCAATAGGCCAATTATCGACTCACCTAGCCAAGCTCTCGGACGAAAGAGGTAAACTTCCAAGCCAAGCAGAACAGGCATCGGCAATTCATGTCCTTCGCAGTGGGAAGAAGATCGACAATGGCATAGTGGACCAAGATGAGGAAATTGTCTCTACACCAGTAGACAAGTTACATAAAGCCACCAATAGATATGTTCCTAGATCCATTCAAGGGATGATTCTGAATGACACCCTTGGCAAAGACGAACTATCACTGTCGAAGCAATCAACGATGCAAATTAAAAATGCTATTCCTTTTCCGATTCGGTTGCGTCCAGCAAAAGAGAATAAGAGGTTCATGGTAACACTTTTGGAGGTAATCAAAACAATGCCCGCCTATGTTAAATTTTTTAAGGAACTTGCCTCAAAAGAGAGACGTTTGGTGACGAATCAATACGTAACATTACCGAAGGAAGTTAGCGCAGTTTTTAAGAAGCCATTGCCACCCAAGGAACGCGATTCTGGAATCTTCTGCATCACTATTTCATTGGCTAATGAACAAAAGGCAAAAGGGATGTTGGACCTTGGAGCTGGAGTAAATCTACTGCCATAATCGCTTTATCAAGAATGTGATCTTGGACCTCTAAAGCTGACAACTATGTGCCTACAGTTGGCCGATCGCTCAATTCGACTACCATTGGGGATAGTTGAAGATGTTTTAGTACAAGTTGGAGAGCTCGTAATTCCTTTTGATTTTGTGGTTATGGACATTGGCGAAGTACCGACTGAGAGCACGGAGCATACCATTTTATTAGGGTGCCCGTTTATGTCTACCTCCCATACTCTGATTGATGTTCACAAAGGGAGGATGACAATGACCGTTTTGGGTGAAACAGTGACGTTTTCTCTAAAAGATATTCAAAACACTCCCTCCCCTGCCTTGATAGATGATTGTTCTTTCATTGACCCCGTTACCTCGTGCGTCCACGAGTTAAGAGGAATCATAACTTTGAACAAATTAAGCGACAGGGACGACGCTGGATTTTCTATCGAGGGAGGGGATTCACGAGTTGATTCAAGCAAGGAGTACGACGAGTGTGAGGACCAGATGCACTTAAGTTGGGAGGACTTAATCAAGTTACTAGGTATTGACATACGCAATATTGTAGACGAATTTCTAGATGACTTAGATGGGGAGAGCAAAGCAATTAAATTCGGGCAAAGAGTGGAGTTGAAGCCACTAATAAGTCGCTCAAGGTATGATTCCCTCAGCCCTAACAAAAATTTCCGCACACAAAGAACAAGGGCGAGGCATATCTCAACGATTGGACGAGGAATAAGAAGAAATCAAAAGAGGTTCGTGCTAAGAAAGTCAAAAACTTGCAGTATGAGGTTGGGGAATTAGTACCGTATAATCACGAACGTAAGTATGACCCATCTGATTTTGGAGCTGCATGGAGCGAACCGTTTTTAATAAAATAATTAGACGAGTATGGAGTAGCCATGTCATATGATGAGGTTGGAAATTCATCCCTTCAAATTCACAAGCATAGACTGAAGCCTTATCATGATGGAAGAAAGAAGAATCGCGATCACGAGTTGGTGGAGTTGGGAGATCCACCACACGGTTGGAATTAAACGAACAAGATAGCGTCGAGCAAGCGACGTTAAACAACTCATAAGCTTCGTGATCTTTAGTGGATAAGGTTATGTGCATCCCGGAAATAAGATTCCAAGTAAGAGGACCTCCACTCGGGCCGGGTATCCCAAAGCTACCATTACGCATGTTCGGACAATGCTCGGGAACGCCATTACCGCCATACAAACTGGGAATTGGATATTGACCACCAACGTACCCATTCGGACTAAATCCTCTATTATACATGTTTGGGCATTGATTAGGCGCAATATAACCACCATAAGGCGCGGATGTCGAATTATGCATAGTCGGGAAGTGATTTAGAGCATCATATCCTCCATACGGCCCATTAGTACCCGAAGAGCCATTATACCCAACATGGTTTGCACCATGCCCTCGTATGTTGGGTTGCCCATAGCCGAATCCAACATTGGCAACGTGGTTTGCACCATGCCTTCCCACGTTTCCATGACCATCATACATTCCATTACCAATATGGTTTGCACCATGCCCTCCAATGTTGGGAATGTACCCTCTACAGTTATGAGTACCTATCATACTTAATAAAAAACGTCAAATAACAAAAAAAGCTAAAAACACAAAGAAAATACAACCAAATCGAAAGCCTTAACCAAGCCGAGTCGCAACGACGCCATTTTGTTAGAAGAGTTTTCGTGGTGTTGAAATATATCAACGGGTTCAAGGCTTGGTATTATGGGAAATCGATTCAATTGTGAGTTTCATGTGTTTCAAGCTTTGAAAGTAAAGGAAAATGAAAATAAAACAATTAAACTACCTAAACTAAACTAGAAACTGAAATTGCATGTGGGTCGGATGCCTCTTCGTATGCCTCAATATGGAAATAAAAAGCAATAATGAAAATAAGGAAGAAAATGCAATTTTCATTAAGTACAAGCATGCAAGCACAAGGTACAACTATGCATAAAAACTCAAATAATGCAAATTAGAAAAAATTGGAAGCATGGATAGAAAGATCAATGAAAGTTGACATGAAAGTTTAAAACTTTATGAAAAATAACAAGCAACAAAGAGTAGATCTAAGATTCAACCTAAAACTATGCATGAAATAAAGATTCAAAATAAAGCATGTGAAATACTCAAAATCAAGACGATCTAAGATCCGATCTATGATCTAGACATGTCACTCATCTAGAATCCATATCCAATTTTTAAGATCTAACATGAATTCAAGGTGCTAAGACAAAAAGAAGAAAAAAGAAGAAAATGCACGAAATATATGAAATTGCATGAAATTAAACGATCTAGGCCTCGATCTATGATTTAGATGTGTCACGCAACTAGATTCCATAGACGATTCACAAGATCAAGCACAAATTCCAATACCTAAGGCAAAAAGCATAAAACAAATGAAGAACAAAGCATGAAATTGAGAGGAATTAAAAATCCAAGGGAGTACTTGGGCTCATCTTGAGCTTACAAACCCAAGTCAAAGAGCTTGAAAATTTAGTATAAGAGCAAGAGAGAGAAAATAAATCCCAAACCAAAGCTTGGGTTGGGAGGAGGTTTTTAAAAAATGAGAGTGAGGTTCTATTTATAGTAGGTTTTATTAGGGGTAAATGGGTCAAAGAAGCCTTATAAGCTTTGATTTCCTATTTTTGACTAAATTTGACCCAAAATGTCAAAATAGACCATTTGGGTCGATATGGCTCGATATGACTCGGCATGGCTCGGCATTTCAGAGAGATGGATCGGATACTGGGTAACCTAGTGTCGGCGGTGTACCCAGTGCCCGCAGCTCTCGGCAGGAGTGTGCGGGCGGGCTCGACAGCTCTCGGTGGTGTGACTCGGCAGCGCTTGGCGTGGCTCAGTAGGCTCGGTATCGACGTGCGCTAGGCATCGGTCGACGCTCGGCAGGATCGACGCAACAGAGAGTTGGCATCGACCCTGCTTTGATCGAGGATGGAAGGACTCGGCAGCGACGTGCACGGGCTCTCGCGGTGTGACTCGGGCACTGAGTAAGCCAGTGTCAGCAACGTACCCAGTGTTAGCTGTAATACTTCAAATCGAGGCTCGATTTCGCCAAAACTCCATTTGTGATCCCACACTTGACCATCCCCAGACCAAAACACTTCAAAATACTTAAATTAAACATAAAATAATTAATTAAGGTTAATATAACCATATTAAGTATAAAATCGTAAAGAAACATGAAAAACAATAAAACGAGAGAAACAACCTAATAACTTAACAAATCGACTCAAAAACTGCTAAAACCAATATAAAAACCGACTTAAAAACATGATAAAAACACCACAATTACATGAAAAACACTATCGCACCATTATGTGATGAAAATCCAAGGTTGTGAGGATTTGAGGATGAAAAATTAAGCTCGCCATTGGGGCACTTTAGAAGATGTATTGTTTTGTAGTTTTTCTTAGTGGTGATGAATATATAAAAGGTTCATTTGGCTTGGTATTATCGAAAATCGGTTGAATTGGAAAATCAAAGTGTTTGAAGCTTGAAGAAAAAAAAGGAAAATGAAAATAAAACAATTAAACTGAGTAAACTAAGATAGGAAATGAAATTGCATGTTGGTCGGATGCCTCGTCGTATGCCTCAATAAGAAAATGCAAAGCAATAATGAAAATAAGTAAGAACAAGCAATGTTTCACCAAGTACAAGCATAAAAGCTCAAGGTAAAACCATGCTTGCATGAACATAAAAACTTGAATAATGCAAATTGACAAAATTCAAAAGCATGGATATAAAGAGCAATGAGGATTGACGTCAAAGTTTAAAACTTTACGAGAATTAACAAGCAACAAAGCCTAGATCTAAGATTAAGCATGAAACAATACATGAAGATAAAATTGAAAATAAAGCATATGAAATACTCAAAATAAAAACGATCCAAGACTCGTTCTATGATCTAGACGTGTCACTCATCTAGATTCCATGGATGATTCATAAGATCTAACAAGAAATCAAGGAGCTAAGGCAAAAAACATAAAATTGAAGAACATGCATGAAAGTGAAGAACAATGCATGAAATTAAAGAAAGCTTACGTGAATTAAATGGAAGAAGTATAAAGCTTGAATTAAATTGCAACAAAGTAAAATCCAAGGGAGTACTTGAATTCTTCTTAGGCTTACAAACCCAAGGCAAAGCCTCAAAATTAAATCTAAAACCTAAGAGAGAGAAAATCAATCTTGAATTAAGGGGAAAAATAAGCCCAAGCACATGCAAGAGTTGGGTGTTGAGAGGATGCCTTCCCCAGGTCAAGATGTGGGGTTAATATAGTTATTTGTAGGGGAAAACTCATCAAATCGCCAAAGTTGTCGAACTTGCAGTCGATCGACTGCGGGTCAGTCATTCGACAACTAGTCGATTGACTAGGGGTCAGTCGATCGACTGCTTCGCCAGATCGAGGTGAGCTACTGCTGAGCAGCCAATTTCTGAGCTTCCAGTCGATCCATAGATCACAGTCGATTCACTACCAGTCGATCGTCTGTCTTGCAGTTGATTTGTCGCCTTTCAATCGATATGAGCTGCCTTTGGCTCAGTTTCCTCGTTTCGGCACGGGTTTGGGCTCTAAAGTCTCGAACCGGAACTAGGCGCATGCTAGAATGCCTTGGAGCGATTCTAACTCATTTAAACCACTTATAACATAAGAGTTTTAAGCTCAAAAACCCGAGAAATAAACAAACTATAACAACATTATGAGTATAAAGCTCGAATCGTTAAAATGGGAAAATAACCTAAAATCTTAACAAAACTAGACTTAGAACTACTAAAAATAACTCTAACCTTAATTAAAAACACGGTAAAATTACCTCAATTATATGAAAAACAACCACCCCACACTTATTGGTTTGTTCATCCTCGAACAACGAAAAGAATCAAGAATGTACATGCAATGAACATTATGCAAAAAGAAAAATCCTTGTACTTATCCTAATTAACATGATTGGAGTATCAACATAAACTTGTTATCATCAAGCATTGCTCGTATTACCCCTTCTCAAGTGAGAACCAAATCGATGACTTCCTCACAAATGGAATTTTTGAGGGTGTTCGCTCAATTCACTCAAGAGTTTAGTAAGGGACATGTATATGCTCGAATCGGACAATGCATGCATTCATCAAGATTTCACAAATCGGAAACTCAAAAACAACCATTTTACATGACCAAACAAGAATCGAAAGAGGTCTTTATTTTGGGTTGTAATGTTAGCTCTTTGGTAAGGTATGGAATATTTGGATATAGTGGCTAACATACGATCAGACGTGATCAATAACACACAAAACCTTAACTTCTAAAACACGAAGCTTATGATCGCTTCACCCTTCCCAAATTACCAAACTTTCATTCGAAACCCTTTCGTTCGTACACAATCTTTCCCGACTTTTATTTCACAACACTTAGAAGGTTTTTGAAATTGCTTCTTTTTGATAAACTTAGCCTTTTTGAACATTAGGCTTTTCGCTTAAACACACGCTTTATCACTTTTCGTGATTTGTGTTGGAGTCTCCTTCTCTTTCTATTTCTCCTTCTCCTTCTCCTTCTCCTTCTCCTTCTGTTTCTTCTTCTTCTTCTTCTTCTTCTTCTTCTTCTTCTTCTTCTTCTTCTTCTTCTTCTTCTTCTTCTTCTTCTTCT
>BMAC01000467.1:300930-327432 GCA_014905375.1 Phtheirospermum japonicum
AAGGAAGTACCACGTCTAAGTTCACCAGCTTCTCAATGAGTGTTATCATCTTGAGAACGTGCTCGTGGACCGAAGCCCCTTCGCGCAATCTCAAGGCGACTAACTCCTTCGTCGCTGCGTACCTAGACGCCCGAGTATTCTCACTATACATCGACTCAAGGTTCTCCTTGATGTCGGCTGCATGAGCAAAAGACTCATACTTCCTAGCAAGTTCAGGGGACCATGGAAGCTATCATATAGCACTTCGCATGGACGTCATCTTTCTTCCATTTCTCAAGTTCGGCACGTTGAGCGTCAGTAGCATCATCAGGGAGGGGTTCAGAAGGGGGTCTCTCATTTAGCACATAGAGACGCTCATCAACAGTGAGCACCAATTTCAAATTCCGGATCCAATCCAGAAAGTTTGAGCCAGTGAGTTTATTTTGGTCAAGGATCGAGGAAAGAGGATTCTTAGACATAATTAGCTGAGGAATTAGAGAAAGACAATGTTTAGAGTTTTATTCGAAATAATCAATACAATTAATAGTTTGGACTTTTACATATTAATTGTTCTCCCACTAATTTATTCGAATTCCACCACCCTCTAGCAGAAATACGAGAAAACATGTTTTTCTTTAATGGGCTTTAGGTCCAATGACGCAAACACAACCCCCAGTTAATCTGACCAGCCATGTTTGTTCAAAGGTAGAAACAATTTCAATCACATCAAAATGTGACCCTAAAGATAGATTTCCTCACACTTGATAATGACCTAGGTTAATCCAGCGAATATCAAAATCTTCGTGTGTCAGGTCTGACCTACCAATGTGAGACGTATAAGCTCAACTCTATCAGGTTAACGCAATCCCCAGTTAATCTGACCAATCACGTCAAACCAATAGAATCTCACATACAAGCCTCCATCTAATGTCAATTAGATTACAGCTTTTCCTATGACAGCACTCCCCGCTAACACGGCATACTGCACCTCTTATGGCGTAACCCTTTGACTAGGAACAAGTTCGACGAGTTACATTACGTGCTGGATTATCTCACGGTTCTGCTAGACCAATCCACCGTAATAGAGTAACTTCATCAGGACCATATCTATGCAATTAGCAAGGGATAAAAGATATGGAATGCCAATAAGTATAAAAGATATTATTACGAATAAAAACGATTGTATTATGAGAAAAAGGTCAGACCACAGCCACAAGTTGGCTTGTTGGTCACCCTATTCTAACACTATAACCACCAAAGGGCCCATTAAACCCGACATGGTTTGCACCATGCCCTCCCTTGTCGGGTTAACCAATACCGTGAGAACCGGGGGCAACGTGGTTTGCACCTTGCCATCCCACATTTCCGAATAAACTCAAACTCATCCCATTCCAAACATGGTTTGAACCATGCCCTCTAATGTTAGGAAAGTTACCTCCATGACCAAAAGAATTCGAAGAGTGAGGAAAGGGAGCGGTACCTTGGTGTAGGCCCATGGCGTGTCCATGAGTGGTAAAACCACTCCCTTGATTTCCTAAAGAGTGGTCGGGAGGTGTCGTTGGAATTGAAGTTGAAAGCCCAAGTTTACCATTCGGTGGGGACGGTGTGATATTAGCCACGGGCTTTAGAGGACTAGAACTTTGAGGATCAACCCGAGGAGATTTCCCGTTAGGTTTAGGAAATGGGACGGTATTTGGAAGATTATTTGCCATATCGTAATCAAGAAGCAAGGGATGTCTTAAATGCCTCAATCAATTAGGGTTAGAAATATAAGGTTCTAAATTGTGTCCGAGTGCTATACGACCATGCATACACTCAAAGAAATCGTCAAATAAAAATAAAAGCTAAAAACACAAAGAGACAACAATCAAATCGAAAGCCTTAACCAAGCTGAGTCCCAACGGAGCCATTTTGTTTTGTAGTTTTTTTAGTGGTGATGAATATATCAAAGGTTCATTTGGCTTGGTATTATCGGAAATCAATTCAATTGGCGAATCAAAGTCTTTGAAGCTTGAAGAAATAAAAGGAAAATGAAAATAAAGCAATTAAACTAATTAAACTAAGCTAGGAAATGAAATTGCATGTTGGTCGGATGCCTCGTCGTATGCCTCAATATGAAAATGCAAAACAATATTAAAAATAAGCAAGAACAAGCAGTGTTTCACCCAGTACAAGCATGAAAGCTCAAGGTACAACCATGCTTGCATGAACATAAATACTTGAATAATGTAAATTGACAAAAATCGAAAGCATGGATAGAAAGAGCAATGAAAATTGACATCAAAATTTAAAACTTTACGAGAATTAACAAGCAACAAAGCCAGATCTAAGATTAAGCATGAAAAAAAATTGAAAATAAATCATATGAAATACTCTAGATCTAGACGTGTCACTCATCTAGATTCCATGGATGATTCATAAGATCTAACAATAAATCAAGGAGCTAAGGAAAAAAGCATAAAATTAAAGAACATGTATGAAAGTGAAGAACAATGCATGGAATTAAAGAAAGCTTCCATGAATTAAAGGGAAGAAGTAAGAAGCTTGAATTAAATTGCAACAAAGTAAAATCCAAGGGAGTACTTGAATTCTTCTTAGGCTTACAAACCCAAGGCAAAGTCTCAAAATTAAATCTAAAACCTAAGAGAGAGAAAATCAATCTTGAATTAAGGGGAAAAATAAGCCCAAGCACATGCAAGAGTTGGGTGTTGAGAGGATGCCTTCCCCAGGTCAAGATGTGGGGTTTATATAGTTATTTGTAGGGGCAAACTCATCAAATCACCAAGATTGCCGGACTTGCAGTCGATCGACTACGGGTCAGTCGATCGACTAGGGGTCAGCCTATCGACTGCTTCGCCAAATCGAGGTGAGCTACTGCTGAGCAGCCAATTTCTGAGCTTCCAGTCGATCCATGGATCACAGTCGATCGACTGTCTTGTAGTTGATTTGTCGCGTTTCAGTCGATCTGATCTGCCTTCGGCTCGGTTCCCTCATTTCGGCATGGGTCTGGGCTCTAAAGTCTCGACTTAGAAATAGGCGCATGCTATCAAGACTTGGAGCAAGTCTAACTCATTAAACCACCTACATCATAAGAGTTTTAAGCTTAAAAACTCGCGAAACAAACAAACTATAACAACATTATGAGTATAAAGCTCGAAACACTTAAAACGGGGAAATAACCTAAAATCTTAACAAAAATAGACTTAAAACTACTAAAAACAACTCTAACCTTAATTAAGAACATGGGAAGATTACCTCAATTACATGCAAAACATGTATCAGTAAAAAAAACTGAGCTTGATTCCTAAAAGAGAGTTAGAAGGATCCTTTTTGTCCTTTTAGAATGAAGTAGTAGAAGAAGAAATGTACATTAGGTTTTACCTCTAAAAGGAACATATATAAGATATCTAGTGATGAGGCACACAGAGTTTGGAGTTAGTTGTAACAAAGGGAAATCATACACATATGATAGCTTAACTAAACAATTTTGAAGAGGGAATCTAATCCCTATAGAAAGGTGATATTCAAAAATGGTAATGTGATTAGCAGGTGGCTTCTCGACATAATTATTTCAAAGTAAAAGTGAGGACTAATCCATGATATTAGAAAGGCAGATATTCTTAACAAAAAAAGGTAGTTTTTCATGATTTGGCAATAATTATGGGTTAGTGTTAGTAATTCTGATGCCCTTTGTAGGAAGAGGTGGGGGATGAGTGTGGGATTATGAAGGAACTATGAATACTGAATTGGGATGGAAGAACTCGGGTTATGAAGAGGAACTGGAAATGGGGGACTCGGTCTCCACAGGGATGTCTATGATGGCTTGTTGCATAAGGGAGGTTGTCTTTGAAGTTCTTCCTAGTTAGGATCACACTATAGTTCATCTATTAGGCCATATATGGGGTGAATTGGGTTTTTCTTGCTATTTTTTCAAATAAGGGGAATCCCAATTTAGGTTGGTTCTGAGCATTAAGAAGATTTTATGCTTAAGTCGACGGCAGGTTTTTAGAATTGGTATACCAGGAGGTCACCAAAAAAATAAAAAGTAAAAAGGGAAATAAGAGGAAGATGCATACTCTATAAATAAGTGGAAGTTGAATAAACACATAATATTTGATATCAGAATCTAAATAATTCAAAATACAGATTGAAGAAATTGGGTCAAAAGGAGGAACTTACCCATGACAGCTGATGTTCTGATAAGATCTTGTGTGAAGGTTCTGTAAGTCTTGCAGTACGTTAATGTGGCACTGTTAATTTCATTTTGACAAAGAATTTGAAAGGAGAGTATAATGGCAAAGGCAAAGCGGGGTTTGTATGGACACTGTAAAACTGAGCCTTCCATTTTCTGGTATAACTGATGTAATTCTTGTGTGGAGTGGAAAATGACACTATCCTCTTAGGCACAATAATGATTAATATTTATAGACTAATGTTTTATAAGAGTAGTTGATAAAAATATGTATTCTTATGTCATATATGTATTTAAAAGAAAAAATAGAATTGATTTACGTGACTAAATATTAAGGCTCGATTTATCATAAAACAAGAATGAGTGGTTATAGACACATTCAGAAACCAAGAACAAAAACAATTCAATGCCTGAGACTCGTACTTTTTGTATGTTGTATATGAGACAAACGCCTAAGATACTACACGCATGAGTATGATAATTGAGTTACATTTAATGCTTATATTTTTATCTGGTTTTCTACCTCAATCAGCTAGAATATGGGGGACAAGTTGATGTGTCATCATATATCCATGTTATAGAAGCTGAAAAATGGGTCGGCATAATGAGGATAAAGAGGTTCTTAAAAGGTTTTTCTCATCATGTTCTGGTCGCATAGGCTTTAAGCGGCACATATGATTAAAAATGGTTAGAATAAAGGAGAGGTCGGGCCCTGATGGGTCAATAATAAGATGTACATGGTATAAGATTATAGGTCACGACGTATATGGTATTATGGTTAATAAGGTTTTGTGGTTAATATTGTAATTGGGCCCTGGAAGGTAAGTGACATGGTAGAAGGTTTTAGAATATCATGAAAACATGGTTATTAATAAATTAAGAGAGCAAAAATCCTAATATGAGATGGTTTCTAATTTGGAAATACGTCTCTAGCAATTATATAAAGAGGATCTAGGCCTCGTTTATTTTTAAGTTGAATAATTCTACTATTTTTTCTCCTTTCTTTTTATTAAATTTGTATGATTACTTACTTAAGCATCGTAGGACTTATGGCGGAACTACCCATTTTTAAGTTAATCGTAGTTTGATAAATTTTCTCGACGTGATCTGATCTCTCTATTAGTAAGACTTTTGATCCCATCCAAAACATATTTATACCTTCAATGAGTAAACACGTCGTTTACACTAAAACTGAAGAGAATTGTTGTCATGAAATAATGCAACTCCATAACTAATTAATTTGTTCAGATATCTATTTAGAAGTGTTGAGAAATTTATTCTTGGCAATGATTCTTATTTTTTTTATTTGCCTTTCTTAGGCACAAAATAAGTTAGGAAACTAGATTTAGGAGTTTATTTGTTTCTTAGTTTCTGTACAAAACTTTATTTAGTTTCCTAGATTATGTTTAGGATTTGTTTTACTTGTTTACCAAATTTAGGATTCTAGAATTGTCTATTTAAGACAAGAGAATCCTAAAGCTTGTAATCACTTTTTTGACGCACGGATTTTTGAGAGAGAAGACGCAAGAGAGCAACGCACAACAAGGAAAGGATGTGAAGACTACTTGGAGCCATTGTACAAGATTAAGAAGTTTTTCAAAGTTGCGTAACCAACTAAGAAGATCTTATCATCACGACAACAATTATTTAGTATCAAGTTTTTGATATTCTAGTTTTCGTATATTACTTCATATTTTTGTATTGATCATGAACAACATAAGTAATATAGTTTTCAGGTTTGTACACCCAAGTTCACAAGTATTTTACTTGTGAACTGAATTTAATTTGCCGTGTTCTTAATTTAATTTCCGCTGCATAATTTTCGATTAACTCTGGTTTATGTTGTTAACCAGTGTTGGCTAACATTGATAACAACATCACAAACTGATACTTATTTTCAAAACCATAGACCTTCAAATTTAACAATTGGCATCTAGAGCAGGTTACTTAGCCTTTTAAGTACTGATCCTTATTTTTAGGTGCTATGGATGATCAAGGCAACCTAAGGCCTCCGATCCTCAATGGGGATAACTATTCCCACTGGAAACAGCGGATGCGGTGGCACTTAAAGAGCATTGATGAACGTTCATGGAGAACCATTCTGATCGGATGGGAAAAGCCACGTGTCACTGATGGTGAAGGTGGTACCATTGACAAAAAAGAGGAAGATTGGAATGCTGACAAAGTAGCCTCTGCAAACTGGAGTTCCAAATGCATCAACACTTTGTGTGGATATGTAGATGCAAGCTAATACAGAGTTATCAAGAATAGCCACTCAGCAAAGGATGCATGGGACGAACTCCAAAGGGTGTGTGAAGGGACCCAGAGCGTAAAGAGATCAAGGCTCAGGATGCTAATGTCTACCTTTGAGACAATGAGAATGGACAAAAAGGAATCTATCATGGACTACGCTATGAGACTCTCTGATGTTGCAAGTGAGTGTAGAGAGCTTAGAGAATCGATAACGAACTCATGTCTTATGGGAAAACTACTGAGGTCAATCACAAAGAAATATAATATGAAGGTGGTCGCCATAGAAGAATCCAAAGATGTTGTTGATATAGAGTACAACACCTTAGTTGGAAACCTTAAGCAATATGAGATGGAACACCTTGGTTCCAACTCAAAAGAGAAGAATGTGGCTCTCTCCTCAGATGCTAACTTAGAAAACGATGAAGACGACGGGGAGTTTGATTTGAATGGGATTCTGAAAAAGATGGAATCCACTGTGCTTGAGGAGGACGAATTATCTTTTGTGACCCAATGTTTCAATAATTTCTTCAAGAAGAAGAATAACATTGGAGGCTCTAGCACAAAATCAAGGCCACAGGCGTCTGCACCAAAATTCACTGGACGCGCTCTTCCTAGATCTCAGTCCACTTCGTCAATTCTCAATGCATCCAGTCCTACAAAACCACTCTGTGAGGTGCAATGTCATGAATGTAAGGGTTGGGGACACTATAAGAATTGGTGTGCTAACACTCTTAGGAAGAAGAGCATGGTTGCTACAGACTTCACTGAGGATGTCAATGATTCTAAGTTAACTAAACTTGTTCCATCCTTATTCACTAATGTTGTGTGGGACGACGATGTCCATGTTGGTATCCTTGAAACCAACATTGTGTGCTTGAATGCAGAAACTACTGACTACCTTGAAGAATACGAGCAGTTAAGTGTTAAGCACAAGCAACTGTTTGTCAGTTGGGGAAAATAGGTACTCAAGGTCAAGGATCTCATGAAAGAAGTTGAAAAACTAACCAAGGAGAAGGATGATCAACTCGACATAATTGTTCGCTTGGAAACATCGCTCACCAAGAAGGATGCTGAGATAGAAAAGGTAAAGACCGAGTTGACAAAGGTTCAAGGAACTATAACGAATCTGAACAAATGGAAGGCAAAGCTTGATGAAATCTTAGAGATCAGCTTCCCGAAAGCCTCAAAACATGGAATTGGTTATATACCAAAACAGTCAACACAAGTATCCAACCAAGAACAAAAATCGTCCAAATGCCACAAGAAGAGAAGGAGACAGTTCATGTGTCATCATTGTGGTGAAGCAGGTCACATTCGGCCTTTTTGATGGAAGATTATTGGCAAGAGAAGACATTCTCAGAGAACAAAGGTGGCTGCAGAATCCCTTGTTGGTTCCCGTGTTACCAACATCAATACCAACACCAGGTTCAGACAAGTGTGGGTCAAGACAAATACCATCAAGTGCAATATGATCCATACCTCCCTGAAATCCCACGTCCCTGGAGACTGGTATTTCGATAATGGATGCTCGGAGCATATGACTAGATCAGAGGAACTACTTTCCAACATTGTTAGATTTTGAGGAGGAAAGGTAAAGTATGGTGGAGGTGCAAATGGCCAAATAGTTGGTCAAGGAACTCTCCATATTCCCGGAGTTGTAACTCTGGAAAATGTGCTGCTAGTTGAAGGACTCACTGCAAATTTGATAAGTATAAGTCAACTGTGTGACGGAGGTTTTAGCGTCAAATTCAACCGTGAGATGTGTGAAGTCTATGAGGAGAATGGACCATGTATTCTCACCGGTCAAAGGACTTCATATAACTGTTACCAAATCCAAAGTGATGCCTTTTGCAAACTGTCTCAATTGAGTAATGCTGAGGTATGGCATCTAAATCTCGGGCATTCAACATCAAGATGATGGCAGGTTGGCCAAGGAAGAAGTTTTTTCTGGGCTTCCTAAGCTCAACACCAATATTATCCCTATGTGCGAAGCATGCTAGAAAAGAAAGCAGATCAGGGTGCCACATCCAGCTCAGCAAAGTCTCACCATATCATCTTGCCTAGATCTCCTTCATATGGACCTTATGGAACTACTTGAAGTCGAAAGCCTAGGTGGGAAGAGGTACGATTTAGTTATTGTAGATGATTTTTCTCGTTTCACTTGGGTAGAGTTTTTAAAAGAAAATTTGAAACTTTTGAAGCTTTCAGAAAACTTGCAAAGAGGCTGTGTGTAAGATTTAATGCGAACATTGGTAGGATTAGAACTGATCACGGAAAATAATTTGAAAATGCATCTTTCTCTATTTACTGCACTTTCGAAGGTATTAGTCATGAGTTTTCTTCACCTATTACCCCCCAACAAAATGGCATAGCTGAACGTAAAAATAGATCTCTTGCTGAGATGACTAGAACTATGCTCATTTCCAATGGCATTGCAAAAAGATTTTTGGCTGAAGCTATGAATACTGCATGTCATATTATAAATAGGTCTTATTTTAGACCAGGGCATGCACAACTACCTATGAGTTATTGACGGGTGAAAAACCGAACTTGATCTATTTTCATGTGTTTGGATGTATTTGCTATGTGCTCAATGATATAAATCATCTAGCTAAACTAGACTCAAAAAGTGACAAGTGCATCTTCATGGGTTATTCCTAAAATAGTCATGCATATAGGTTGTTTAACGTTAGAACTCGAAGCATGTTTGAGTCTGTTAATGTCAAGTTCGATGATCTCACGAGTGGAGTTAAACCTACCGAGGATAATGATCTGATTTATGATCAAAATCCTCAGGATAATGTCACTCTTCCTGTAGATGATAGTGCAGGTACTGAAAACAGAGATGCAGGTCCTGAAACCAGAGAGTTGAGTGATGTTGGTACTAATGTTAGTACTGAGAACTCAACATCAGAACCAACATCAGCTCAAGACGGCGCAGAATCAGATTTTGAATCAGAAGATGAAGATCCAGCTGAACCCATTGACCTCCATCAAAGGGACATCCCGTCCGGAATTCAGAGAAATCATCCTGTGGGCCAAATGATCGGAGATTTAGATGAAAGGAGTACAAAAAGGCGGACAGATAAGTTTCAAGGAAATGGTCGGGTACGTCTGTTTGTCTACTAATTGTTGTAAGATTCGTGAATCTTTGTACCTTTCTAAAACAGAGCCCAAGCGCGTGGAGGATGCACTAAAGGATGAGTTCTGGATAAAAGCAATGCAAGAAGAGCTGGACCAATTTGCCTAAAACGATGTCTGGGATTTAGTTCCTCAACCTAAAAACTCTCACGTAATTGGTACAAAGTGGATCTTTAAGAACAAAACTGATGAGGCAGGCAAGATTGGGAGGAACAAATCTCGGCTGGTTGCACAAGGGTATACACAAATTGAAGAAATTGACTTTGATGAAACATTTGCCCCTGTTGCCCGAATTGAGTCGATAAGACTTTTACTTGCTGTTGCTTGTTATATGAAGATATCATTGCATCAAATGGACATAAAGAGTGCATTTTTAAATGGTGTCTTAAGTGAAGAGGTCTATGTTGAGCAATCGAAAGGATTTGTAGATCCCCAAAAACCTAACTTTGTTTTAAAACTGAAGAAGCTTTATATGGTTTAAAATAAGCTCCTCGAGCTTGGTATGAAAGGTTGACTCAACATTTGATCTATTTGAACTTTAGACGAGGAGAAGTTGATAAAACTTTGTTTCTACTTAAATCAAATAAGCACATCTTAATCGTCCAAATTTATGTAGATGATATTATTTTTGGATCCACTAACGAGCAGATGAACAAGGAGTTTATCACTCTAATGTCTGACACATTTGAGATTATTGTGGAAGGTAATCTCTCATACTTTCTCGGTCTTCAAATAAAGCAGCTTGATGATAGTATTTTCCTTTCTTAAACTAAATATGATAAGAACTTAGTTAAAAAGTTTGGGTTGGAAGGTGAAACGCATAAGAAAACACCACTGGGAAAAACTGTGAAATTGTCGAGAGATGATGTTGGAAAGGTTGTTGATAACACCATGTACAGAAGCATGATAGGGAGTCTGTTGTATTTGACTGCAGTTAGACCTGATATTATGTATAGTGCGTGCTTATGTGCTAGATGTCATTCTAATCCAAAGGAGTCACATCTAAAAGCAGTTAAAAGAATTATTAGACACATTGTTGGTACAATAGAACTAGGTGTGTGGTATATAAAAGATATTGGTACTGAACTTGTTGGGTATATTGATTCGGACTGGGCTGGGGATATGGTAGATAGAAAGAGTACTACAGGGGGGCTGTTTTTTCTTGGGTAACAATCTAATCTCTTGGTATAGCAAAAAAAAAAAGAATTGTATTTCTCTTTCTACAGCTGAAGCCGAGTACATTGCAGCTGGAAGTGCTTGTACACAATTGTTGTGGATGAACCAGATGATAGAGGACTACGGTCTGCACAGTAGTATATTAACTATGCTTTGTGACAATTCCAGCGCCATTGACATCCAAAAAAATCCAGTCCAGAATTCTCGAATCAAACACATTGACATAAGGTACCACTTTACTCGAGACCTAGTTGAGAGGAAGATTGTTAGTCTTGAGCATATAGGAACAGACAATCAGCTTGCTGACATCTTCACGAAGGCATTAGATTTCGAGACCTTCTCTCGTTTCAGAAGAGATCTCGGTATGTGTATTTTCTGATCCAATGTTGGTTTGTGATGTTGTGACACACCATATCAACATGAGTCACAACATCTGTATAATTTTTGCATGCATTTTTATTTTTCTTTTCATACATAATCCAAATGCATTGAGTCTGGTTGAATGTGAGATAAGGTCTAGTGTTGCAATAAAAGTGATGACAAAAAGACTAATCTCTTCAATTAGGTGATTGTGGAGTTTACCCGCAGAAACTGGTTTTCTCCCAGGTGCAAAAACAAGAGGTGTTAACAGAAATTGCTGAAGGTAGCTATTTCTTTTCAAATCCCTAAAAGTATGAAGAAAATATGGATACAAATTGATCCAACCTTTAAATTTCACCTTCTTGAGCGATTATGACGTAGTCATTAACTTGGGTTAAGGGGTAAGTTTCCATTGACTTCGCCTGAGGCAATGTTGGTTCATAATGTTGTCAGTAATAAAAAGCAACACTGATCAAAGTCACTAAAACCATAATGTGTGTAATTTTAACCTTTTTAGGTCATGATTTTTAGGCATCCAATAGGACATCCATACTTCTGGAAGATGCCTACTTGCTGTGCGAACTGTTGCTTGTGTTTTTGTCTATCTTGAATTCTCTTAATTGTGTTTTGAATCTATCTAACTAAGTGTTTCAGTGGAGTTGTACTCGGACGGCTGGACAGGTAATAACGAGTTTAATTTGGAGCGAGAATAATTTATATTGAACAAGATAGATACTACTGGGCTGATGGTTCAATTATCTAGCTATCTACTTCGGCCGATTTTGTTTTAAGAGTTGTGCAATTTAATTTCAAAAAATAAAGACGAGATAATGGTAGAGTGGGTTTGATCACGTATCCTTTTTTAAGGGGGAGTGGTGTTTGTTTAGGAAGGAAATAAAATCTTGTTTTAAGCCCCAAAATCCGCTAGTAGGTAAAATTAGGGTTTTTTTCTTTTATTTTCTTTTTCTTCTCTCTCCATGGCAACGGTCGTTTTTTTGAAAGCATAAATAATGATTATTTTTTTACCATTTGATCACTTCCTAATTACCCTT
Organism: Phtheirospermum japonicum; assembly: GCA_014905375.1. Taxonomy (NCBI): domain Eukaryota; kingdom Viridiplantae; phylum Streptophyta; class Magnoliopsida; order Lamiales; family Orobanchaceae; genus Phtheirospermum; species Phtheirospermum japonicum. The sequence continues at coordinate 313,084 of BMAC01000467.1, forward strand.
CTGCGATTAAACTCTCCAGCTCTCTTACCTCTCTCCAATTATCTCGATATTCTTTTTACTCTTGTGTTTTTGAGAAATTTACAGGATGTCGAACTCGCCCCCGTCCTCATCTATTCTTGAGTTGCCGGTAGAGTTCCGTCGCACAAGCGAACAGGTTCCTGCGCCCTATCCCAGAGTTGGTGGCCTAGACATACGTGAAGAAATCGGTGGTGGTTCCTCTTCCAACCCACCACCGGTAACAACATCACCACTACCCTCGCCGCCACATGAGTCTCATGACGTTGTTCCAGCTCCGCCACCGATTGACGACTTCCCTAAAGCGCAAGTGTTCCCAAGTCACCCTGGGAACGAGATAGATGTTGATAATCCCCCAAATTTTGCATTTGTTGCTGAGATATTTGAAAGAGTGGGGAACCCTACCTTGAAAAGGTCCTAGCGGTTGCGCAACATACCTCCCGGCGTTGTACCGCCCGCTGTACCGAAGAGCAAAGCAGGACCGCGCCGCAATGTGCCAATTGAGCACATGAATCTTGCGAAGGATGTCACGGTGATGTCAGACCCTGACGATGATGATTACGTCCCTGATCCGGTGGAAGGATCGGTGCCTCCGTTACCTTCGGCTCCTAATCTGACGGCGAAGAAGATGCCTCGCCGGAAACAGCTTGTGAGGTTGGCCGACAAGAGATCTGGCCTGGCGAAAGTCAAGGTTTCTCCAGGTTCCACTGCGACTGAATATTCTTCCCCTCCATATACAATTTTAGATTTTATCACCGGCGAGGTCACTAGTTCATCCAGACCGGCTACTGAGGTTCCTCCTCCGTATCCAGTTCAAAATGATCAACCTGAGTCTGATTCTACTCTGTTTGAGTAATCCCCTGACTCATCCTTTGATATGCCTCTTCGTGACAATCTTAATGCCTGCAAGATGGATAAGAAGAAAAAGAAGGTTTCTAAGGAGGACAATGTTGCTCCTCCTGTTGGTCCCCCCATACCAACATCGCATCATTCCCCGTCTGATTCATCCTCCAGCACTGCCTCTGTTCCGATTGCTTCTCGTGCTCCCACGCCGACTTCGTCGGACGCCTCTTCTCACTCCCAGTCCTCCACGGTTACTCCTTCTCGGACCCTTGAGCTTGAGGATATGGTGCCTTCTTCGGAGAAGTTTCTGACTGCTGAGGCTGCCGAGTTGTTTGAAACATACCAAACCCGACACATGATCACTGAGCGCCAAGTTCCAGTTAAGCTGTTTAAGCGATAAAACTTGGCTGCCTATCTTCAGCATAAAGGTATGTATTCCACAATCTCGACTGCCATGCCTTTTTTCCGCGATATAATCGTTGAATTCTATGTCAATCTGTTGCCATCTATAGTTGATTTGGATTCTGTGAATATGGCAAAGTGTATGTGCGTGGCAAAGTGTTTTCTTTTACCCCTGATTTGATTGATGAATTGTTTGTCACTGAGCAATATCGGGGGATTGTGGATGGTATGAATGAGGTTATATCTTTTTTGTCTGGAGGTTTGGTTCATGCGTGGTTTGAGCAATTGCCTAGTACTCGTTTATCTTCTCTGTATTCTATTTTGCATAAAATCGCCATTTGCAATTGGGTTCCCTCCAAGAACACCACTTGTGTTACTCGGCCTCAGGCCTAACTTCTGTATAAGCTTGGGAGGGGAGTCAAATTTAGCTTCAGGCAGCATGTATTTGATATTGTCAAAAATTTTTCCACCACCAGGTCTGCCACATCGTTGTGCTTTCCCTCTTTGATCTTCAGCGTGCTTGAGAACCAGGGTTTGGCACTTCATACTGATGATGTCCTTACTTGGGAGACTGATTGGTTTGCTCTAAGGGGCCAGCATATTACAGGTTCCAGAGTTACTGATCTTTCTTGGTAGGCGCCTTTCCAGGCCAATATTGCTAGTGGTGTCGGGACCGGCTTTCGCAACATTGGCCCCATTTCTGCCCAGGTTCTTCGGGCACATGTGGATTGTTTTGATACGCAAATGACCCAGTTGTAGGCACTTCGTGGTTTGATCATGGAGGTCGTTTTGCCTTCTGGATAAAAAGGGGGAGAAAATGTTGGTGACGCAAATACGGATGATGCTGCTGATGTTGCTGCTCATGTTGATGAGGATGTTGTTGCTGCCGAGGCCTTGGCGAGTCTCGCTCGGGAAAAGTGAATAAAGAGGATCTGCTCTCACAATAAGGCCTTGAAGAAGATGAAGAGAATGCTGAAGAAGAAGAAGAGAAAGGATAGGGGTGAAGGAACTTCGACATCCCCTCGTCGTTCGAAGAGGGTCCGAAGTCAATAAGCTCCTATTTGATCTATTTTGTTTTGTTAAGTGATTTTCTGAACACTATTGGTTTGTAATGTTGGGATGATGGTTTAAAAACATTGGGTATTTTATTTAGGGGGAGCTTTCCAACTTAGGGGGAGTTAGTAGTTTTTGTTTAAACTTGTTTTTGCGTCGTAGTATTTTTTCCAAAAAGGCAAAAGGGGGAGATTGTTTAGTAATTTATTATTGGCAGTAATTTCTATTTTGTTATTTGCCTTTCTTAGTCACAAAATAAGTTAGGAAACTAGATTTAGGAATTTATTTGTTTCCTAGTTTCTGTACAAAACTTTATTTAGTTTCCTAGATTATGTTTAAGATTTGTTTAACTTGTTTACCAAGTTTAGGATTTTAGGATTGTCTATTTAAGACAAGAGAATACTAAAGCTTGTAATCACTTTTTTGACGCACGGATTTTTGAGAGAGAAGACGCAAGAAAGCAACGCACAACAAGGAAAGGACGTGAAGACTACTTGGAGCCATTGTACAAGATTAAGAAGTTCTTCGAAGTTGCGTAACCAACTAAGAAGATCTTATCATCACGGCAACAAGTATTTATTATCAAGTTTTTGATATTCTAATTTTCGTATATTACTTCATATTTTTGTATTGATCGTGAACAAGATAAGTAATATAGTTTTCGGGTTTGTACACCCAAGTTCACAAGTATTTTACTTGTGAACTGAATTTAATTTGCCGTGTTCTTAATTTAATTTCTGCTGCATAATTTTTTATTAACTCTGGTTTATGTTGTTAACCAGTGTTGGCTAACATTGATAACAACATCACAAACTGGTACTTATTTCCAAAATCATAGACCTTCAAATTTAACAAGAAGCCATTTAATTAATTCAACCAATTCTTAAAAATAAAATAAAATATAATATAATATAATCTTCAAACCCCAGGTTCTTAATAATAATAATAATAATAATAATAATAATAATAATAATAATAATAATAATAATAATAATAATAATAATTAGTATAAGCCCAATAATACTTTGCGACTACATCTATTTGTCCAACAACATTATTTATTAAGACAAGTCTTTATAAACTAGTTTGATCTTATTTACAGAATAGAAGTGGGATAATAATATTGTGAACCACCACACAAAATACCAGAATCAAGATGGTATCCTTCAATCGATTCCCCCAAAACTAAAAATTTGATTTATGTTTCACTTTTCTCGTCGTAGACACGTAAATTTTGAGGAATTAAATATATGAAGTTTTTTTATTTTTATATTTATTTTGTTGTGGATATAAAACCCAAGACTAAATAATAAACTTAATAATAGAATATCATATTATCATATATCAAATTACTCGGTCATCAGTCAAATCCATTACTGTGGAAAAAATATATATGAAATATTGAAGGACCAGTAAAATTACATCCTCGAATCAAACATTATGGTAGGACCCTCACCCCACACCTATAAATAAGAGCCATTCTCATAATTCAAAGAGACGACAAGTTGAAATCACAAGTTGAAGAGAAAAATTCCAAGTAAAGGAGAACCCTCTCTACTCAATAAGTTCAAGTTCAAGGAGATCCACAGTGTTCAAAGCAACATTCAAGGCGTTCGTCATGGATTCCAATCAAATATAGAGTTTTATTTGAGAAGAAGCTATAAGACCTTTGCATTAACATTATTGAGAGTCAAAGTCGTCTTGGTGGAATATCGAAGAGACAATTCCTCCAAGAAGCTCTCAAGTTCAAATTCAAGAATAGCTGAAGCTCCCGCATTTAATTCGAGATCAAGCTTCAAAGACCTCGAAGAAACGTTATTCAACAATGAGTTCAAATATGGAGGAGATCTAACTGAAGATTTACCTACAAGATCTCAAATCTCAAGAAGTTTTACTTTGAAGAAATTAATCAAAGAAAGAACTAGAGACTGTAACCCAATATTCCTCATTAATCCAAAAATTTAAATTATGCAAATTATTTGTGTTTAATTATTTAAATATAAATTTTCTTTGGTTACAATTTTGGGCAAGCCAGATGGATCACATTCATTTCAGTTTCCCAAGTGTTGCATTTTCTAAGGAAACCATGAAAACAACTACTCAAAAATACATGCACAATGAGGTGAAAAGATGGTCAGCCATTGAGTCATATAAACTTCTACTCCAATAAATAATGAAGCAAGTGAATCTTCTATAAGTCCACACTTCAAAACTGCAATAAACATGGTGGTCCAGATTTCTTTCACTCAAAGAGAAATGAAAACTTTACAAAGGCTTTTGAAGAACTCAGAAAGCGCGTTCAAGAGCGAGATCCCAAATAATGAAGTTGATGGACAAAGAGAATGATGTTGACTCAAGCAGCAGAATGTACAAACAAGGTTAAGCTCATGATGAAATTGATGCGTCCAAGAAGCAACAAACAAACAAAAATGAGAAGCCTCTAACTGGAGAGTTGCAAGTCTCTCCTGATGGATTGATTCGAGTTTACCAAGTGAAGGAGTTCATTGTGGATACTATCAAAGACAAGTTCGACAAAATCTTTAAATCAACTCATACTTATTTCAAGCCATAAATTTTAAAAATCGATAATTGATCCAAACTTTTATGCACCCCATTTTTAATAAATTAAATTAAAAGCACATTAGTTTGCTCGCAAGAGTACGAGGTAACTATAGGATGATAAGTTTGACTCGAGTCGTATCTCTCGAGGAAACAGCTGTTCGGTCTTTCAGATGTTTTTCTCAATTTACGAACTAAAGTAAAATACATGTACAATTGGGGTTTTAAAAGATATTGGGTTGATCATTATAACTAAAGCAATAATTAACTAAAGCTATTTAAACTAATTATTCTAACTAAATTATCAACTATGAGCAATAATTATACTATCAATAATACGCAACCATAAATTAAACCTAATTAAAGAATCTAAGATCATAAATATAAGAAATTACCACTAAGCAATGAATCATAAGAATCTAAGAACGAATAACTAAGCATGAATCAATCGCATAAGTAAACTAAAGTAACCCAATATCCAATATCAAGCATATAACGAATAAGCTAATTAAACTAGTTCTATCATTAACTAAGAAAGTAACTAAGCAATTAACTAATAAATTAACTACTAAATTAACTTAGAGTTTAGAAAACTTATTGTAACTACTAAAAGCAGTAAAAAAATCCAGCTATTCCGGAGTTTGAACGTTGATCTTGGGCGAAGATTGAATCCCAAACTCGAATTCGATGTTTTGGACGCGTTGTTCTTCGATCCTTGATCTCCGTCTTCAAATCTCATTATGAGATGTGGAATTATTGTTATTGGAAGCTATGGAACCCTAAGTGGTCGTGAATTATGTGTATCTGGTGTTTCTCTCCTCAAAAATCCGAAATATAGAGGGTTTATATAGATATTTCAAGTCTTGGCGCACAAGAAATTCTAAAATCTGAATTCAAGGCCGTCGCGTCGACGGATCGTCGACTGACGTGCGCTGGTTCTCGGCATCGGTGCTGCCTAGGTTTGCCCATCGGCTGGGCGGGTGCGTCGACTGACGCGGGCTTGCATTGACGCTTCAGAGAATTACGTCGACTGACGCCCCTTCGGTCGACGCTTCAGAATGTGGCGTCGACTAATGCCATTTCAATCGATGCTTCAGAACGTAGCGTCGACATTGCGTCGAATGATGCCCTTTCAATCGATGCTTCAGAACATAGCGTCGGCCTTGCGTCGACTGACGCGGATCATGGCTTGCGTCGACGGAGTGTTGACGCTTGCGTCAGTCGACGCGACGGAGCGTCTATCTCCGTCTCTCGATCTTTTGCTACTCGTTTCGCTGGAAAGCTCGTTCTCCTATTCTTGAACATCGAACTTCGTCTATTACGCGCTGAACTCTTCCGGTTACTTAGGTGTAAGGTGAAAACAATGAAATATCACCTATTTGCATCAATTATAATTAAAATACGGTAAAATAAGCTGGGATTATAAAAATACGGAATTATGCTTAAATCGTCCAACTTATACCAAAAATAAAAAGAAAAATGTACTAAAAAGCTAATAAAAATAAGGACAAATCTACTCTAATCAACTACCCCACGCTTAATTGGTTTGTTCGTCCTCGAACAAACACTAGATTCAAAGTATAACTAGYYTGAAAATAWGTTCAAGCAGTGAYTRGTGCTATGCTACATACYTAATTTTGAAAATATAGGTACAAGTRACGCAARGTCAAACACWTGACCATTATTACATTGTCGCTTCAATAAAATCATGCTTCCTCACGAAGGATAATATATATAAGTACGCTCAAAAGCACTCAAGTATTTTCTGCATGGGACGTGTATACACTCAAATCATACAATTTCATGCACAATAAATAAGCACAAAAAATCAATCTCTTTTTAATCGCAAATTAAGTGTGCTGTCTAAATTAAGAATCGGAAAAGGTCTTCGCGGGTTGTAATGTAAGGCTCTTTGGACGGGTATGGTATATATAAGCCGTGTGGCTAACTCATGATCTAACATGATCAATAACTCACTCAACCTAACCTAATCACGAAGCAATAGCTTCACCTCGTACAAAAGAAAAACCTCACTAAACACTCATAACGTAGCCTTCAAATAGGCTATTCCTCAACTCAAAACTCGTAAACCGACTGAAAGCTCAAACCACTTAAGCAAAATTGAAGCTTATAGCACACTTCTTACACAACTCTTGCCTTCTAAACATTAGGCTTCATAAGAAAATTAAAAATAAAACACAAGCCTTAATTAGCGCGTAGGTATTGACTAGCACAAATTCACCAAGACTCACCATCCTTATTTTTCTTTTTCTCTTTTTTATTTCCCCTTTCATTTTTTTATGGGGTATTTTTTTTATTTTTTCTTTTTTTTTTCTTTTTAGATGGTGGTCTTAGATTACAAAAATTCATAAAATCATAAATTCCTAATAAAAATTTCCAAGACTTAAATAACCAATAAAGATAGTGAACTCCTACCCCACGCTTTTAATGGGTTGTAGGGGTCGTCTCAAAAACACTCATGGCTATAGGCATGGATTATTTGGCTATGATTGGCTCATTCGGAATTTATAGTGGCTAAAAATATATGGATATGGCCGGAATAGGGTTTTATATGCGCCTTAACTTCATGTTCAAAGTCGACTACACACAGCGGTTTCAAAGAGATATCAAGACTGAAACTTATTCACGTACATGCAATGATGATAAACACTCAGGCTACTCGCTGGCTTTTTTGCATGAAATTTTTTGAATTGACACTGCTTTTAAGGTTTTACGAAATCGATTGCGTCCAAGTACCATTTTACAATATATAATAATAAATTTTGAAAAGTTATGCACTTATGCACGCTCAAAGACAAAAACAAACAATCATACATAGTCAACTTCGACAGGCATGCCATACAAACACAATTATGCGTAGAAATAGCAATTAATCACGTTTGAGCATATAATTATTCAGGCTAAGTATCAAATAAAATTATACAATTAATGAATACAAATCACACTCGACCACCCCCCTCTCTAAAAATCCCGGCAATCCCCTGATTGCCACAAATACATCCAAAAATCAAAAAGAGGAAGGAAAAAGAAAACATCCCTAAAATATTAGTAGTCGAGCCGCTACTCGTTGATTTGTGTAATTGACCACTTCTTCAACGTACGTGATGTGAAATGCCCTAAGAAAAACAAAACAAACGAAAACAAAGAAAATAATAATATTTTTGGATTATTTTTATATTATTTTTTTAAGTAAAGCATAAATAATAAAAATAAAGATACGGTATTTAGAACTCGCGGGAATCATCAATCTCGGGGTTCTCGTCGACGTCCATGCTAGGTGTGGGGTATGCCGCCTCAAATCGTTCCTCGAGCTTCGAAATGCGAGCTCGCATCTTCTTCAAACTCCGACGGTTTTGGTCGTGGTTCGTATCAATCTTCTCGTCGATGATTTGGAGCTTATCGAACATCTTCACTGGAAATGCCCAGTTTTCTTCGAAAAATTGGCTCCAATCGGGACTCGGGCCCGAAGTAGAACGGCGGGCTTGCTTCATATCAGCGTCGCCATCGTCGTCGTCAATGTACGGTTGAGACGACGTACCTCCTCTAGTCGAAGACCTCACTCGGGGTGCCAGCACACGCGTAAGATGTAATGAAGTGGTCCCGAGTGGGCTAAGTCCATTTTTGGCCGGATCGAACCCGAAGTGATGGGCGAGGCCGGTAATGTATGGCGCAAATGAGAGAAGTGGAGACTTGCTTCTCGGAGTTCCCTTAGTAACATTGTAGAGTCCTTGCAAAATTAACGGGAAAAGCCAGACTTGGCGACCATCGAGAAGACATATGAAGAACGTAGAGCTCGGACTTGGTCGCGTAGGTGGCCTCGTTCTTGCATAAAATAATGTGCCCGAGGATCTTGTAGGCAACGTAGAGGGCGTCGTCTTTAATTTTCGAGTTAGGAAATCTCTTGCAATTGCCCGTATTTCCCCCGGTGATCATCCCCCCAAAAGAGGCTAAATCGAAACCTTGAACTCCAACCGGGTGGTCCCCTTCGGTCGGGAAACTGAAAATGTTGCCAAAAATCTCCTCGTCTACATAAACGTCATTCCCACCTAGTCGACAAGTGATCGTCTTGTCGTTTCGGATTGCCAACGTAGAGAAAAACTCGAGCATAAGCTCTCTAAATCCGGGAAGGTGCATTTGGGCAAAGTACCCATATCCAAGGCCCTCGACATAACGGGATAGTTCGGAGTGATGCTCCGAACCATTCGAGACCTCTTCCTCAAGTCCATTGACGTTCAAAAATCTATGCGTAGCGAACCCCCATTATCGAATATTTTTGAACATGTCCCCTTCCTTTTTGTCGAAAATCGGGAACGGTGCTCCATATTTCCCCAAGATATCCTTTCGTTTACCCGCTCGAGACATTATCAAACAATACGAAGACGAACGGGAATAATAAATCTTGAAAATTAACCTCTTTGCTTCTTTGGGGAATTTCGTCGAACACTTGGCGTGCGTTTTCAACCAACTAAGAACTTGAGTAATTCTAGAACCAAAAACTTCCCAACACAACCAAAAACAACAATAATATGATCCCAAGATAGTTTCAAGCGAAGTACCTCGTTGATTTTCCATAGAAACGACCGAATTGCTTGAATTTGGAAGATTGCCCCAAAACCCTACGTAGCTTGATGGGAGAATTGCTTGTATGTTAGATGGTAGTTTTGAGTCTCCGGGCAATGTGTTAAATTTCTGGGTTGTAAGTGTTGGGGGAAATTAAAGAGAAAGAAAAACTTTTTAAAACAAGAAGGAAGAAGTTTTGAAAAACAAGAAGAAGTTAGAAGTTGAAAAGTGGGAGAAAGGGAAAAAGAAAACTGTTTTAAAGCAATTTTCCTGGGCTTTCCACTGGTCAAGACAGTTATGGGTCGGGTCGGTCGGGTCAAAGCTCGATTTTCAAGCATTTTTGGCCCAGTCCGGGTTTCGCGTCGATGCTGCGTTGACTGACGCGAGCCCATCGACGCATCAGAAGCTAAAACCTCGGCAGCTGCATCGACGCTGCGTCGACGGACGCGAGCAAACTCGGCGTCAACGCGGGCGGAATCCTGGGCGACTTTTTCTTCACTCGTTCGATCAACTCTCCTCGTCCGAGTTCTTCCACCTGTTCTAAAAAGATAAAAAACCAAAATAAAACAATAAATAAAATAAAAATAAAATACAAAAGGATACATAATGCTCGAGTTGCCTCCCGAGAAGCGCAATTTTTAACGTCGCTTGCTCGACGCTACTTTGCTCGTTTAATTCCAAACGTACAACCTATGCTTGTGAACTTGAAAGGATGAATTTCCGACCTCATCATATAACGTGGCTACGCTATACTCGTCCAATTCTCTTATCGAGAACGGTCCGCTCCATGCAGCTTCGAAGTCAGCTGGGTAATATTTACTCTCATGATTATATAGCACTAATTCTCCAACCTCAAACTGCAAGTCTTTAACTTCCTTCATGCGAACCTCTTTTGATTTCTTCTTCTCCCTCGCCCAATCGTCAAAATATGCCTCGCCCTTGTTCTTTTTGCGTGAAAATTTAGATTTTTTGTTAGGGTCGAGGGAATCGTGACTTGGGCGACTTATTGGTGGTTTATGCGGTCGCTCCACATCGGAATCGTCTCCAAATTCTTCTACGATTTCGCGCATGTTAATACCTAGCAACTCGATCAAGTCTTCTCCACTTAAGTACATATGCTCCTCAAACTCATTGTACTCCTTGCTTGAATCGACTCGTTTATCCCCTCCCTCGATAGAGAATCCGGCGTCGTCCCCGTCGCTCAGTTTGTTCAAAGTAGCGATTTCTCGTAACTCGTTTATGCATGATGTAATGGGGTCAACGAATGAATCATCCTCTTGCATGACGGGGGAGGGAATATTTTGAATATCTCTTAGAGAAAACGTTACTGTTTCGCCCAAAACTGTCATTGTCATCCTCCCTTTATGAACATCAATTAGAGTATGGGAAGTAGACATGAACGAACGTCCCAGTAAAATGGTATGCTTAGTACTTTCAGCCGGTACCTCGCCAACGTCCATAACCACAAAATCAACCGGAATTACGAGCTCTCCAACTTGTACTAAAACATCTTCAACTACTCCCAAGGGTCATCGGGTCGAGCGATCGGCCAATTGTAGGCGCATGGTTGTCGGCTTAAGTGGTCCAAGATCAAATGCTTGATAAAGTGAATATGGCAGTAAATTTATCCCTGCTCCAAGATCTAACATTCCTATTGATTTTTGTCCATTGGCCAACAAAATAGTGATGCAGAAACTTCCAGGATCGCGTTCCTTGGATGGCAATGGCTTCTTAAAAATCGCGCTAACCTCCTTTGGTAATGGTACGTATTGATTCGTCGCCAAACGTCTCTCTCTCGAAGCAAGTTCCTTAAAGAATTTTACGTAGGCGGGCATTATTTTGATCACCTCCAACAGCAGTAGATTGGTATTGACGTTCTTCAAGAGGTTGTATAGTTCCATGAACCTCTTGTTTTCTTTCGCTGCTCGCAACCGGCTTGGAAAAGGAACAGCATCCTTAATTTGCGTCGTTGATTGCTTCGGCAGTGTTGGTTCGTCTTTACCAAGGGTGTTGTTCGGAATAGTCCCTTGAATGGAACAAGGCACGTATCTATTGGTGGATTCATGTATCTTGTCTACTGGTTTAGGAACAATTTCCTCATCCTGGTCCACTATGCCATTGTCGATCCTCTTCCAACTGCGAAGGACGTGAACCGCTGACGCTTGCTCAGGCTGACTTTGTAGCTTGTCCTTCTCCTTATTTGACCTTGCAAAGTCAGTTGCTAGTTGGCCCATAGTTCTTTCCATCCTATCCATGTTTTTAGCTAGATCATGCACAACACCGGAAAGATGGTCAATTCCGCTCACCTTCTACGAGAGTTCATCAATCTTTGCGTTCACCTTCGTAAGTCCCTCTCTATTGCTAATCATCTCGGCCACTTGATTTTGCTTCCAAACCAATAGCTGATCATTTAGTTGAGTCAAAGTAGACGCCTTCCCTTGCGTATGAAAAATATTTTGTGGCGGCGGCACTGGTGGTGCTTGAGCATATTGTGGTGGGGAAAATTGCGGATCAGGTGGCATGTGATTTGGATTTCCTGGGCCCCACTTGAAAAGAGGATTACCACGTTGTGGTGTGTACTTCTTTTGATTCAAATAATTTTGGATCGCGTTAACATCCTCATGCTGGTCAATGTTGTTTGGACACACATCCGCTGAATGCTGGGGGGATCCACACTGGTTACATGTTATGGCCATCCTTTGTGCAGTGGCCTTGCTAGCTCGCTCGGCTTTCCAAGCAGCTAATTTCTTGTCAAATATCTCCTCACATTTTGCCTTCACTAACTTGGCGTCATCTAAATCAGGACCAGGGATGGAAACTTCGTTAACCCTCATTTTACGAGGCCGAGAGTTGGTTTGTCTAGATTTTTCGCTTTGCTTTTCCAACACCCGCCTCGCCTTGATGGCTGTCAAATCTCCAAAATCTCCTCCCGCTAATATCTCTACTTCTCATTTCGACTGCCCTTGCGGTAGGTCCAAGAACAATGGAGGACCTAAAGGGTACAACCTTTGGACGTGCTAAATCACGCTGTCTTGGTGCACGATCTCCCCTTGGTTCTCTAACTCGATCATTAACTCTCTCGTAGTGGTTATCATGCGCGTAATGGTGCTCGCGCTCATATCTCCTTCCGAAATTGTTTTGCTCGTAACCATGATCTTGATTCTCCAACCACTCGTTCACGTGCCTTTGATTTTTAACATAAGTATCACGCTGCAGAGAATTCTCATTCCTAAATGCCATGTTCTCGATGTTGTGTTGACGCATGACATTGTTGTTCACCTCTTCGTTTTGCCTCATATTTGCCATGTTGGGTTGGTGATTGACTATGTTATGCTATTGGTTAACTCCTTCGTTTCTCCCCTCGTCTCGTCTCACGTTATCCATATGTTGCTGACAATTAGCCCAATTGGCTCGGGGTTGTGGTTGTCCATGCAAAATGATTGGTTCACTACCATACCCATTTCGAATGGGGCGTGGTGGTGATCTCGATGGTGAATCGCCATTTCGAACCGAATGTGCTCCTAACATAATGTTGGGAGCTTGATCGCAAGCAAAATAAGTTGTTGTTGAGGAATTGTCCTCGGGAATAAAAACGGGTCTTGGTCTTGGTGGGTTTGAACGGTGGACGTTGTCGATGAATGGTGCAAGGTCGCGTTGAAGTGATCGCCTTCCTTGCATAAACTCAACAACACGTCAATGTACCAAATGGCAAAAACCAAGTGCGAAAGTAAAAATAAACTAATGATAATAAGAAAATAAAAAGAAAAACATCTTCAAATTCCTACTCGTTGCTTCCCCGGCAACGACGCCAAATTCTTGATCCAAACTTTTGTGCACCCCGTTTTTAATAAATTAATATAAAAGCACATTAGTTTGCTCGCAAGAATTCGAGGTAACTGTAGGGTGATAAGTTTGACTCGAGTCGTATCTCTCGAGGAAACAACTGTTCGGTCTTTGGGATGTTTTTCTCAATTTACGAACTAAATTAAAATACATGTACAATTGGGGTTTTAAAAGATATTGGGTTGATCATTATAACTAAAGCAATAATTAACTAAAGCTATTTAAACTAATTATTCTAACTAAATTACCAACTATGAGCAATAATTATACTATCAATAATACGCAACCATAAATTAAACCTAATTAACGAATCTAAGATCCTAAACATAAGAAAATACCACTAAGCAATGAATCATAAGAATCTAAGAATGAATAACTAAGCATGAATCAATCGCATAAGTAAACTAAAGTAACCCAATATCCAATATCAAGCATACAACGAATAAGCTAATTAAACTAATCCTATCATTAACTAAGAAAGTAACTAAGCAATTAACTAATAAATTAACTACTAAATTAACTTAGAGTTTAGAAAAATTATTGTAACCACTAAAATCAGTAAAAAGATCCATCGATTCCAGAGTTTGAACGTTGATCTTGGGCGAAGATTGAATCCCGAACTCGAATTCGATGTTTTGGACGCGTTGTTCTTCGATCCTTGATCTCCGTCTTCAAATCACGTTATGAGATGTGGAATTATTGTTATTGGAAGCTATGGAACCCTAGGTGGTCGTGTATTATGTGTCTCTGGTGTCTCTCTCCTCAAAAGTCCAAATATAGAGGGTTTATATAGATATTGCAAGTCTTGGCGCACAAGAAACCCTAAAATCCGAATTCTGGGCCGTCGCATCGACGGTGCGTCGATGGAGCTCGACTGACGCGCACTGGTGCAGGGCGTCGGTGCTGCTTGGGTGTGCGCGTCGGCTGGGCGGGTGCGTCGACTGACGCGGGCTTGCATTGACGCTTCAGAGAATTGCGTCGACCGTGCGTCGACTGACGCCCCTTCGGTCGACGCTTCAGAATGTTGCGTCGACGTTGCGTCGACTAACGCCC
>BMAC01000467.1:331435-345075 GCA_014905375.1 Phtheirospermum japonicum
AAGAGGGCATAAACATGTAAAAACCCAACAAGTAAACTATTCAAACCTCCAAGCAAGTGGTGATTGTTCAACAATGTAATAAAGACACAAAAATGACTCAACCATGTAATAGTGCAAGTAGTAAGCGTCACTTCGCCAAGAATGCGTCACTTCACCAAGGCTCGAGTTAAGAAAGACAAATCATGCTTTTCGACACCCGGACCCTAACTACCTACCCAGCCCACACTTAAATCATGCAATGTCCTCATTGCATTTTAATGAAAAACAAGTAAAAGGAGGGTGAGAGAGAAGCTTCCTAAACCGAGCGAGTTTTGGTCGAGCTCGGTGGGGTCCACTTAAGCATCAAGCAATACGAACAAAAATCCAGCATGACTTGTGTATCCGGCTCCATAAATGCTACCAATCTTATCAATTCGGTTTGGAGTCGGAAAATAACACATTATACAAGAAAATAACACAAAATCAAAAATATAATAAAAATATGTACATAAAACGAAACCAAAGGTTCAAAAGAACCAAAACACAATTTTTTTTTATTTTTTTTAAATTTCCAAATATTTTTGGATTTTCATTTTAAAAAGAAAGAAAAAGAGATAAATGGAAAGAACTTGGGTTGGCTCCCAAGAAGCGCTTGTTTTACGTCACTAGCTTGACGAACTCCCTTTTTGATCAAGGTGGAAAGATAATGGGAGGATCCACCAATACAATCTCCTCCTTGTCGGGAGGGTCCACTCTTTGGAAGGTTCTTAGCGCATTGCATAGCTCAAATAGTACTCGCCAAAAAGCAAACGTTCCAAATGGGCAAATGGGACTCGTCTCGGCTAGGTCTTCGAGTGGAATGGTAGTTTTGAATTGCCCTGAAAACTCATCTAGGAAACGATAAGAATAATGGTCGACTAGCTTGTTCAACCTTTGATCGAGAAATGGGGGAGGGAAATGATCTCTCTTGGTAGCCGTATTTAACTTCGTAGAATCGATCGACATCCTCCATCTTGTCATAGCCCTCGTGGCCCACAATTCTCCTTTTCCCTCCTCAAAAACGAACACGCCGCTCGTCTTTGGTACCAAGTCAATGGGCTTCACCCACTCGCTTTTGGAAATCACAAACATCAAACCCTCCAACAACAACCTCCAATTCCCGGCTTCCACTATCTCTTCAAGATGTGGGTTCAAAGGGGTAACTCCCTTAACAACTCTGGGTTTCCGCCCAATAAAACTCTTAAGAACTTTAAGCACTTCAATCGACCCCTCCTATTCTTCTCGCTCCGGATTGGCAAAGATGATGATCGATTTCCTCTCCTCTTTCTCCAAATAGACACGCTTGAGGAGATATGGAGGAGGCTTAAGCTCGGTCTTTTGCCTCCTCTCGACCTTGTTGGAGGCAAAATCGAACAAATCACCGATCCCCTCAAGGTAATCTTCAAGCTCTTCACTCATATCATCAAAAATCTCCACCTCCCCCACCAAAAATTTGTAGGTGCCCTTAACGACACAATCATAATCTCCTTCACTCACGTCGTTGGCACCATGAAACAGAATGGGCTCGTCGGTATGGACAAGGGGCTCATCATCCTTACAATGGTCCTCAAAATAAACTTCTCGACCACTCTCTTCCTCGTTGCTCCTTTACTCCATAAAAACTTGTTCGACCAACTCTTGGGCCACGTCTATGCATAACTTGAAGGATAATCTTGATGGATAGGGTATAGGGCCATCGGGAATATTCTTTGAAAAATTGGGGACGGTAGAATCGGGAAGAGTAAGAATACTCGTAATAGAAACCACCTTCACCTCGAACGGTTGGACAAGCTCATTATCAACCACCCCACACTTATCAATGATCGTGACCACAAGGGGATGCAAAGGTTGTCTTGGAAATATTCCGTCCACATTAGCTTCAATTAGCATGGTCATATCAGTCTCTATTTACCCAAATGTCGTGTGTATTTCGTCAAACGTAGCTTCAAGAGCATTGAATCGAGCAGTAAACAAAGTTGCCTTATCGGACAATGATTGTAATAGTTTCATAATATCTAAGAGGGTCAGATCGGAAGGTGGAGTAGGAGCATCGACCAAAATATTGAGGATGGGGAGGGCATTTTGGGCATTGGAGCTCACACCGCCAAATAACTCATACGGGTCGGGATTTTGAGCACTATTGGTGGTACCAATCGGGGCATGATCAAAATTATAGGCATGAGGACTTCCATACGGGCCGGGATTTGGAAAATGGCCACCAACATTCCCATTCGGACTAGCAAAGCCTCCATTAGACATATTGGGGAATTGATTGGGGGCATCATAACCACTATATGAACCGTAATTCGGAGTGTGCATATTCATAAAGTGATTAGAATCACCATATCCCCCATAAGAACCATTCGTACCCAAGAAGCCATTATACACAACATGGTTTGCACCATGCCCTCCCATGTTGGGTTGCGCATATCCGAATCCACCATTGGCAACGTGGTTTACACCATGCCCTCCCACGTTGCCATAACCATTATACATCACTCCATTCCCAACATGGTTTGCACCATGCCCTCCCATGTTGGGAATGTACCCTCCATTGTAATAGGGACCTTGCATACTTAAAGAAAACGTCAAATAAAAAGGAAAGCTAAAAACACAAAGAGACAACAATCAAATCAAAAGACTTAACAAAGCCGAGTTGCAACGGTGCCATTTTGTTAGAAGAGTTTTAGTCGTGTTGAAAGTATCAACGGGTTCATGGATTTGTATTATCGGAATTCAATTCGATTGTAAGATTCAATGTGTTTGTAGATTGAGAAATGAAAAGAAAATGAAAATAAAGCAATTAACCTAACTAAACTAATCTAAGAAATTGAAATAGAAAGTTTAAGGATGCCTCGATCTTGTGCCTTTAATGGAAAATGTAAATCCATAATAAAAATAATCAAGAAAATGCAATGTTTCGCCAAGTACAAGCATGCAATCATAAGGTACAACTATGAATAAAATCTCAAATAACGCAATTTGACACAACTCGAAAGCAAGGATGTAAAGAGAAAGAAAAGTTGACGTGAAAGTTTAAAACTTTTTGAAAAATAACAAGCAACAAAGGGTAGATCTAAGATTCAACCTAAAACTATGCATGAAAATAAGACTCAAAATAAAGCATATGACATACTTGAAATAAAAATGATCAAGGACTCGATCTATAACCTAGACGTGTCACTCATCTAGAATCTATAGTCAATTCACAAGATCAAGCAAGAAATCAAAAAGCTAAGGCAAAAAGCATAAATTGAAGAACAAGCATGAAAATGAAGAACAAAGCATGAATATAAAGGAAAGCTTACTTGAATTAAAAGAGAAGAGTGCAAACTTGAATTAAATTGCATCAAAGTAAAAATCCAAGGGAGTACTTGAATTCATATTGAGCTTACAAACCCAAGGCAATCTTCAAAATTAAACTAAGAACAAGAGAGAAAATATTCCAAAACCCTTGCAAGTTTGGGAAATTTGAGTGATACCTAAAAAATGAGAGTTGGGTCCTATTTATACTAGGTTTAAAAATGGATTTAAATGGGCCAAATTAATCTTTAGACTAGGTTTTTTCTTAGTTTGACCAAGTTTGACCCGACATGGTGCTCTATGGCAGGCTTGGCTTTGTTTGACTTGGGGCAGGGCGATGCCGGGCGTGGCTGGTCGACAGTTGGGCGCAGTTCCTCGGCAGGCCAAGGCTTGCACGCCTTGGCCCTCGGAAGGATGCGCGTAGGTCTTTGGCAGGGTGTGCTGATCTTCGGTAGGCCAAGGTTAGCACGCCTTGGCACTCGGCAGGGGCGCGCGGATCCTCGGCAGTGTGCGCTGACCTTCGGCAGGCCAAGGCTTGCACGCCTTGGAACTCGGCAGGGGCGCGTTGGGAAAGCGCAGGTCGTTGGCAAGTCCTAGCTTGCGTTGGCTTGTAGTGACATGGTCAGGCTTGCCTTGGCGCTGCTTGGCACGCCCAGGTGACCATTCCAAAATGTTTTGGCATTTTGGAGCTAGTTTTTTGCTTGGGTTGGCATGTCTTGGCTCGTCTTGGCTTGTGTTTTGGTCTGCAATGCCTCCACATTTAAAAATAGGAATTTTGAACATGAAAACTGAAGAATTTCACCAAACCTTAAATCAAAACCATTTAACCCCTTTTAATCAAGAAATCAACAAATGAACACAAAAACTCCTAAAATAAGAAAAACAACCTAAAAACTTAGCAAATCGACTTGAAAACTAATAAAAAAATATAACACCCTAACTAAAAACACGAGGTAAAACACCACAATAACATGTAAAACAACGAGTATAAATTATCTACAAGTTCAAGAACTCCTTGATACGAGTTTAAACTATCTGTAAACTTAAGAACACCTTGATACGAGACTAAACTATCTACAAATTTAAATTTAACAACTCTTAGATATGAGTTTAAACTATCTCTTTGTCTTAAATAAAATGCAAAAGATTTTGAGACTTATTCGAAAGAAGACATGTTGTCTATTAACAAGTTTCAAGTATGAATTTGTAGAGACGTAAATTTTGAGGAATTAAATATATGGAATATATATTAATTATATATTTATTTTCGTTCAGATATCAAACTGAAGACTAAATATAGTTATTTACAGAATATTATATTACCATATATCAATTACTTTTTCATCAAGTCAAATTTGTTATTATGGAAAAGATATATATGAAATCTTGAAGGACCAATAAAATTACATCCTACAATCAAATATTATGGTAAGGATTTATTATCTTACACCTATAAATAAGAGTCATTCTGATAATTCAAAGAGATGACAAGTTCAAATCAAAAGTTGAAGACAATAGTTCCAAGTAAAGGATAATCCCTCTCTACTCAGCAAGTTCAGTTCAAGGAGATGCACGACATTCAAAGGACATTCGAGGCATTCATTGTGCTAAGAAGGCTCTATCCACGAACTTGCACAGGGGGTGTGGGGGTGGGGTGAAAATCTTTGTTTTATTTATGGTCCAAACCATAGACTTGTGTGCGAGCACGACCTACTTACCTAAATGCCAAACCAGAATTTAGCCACTTAGTAAAGATCAAGTTTTGCTATTTTTTAGAGTAAATTTTATTTTATTTTTAAAAATTATTTTCCAATATACATTAAATTTGTAAATACTAAATTAAATTCTGACTTTTAATTTTAAATTCATCTTTATCTTTTGATATTCATTGTAGCTAAGAGTTATGCGACCTTAATATTTATTTATGGATCTCAGGTCAGTTTAGAGGATCGTTCTACAACTACAAATAGTGGACCATTTTCGCATATTAAGGAACATCAGAAATGAGATTTCTTATTCTTTTTAAGTATTATTTACGTAGAGCAACCTTAACCGCCAACTCTGCTGCACATAGGCTACTACTTTAGTAGTCCTCACTGCTTCTACCTCAACTGTCCATGCCCCTCTAGTTAATATCTAAGTGAATCATGCTAAGAGAATCAGTGCTATGAATTTCAAACATTGGCAACATAAGATGTTGTTTTACCTAACCACTCTGCACCTTGCGAGGTTCTTAACTGAAAATCCTCCAAAGTTGGGGGAAGACCCCGATATTCAAGAAGTGAGTGCACTCGATGCTTGTAGTCATTCTGATTTTTTATCTACAAACTACGTGAATAATGGATTGGTAGATACATTGTATAATGTGTGCAATTCTCTCAAAATGGCTAAACTATGGGAGTTCTAAGACAAGAAATATAAAACTAAAGATGCTGGAGCAAAGAAATTTCTTGTGTTGCAATATGGTTGATAATAAGACTGTTTTCAATCAAGTAAATATAAATTCTGTTGGCTAATATTTATCAATGAGACTTTTTAGGTGGCTGCTATCATTGCAAAGCTAATACCAGGATAGAAAGACTTTAAAAACTATTTGTCACATAAGAAGAAAGAATGATTGTTGAAGAGCTTGTTGTTGAGAATCGAGTTCGTGAAGACAACAAGGGCTATGACTACAAGACTATTAATCTTCTAGTGGCTAAAGTAAATAATGTTGAGCATGGTGTAAGCTCAAATAAATTTTTTAAGAAAAAAACCTAGTGATGTTGGTAAGGCAGCATTGAGACCTAAGAAAAAAGATTTAAGTTTCTAGTGATTGTTTCAATTGTGGAAAGATTGGTAAAAGGTCTTCATAGTGCATGCATCCTAAAATGACTCAAGAAGCTCACATGGTGAAAAACATCGCCAAGGATGTTGATGAGATGTCATCTGGTGAATTACACACAAGCTCTTTTGAGATAGAGAGGTTTGAAATCTCCCCACAATAGGACGAGATCGATTGTAGTGCGGCGAGTTCTTCCCACAAAATGAAAACCTATACTAAACAATATGACACATTTCTTGGGGTTTGGGTTCTTAAAAATCTAAGACAAAATATCGAGAATAATCGAGCAATGGTCTAGGGCACTAGATTCATCTCTTTAACCAATTAGATGATTTATTCGGCATTTAATGTGCACAATTTGGGGTCATCAATCACAACTTTAATTTGATTTTAAATGGACATTGACATCTCCTTTCGGTAATCAACGTCTAAAAATAATTCAGAATTGTCCAAACAATCAATTTTGCATTTCAAAATCGTACAATTTGAGATATACAGAATTAAACACTCAATAGCTTTCCAATCAATAGTTCTAAACTTATATAGGCCGTAGAAAAAATAGATCTAGCTAGCAAGAAATACAAATAAAAGCAAGCAATATCAACAAACATACAGTTTAAAACACTAGATGAGAAACTAAGAAATAAACGTAAAATTCTTAAATCTAACACAAAACCGAAGATATATCTAATACCTAAACATAAAATGGTCACAAATCTCTAAAAGGAATTGTACGAAATGAATCTTAGATATAGAAAATGAGTAAAAAGCAATTAAAGACAATTAAAGCAAACAAATTCAGGGAAATAATGAAGTCTTACTAAAATTAATTTAAGACCCTGAATCCATTTTCATAAATGAACTCAAAGATTGAATCTTGTATCAAATTGAAAAAGTGAATTCTAGATTTACAAATAGAGTTTTGTGGGAAGGAAGCCCCCAAAATATGAAGAAAAAGAAACTAAAACATGAAAAAAAAATCTGAGAAAAGGGGTTCTCTAAGATTGAAGGTAAGGAACTTATCCATAGGTACATGAGTGTTGAAAAGGTCTAGTTCAAAAAGAGACCACTTGGCCGAGAGGGCTCGGTGTTATTAAAGGGCCATCTGCCGAGATAAAATAATGGGTGCCGAACGCCATCGAAATTTGTAAATCCTACTCCAAAAGGAACCTAGAAAGTCCACCGAATCATTTCTAAAAAATTTCCCCAACTGTTTTTGGAGCGACGAAGCTACACCGAACATTCGTCGAGCAAGTACACCACTGTTAGAATAGGGTGACCAACAAGCCAACTTGTGGCTGTGGTCTGACCTTTTTCTTATAATACAATCGTTTTTATTCGTAAATAATATCTATTACATATTGGCATTCCATATCTTTTATCCCATGCTAGTTGCATAGGTATGGTCCTAATGATGTTACTTTATTACGGTGGATTGGTCTAGCAGAACCGTGAGATAATCCAGCACGTAATGTAACTCATCGAACTTGTTCCTAGTCATAGGGTTACGCCATAATGAGGATACTGGCCTTTCCCGTTAAGACTAGTACTTAGTGTATGTGGACCGCGTCTCATCGGTCACGGTGTCTGGACATCGACATACATAAGTAGGTGCTCATAAGATGAGTTCACTGAACTCCCTCACCTAGAAATCTCTAAGTGGTTCCCACTCATCGAGTAGATGATTTATATGATATAGCGTACAACATTAATCCTTAAGACCCAGACCTCATCATGACTTCACTAGAGGACAGGCTATGTTGTGACCTGTCTCTGTGTCTCTTTGGAGGCCGATAAAAAGAGGAAACGTTCGCATAATCGGGAATCTAGTGGGAAGTCTGTGCATGGTAGTAGGGGATTCGGACGAATGATAAGTCATGGATGTCCTGTGTATTCTGATGGTTGATAAATCCTCGGAGTCTCTGGCCAGAGCTGATAGTGGGGTGTTTAGAGAAATATGTTTCTCTAAGTGACACACGAACGGATTATCTTGAACCTAGAACGTACACACAGTCATTGAACTAAAAAGAGGTCTCGATGAACCAATACCTCTTGTTCAATCGGGACATAGATCGCGAAGGGATCGTACTGTACATATAAGCTATATCACAAGGTTCTTGCAGGCACTTCATTTGTATCTAAGGAATTATGATGCGTAGTTGCTAGGCGCCTCTCAWAATTCGTTGGGTTCTGGTTTGACCAGTGATTAAGTAAAATGHGTTTTATTTAATCAGGGACTCTAAGGGACGAGTTCATATAAGAACAATGTGTTTTTCGAATCACAATGTGTTGTGAACCCACGGCTAGCTTACACCTGAACCATTGAGGGTCACACCACGTGTTTCCTGATTATTGAAAACGACAGCTAGAAATTAATTGTTAATTTTAGCATAATTAGATGTCAATTTGATTGAATCTAAGATTCATAATTGTGATTATGAATTGAGAAAAATACGAGAAAATTATTCTGGACGCGAAAATATAATTGTTATATTTTCCGAAATTATCGTTTATGAGAAATAATTTAATTCCGATGGGGTTTTTAATTTTAAATCGGGTCGACCCAATAAGCCATTTTAAGTTATTGGGCCGGTGGTTTTATTTTAATATTAAGACTTGGACTTGTTTCCTTTTAGAATTGGGCTTGGCTTTTTAAATAAAATTAAAAAAAGGATTTGGTTTTAATTATATGGGCCAGCCCACTTGGTTTTTTATTTTCCTTTAAAAGCCCATCCGCCCCTTTGTTTTGGGCTTGTTAATAATTAAAAATAAAAAACAAAAAGAAAGGAATGAGAAGAGAAGTACAAGAGACGGGTTTTATTTCAGAGACCAACAACAACACAAACACAGCTTTTCGAAAAAAAAATAAATAAAACCCTAAGCTCCAGTCGTCCTCCCTTGGCCGCCGCCGCCTGCCGCCGGCCGCCACAGCACCGAAGTGTTCGGTTTGTATTTCTTTGTCGTTCTCGAGCTCTCGACGAATCTAGTGCATTCTTCCAGAGTGGTATCTCACTGATGGCTCGGGCCCTCCCGGAAGGAGGCCTTCTTCGCCTTCCACCTAAGCTGCGCAGGAAAGGCCCAAACCCAATCCCAGGGAACAGTCAAGCTTCATAGGGTCTTTCTGTCCAGGTGCAGGTAGTCCGCATCTTCACAGACATGTCTATTTCACCGAGAAGATCGGGTAATACGGTGTGTGACACCGATTTGCCGGAGGATCGCCGTCGTCGTGAACGTCACAGCCGCTTCGCCGGATTTCCAGCCCGCACGCCACGCCGGAGGCGAGGTGTATTTTTGCGCCGGACAGCCTGGTGTCATCTCGCCGCCTGTTGCTGTGCTTCGTTCGTATCTCCGCCGTTCGGAACCCAGCTTCATCCACCCAGACAGGCCCGTTCCCGTTCCCGCTGCCACGCCGAAGATTTTTCTCCGCTGTCGGGTCGCCTCTGTGCCGTCTGATACGGACCAAAATAACCATACGTGAAATTATGTGGTGAATGTGGCTATTTGTGGGAAGCGACCTCATTTCCTAGGGAGGGTGTACCCCTGGGAGGTGGGCGAGTTGTGTTTGTTCGAGTGGATGGTTTTGTGAAGAGTAGCGACCTGTAGTATGGGGATGGCTTTTCATACAGGGTCGCGACCTCTTTTACTTTGGGCTGGGTACTTGGGCCCGATTTGTGGATCTAATGTATGTGAATCATTATGGGCCTAGTGGGATGTATGTCCCGGCTTAATTGGGATATCTATGGAGAAGTTTTGTTATTTATGGGAACTGGCCATAAATGAGAAGTCCTAATTAAGAGACGATTGTGAGAATCCTGGCATACGTGAAATTCTTATCATAAAAGGTAACCCTAGATATTGGGATTCTTCTCCTGTCCCTATAAAAGGAGCCCTTGGCTTCTCTTTTGAAAAAAATGCTAGTTTTACGCATTTTATTGCTTTTGAGTGCACCAAAATTATTGAGAGAGAAYAAGTGTATTTTTCGCTTATTAACTTAAGCGTCGGAGGGCCTTAGCGGGCTCGAAATCCGGCCCGTTCTAGGCMCTYTTTTGCAGGAAGTCTAGGTCGCTGAGAAGATTGTGGATTCTCTGGAGGTCGCTGTGCCACGTTTGGAGGTTTTCTAGGTCACTGATCTCTTTTTTGAGGTCAGTACCCCCTTTATTTGGTAGTTCAACTTTTTGAACTTATCAAATTGGCGCCGTCTGTGGGAAAGAGAGACATCGAGTCTTTGAGTGAAAGGCGTGAGAAACTGCACAAATCAAACATGAAGGAGAAAAACATAACACCAAGAGTTCTGGATTACGCGTCCGGATCTAATAATAAGAAGAAAAAGAATAGATTCCTACATCTTGGCGAGAAGGATGTCCCAGGGAATGAGCAGGAGTACCCTCGCGTGGATCCTCTGACTCGAAGCGCGGGCAACACACCTCCACCTTCCCCTAAAAAGCAAGTTGGGAAGGGACTGGTGGAAGAGGTGGAGAAGCAGACGCCTGGGATAGAGCTGCAAAAATCGATCCCTGAGGCAACAGAAGGAGGAAATCCGCCGAAGGAGTTGCCCAATCAGGGCAAGAAGGGATTCTTAGAAGGACTTATGGACTTCGTACCTGTCGAAAAACAGGAGGAGTTGCGTAAGTATTTGGCGGGCGAGCTGAGTAGAGGGGGAGATAAAAGTGAGAAGCCGAATGTTGACAAAGAAGGCGAGTCAACGGTTGGAGAAGGGAAGAAGAATAAGGAGCTCGGCAAGAGAAAGAAAGGAAATATCTCTAGTTCCTCCTCGTCCGTGGATTCTCGTGTTCACACGCGGAGGGGAGTAAAATTGAGGCAGGATCGTTACAAGGGAGGAGGTCGCAAGTATCACAAAGGCGATGATGAGGGCGATACTCCTACCTCAGATTCGAGTAGTGACTCCGGGGGGAGGTCGCGGAAGGATGGTAGGAGATATAAGGTGAGAAAAGAGGAGAGTGAGGTGGGGCCACATACTAAGGACTTCCGAGAGTTGCAGGAGGCCATGCTGAAGCTGCAGAAGCGGATGGACGGAGAAAGCCTGGAAGGGGAGGAAGAGCACCCCTTCTCAGAAGAGTTGATGCATGCGCCGATGCCTCGAAATTACAAGGAGTTAGATTTTCAATACCGGGGAACGACTGATCCGGTCGCACACCTGCAGCTGTTCGAAAATGCGAAGATGACACATAACTACACAGGGGCTGTGGCATGTCGAGCCTTTGTATCCACCTTGAGAGGGATTGCACAGAATTGGTTTTTCCAACTCCCAAATGGGAAAATTACAAGTTATCAGGTGTTGCGAGCTGCCTTCCTGAAACAATTCTCCAGTGTCAGGCAGAGTGTGAAGACAGTCCAGTCGCTCTTCACAATGGTGCAGCAACCTGACGAAACACTGAAGCAATATGTTAACAGGTTCACCAACGCTACCTTGGAGGTCCCTACCGCAACGGATGAGATGAAAGCTGGGGCTCTACATCAAGGTTTGAGGAGGGAAGATTTGCGGAGGTCACTTGTGAAGAAAGAAGCTCGCACGTATGATGAAGTTCTTGCGAGATGCCATAAATACGTGCAAGTGGAAGAGGAYGAAGAAGAACACCGATTGCGTTTCAGTAAGGAGGTCGCGAACACGAGGGATAGAATGCCTGAAAGAGAACCGAGGAGAGAACATAGGAGAGGCATGCGCGGGCTCTTGGCCTCGAATGCCGAGGTCAGTGTGAGCCAAGAGCCAAATATGAAAGTCTGGAGAGAGGAGGATTTCACTCCACTAGCTATGGCACAAGCTAAGGTGTTTAGTGTCATGGAACGCTCGGTACCTGATCTAATACGTTGGCCGGAAGATCGCACGCCCGTCCCAACACATCCGAAAACTGTCTCCTTTTGCCGATTCCATAATAATTATGGGCACTTCACGGAGAAATGCCGACATCTCAAGGAGGAGARAGAGAGACTTATAAGAGCGGGYCATTTAAAGGAGGTAATCTATAAGGAGAAGGAGCCGGGCGAGCAGAYGGGGATGTTGCCTCCTCCCCCACCGGGAGGCCCGCCTCCTGCTCGGGTCGCGAGACAAGGGCGTCAGAGGAACCAGGAGTTCGGAGGGCCCCGAGGAAATAAGGGGAGGATAAATATGATTTCAGGGGGCCCGACGGATGGTGACTCTAACAATGCGCGCAAGAAGCACTCAAAATCAGCTCGCAATAGAACCTGGGAGGTCGCAAGCGTTAGTAGACAGCCACATGTTGTGMGGCCAGTCATCTCTTTTGGCCCCAATGAGAGGCGTGGCCTACAGGAAGACCATAATGATGCGCTGGTAATTGAAGCAGAGGTAGCAGGCTATGAAGTCAGTAGGATCTTTGTAGATAATGGGAGTTCGGTGAACATTATCTATAAGGATTGTCTGGATCAGATGGAGGTGGACAAGAGGGTGCGACCTGTGAATACACCTATCTACGCGTTTAACGGAGCACAGGTGAATACGGAAGGAGAGATGACGTTGGAAGTAGTGTTAGGAAAGGGTACAGGCCGAGTGAAGAAAAATTTGAAGTTTCTGATCATCCGCGGGAGGTCGGCCTACAATGTGATATTGGGGCGACCTGCCCTTAATGCGTTTCAGGCAGTAACATCGACCTATCATATGAGCATAAAGTATCCGGTGGGTGACAGAGTAGGGGAGGTCGTCGCTGAGCAGTAGGTCGCGAGGTCTTGTTACCAAATGGCGGTCAGAAAGGGATTGACGGAGAATAAACGGGAGAGAGATGATGATCAACCGGAGGGGATACTTAGCGCGAAGAAGGTGAGGGAGCAAGAGACCTCTCTCAGGCCGAATGAAGAGTTGATGGAAATCTCCTTAGAAGAGGACCGGCCAGAATATGTTACAAGGATAGGTACCTTGCTATCCGACTCGTTAAAAGAAGAAATGGTTAGCTTGCTGAGAGAATTTCGAGATGTGTTCGACGCTCCTATTAGGTCGATGCCAACGCTTTCTTAAGGTTGATGGATATTTAATTCCGACGCTTCCATTAGGTCGATGCCGACGCTCCTATTAGGTCGATGCCAACGCTTTCTTAAGGTTGATGGATATTTAATTCCGACGCTTCCATTAGGTCGATGCCGACGCTCCTATTAGGTCGATGCCAACGCTTTCTTAAGGTTGATGGATATTTAATTCCGACGCTTCCATTAGGTCGATGCCGACGCTCCTATTAGGTCGATGCCAACGCTTTCTTAAGGTTGATGGATATTTAATTCCGACGCTTCCATTAGGTCGATGCCGACGCTCCTATTAGGTCGATGCCAACGCTTTCTTAAGGTTGATGGATATTTAATTCCGACGCTTCCATTAGGTCGATGCCGACGCTCCTATTAGGTCGATGCCAACGCTTTCTTAAGGTTGATGGATATTTGATTCCGACGCTTCCATTAGGTCGATGCCGACGCTCCTGTTAGGTCGATGTTGATACTTTTTTAAGGTCGATGGTTATTTAATTCCGACGCTCCC